>MU224290.1:1436878-1483561 GCA_018584345.1 Thuja plicata | reverse complement strand
AGGAGGATGATTTACCCAAGTTATATTGATTGAATTTGAATTTGTATGGAAGTGAATGGACAAGAGATTACTAAAACTCTCCAAGCGTGTTATCAAAGGATCCAAAGGTTTATCTTCTCAACAAGGATGGTTTCTAGCTCACCGACTCCAAGAAAGGTCACTCGTGAAATCAAAGATTACTAGTTTAAGAGGTCAAAATGCAAGATCCAAAGTGCAAATAGACTTCTAACAGCGGGGTAAGTGACTCAATCTGACCTGGATCTATCGAGGAAGACTCAAAATGACAGGATAGAAAATCAAGCAAGCTGACAGTTTAAAACTAAAGAGTGCAGATTTTTATTTTTTGATCGTTTTGATGTTCACTTTGATGTTTGGTGTATGTTTTGATGCTTCACTCATGCAAGACACATCAATCATATTGGTTTGTTGTAAAAAGAACAGTCACATCACAACCTAGGTAAGCCAGGGCAATATATGTTGAATTCCCACTTGAACCGAATTTCATCCATGCCTACTCATAGCGAAAAACTTAGAAGCTTGGAGGCACGAGCTCCTCCTTATGGTGCACTCACTTCTCAGGCACACCAAGCTTTGAATCCCAAGGGAATGACTTCCCAAAGGACTATTGTCTCTACTAAGAGCCATGAAAATGTGGGACATCTTAGTCAGTCTCTGACTTTTCACACCAACAGATAGAGGATTTTGGTCACTAGAACAAAGTTTTTAGTTAAGGCATCCATTCAGGTGGTTATACTTGCGGTAGATTAGCCCCGTTATGGAGGTCTCCCAGTCTACAAAAGTTATGTTATGTAGGTTTTTACGCACCACAAGGGTACTGAGGGAGATCTTCCTAGTATAACTTTTCCACACCTGTTCACTGTGAGATTAATCACAATGAAATTTTTTATATACCAGTTTGGAAGGGCTTGGCTTTAGCCTGTTACCGATTGGGCAATCCACTCTCACCGGATCTGTTAAAGCTCTCGGGAGGTAGCCACACTAAAAGATTTGCATGAATTTATCTTACACCCAAGATCCACGAAGGTGAGGGGAGAGGATACATTCATGCAATTCTTTGGGATTACAAATTTAGAGAACACGTCAAACACAAGCAAAGTGATTCTTTTTAAGCACCAAATTTGAAGTGTTTTTTTAACTACAAAACACAGACACAATAGTTTTGGAAGACACACAATGTCTTCAACAAGTGTCCTGCATAAAACTCATTAGTAGTTTATGATTTGTTCTTCATTTATAACATCCTGCAAACCACTATTATGTTGTAATCAAAGATAAGAATCAAGAACAATAGAGCCAAAGATTGGTTAGCATTAGAAAAATCAAAAAATCATAAATCTGATTGCATATTCAAAAACTAGACAAAAAAATAATGCACTTTCAAAAAAAATGCACTCAGAAATGTTACTGTATGAGCCCGTACGAGGCTCCAAAAGCTGCAAAACAAAGGATTAGACTGGTACAATGATCAAAAACTACCATTTTTTATAAATCTAGAATCCAAAACCAGAAAATAACTCAAACCCAGTAATCTTTAGGAAATTCTACCCAAAATCAAAAAACATTTGCACTCAATTTGGATCAAATATGAGCAAGATATGATCATTTGAAGTTAGACTATAAAACCAAAAAGCTCAATGGTGAAGGCAAAGAATTTTCAAACCCTGCTAACATCAGTAGACTGAGGCATTAAAATTGATGGTTGTCACAAAAAGTGAATAACCATGCAGAATGAAGGTTTGACGGTTATCAAATTTAACATACTAAAAAAAATCTAATTTTTTTCAGATTTTTTTTTCAAAAAAATCTGCCTCAAGTTGTGTGCAAAGATGATCTAAATTTTGCCTCAATTTTCATGCAATGGGATGTACGGCCTCCTTGGGTAAAAAAATTTTGCCACAAATTCAACTTTTACAAATTTTGACAAGTATAGGCATGTTTATAGTCATTTTTAACCGAAACAACGATCCGGACGTGATGGTGGAGTCAGATTTGGCTCAAAAAGAGATTTGAATAATATTTGGCTCAAAATGAAATTCAAGCCCTGTGGTGGGCACAAAAAATGTGTGCTAAAATGTTGACATACTTCTATGAGTCATTATATCCAAGATTACTCAAGAATGAGGTCTCAAATGGTGACTCATAGCTCTCTATTCATGGAGTGCAAGGGTTTATAATGGAGGCCCTCAGTTTAGACCTAGTTTGTGCCCATGCAAGTACACCATAAAATGAGAGATTCAAAGAAGAAAATCAAGAATTCTAGTCTCCATGATCATCAAATATGCATGCAAATGAAAATGGAAGCTATTCTATATGACAACAATGCATGAAAGCAAACTAATCTATGAAAGGAAATATGCAATATTATTCTATGAAATGAAATATAAATCTAATCTAACATGCAAGTGCAAGAGTAATGTAAATGGATTGCCATGGATGCATGAGAGAAGAAGACAAGAAAAGAGAAGTTGCAATGTTCAAGCTCAAGTGCTCAAACTCTCCTCCAAAATTGCTCTCCAAAACCTGCAGCATACCAATAACATAAAATCTTGATCCAAAATGAGAAGGAGAGGGCTCCTTATAAAGGAAAGTGTGGAGAGGAATGCATCCTCAAGAGCAATGTGGGATAAATCCCTAAAAAGGCAAGTAAGAGGAAAAGCCCACCACTTAGAAATATGTACATTCAAAGTGTAGAGAAAAAAGGAATTTTTATTTATTTTTATTTGATTTATTTCTTTTTTCATCACAAAGAGAGATTTAGGTGAGGGTTTTATTTATTTAATTAAAAGAGGGATTTTCTTTTAAATAAGATTATTTTATTTAATTAAAAGGGAAATTTTCTTTTAATTAAATAAGATTATGGATGAAATGATCAAACCTTAGGAAATATTGAAATAATTGAATTAATTATGATTTGATCAAGGAAATTGATTTGAATTGAAAATATAGCAAGGCATTGATTCAAGAAATTCATAAATTGATTCCGTCATTTGATAAATTGAACAATGTGGGGCCATAGTCTAGGCGACCATTTTAGGGTCCATACACAACCTTATATTCTTTTCATGTGCTTCCCTTCTTGATTCATCCAACTATATTGAATCATCCATTCTAATATTCATCTCATCATCTAGTTCATTATCATATTTTTGGATAAATTTGTACAATTATAATATTATTTTGTGGCAACCTAGCATTTATGCCATAAACTAAATCAAAGGGTACACAACCAATGGCTTTCTTCATTGTTACTCTATCAGCCCACAATGCTTGTTGTAACTTTGATCCCATGCCATTTTGTTCTTATCTAACACTCTTTTCAAAATCTTTATCAGGCTCTTATTACAGGACTCAGCATGCCCATTCCCCTATGGGTGATATGGGGAAGAATAATAAATTTGGATTCCATACTGCTGGCAGAAATCACTAGACTCTTCAAATCTAAAACACATTGCATTATCTACCACCATAGTTTCTGGACAACCAAACCTAGTGATTATATTTGGTAGCATAAAATCAGTTACAACTTTAATAGTGGCTCGTTTGGTGGGAATTGCTTCAACCCACTTAGTAAAGTAATCAGTTGCTACCAAGATCTATGAACGACCTCCACTAGAATTATTAGGAATCTCTCCATTGAAATACATTACCCATTATTTAAAAGGTGCTTCAACTATGATACACCTCAAAGGTAAGTTCCCACTAAAATTAAGCTTACCTGCAAATCTCTGGAAGGCATCACAATTCTTGACATAACTGTGGGCATCCTTTAAGATAGTAGGCCACCAAAAACCAGACCTCATAATTTTATGTGCAGTATCCTTAGCCATGTAATGGCCCCCACATGCACCATTATACATTTTCTCCAACAAGTTCTTGGATTTGTCATAGTCCACATGTTTGAGCAATACCCCTTCATTGCTCCTCCACCATAACTGGCCTTGTATTATTGCACACTTAATGACATGTAGCTTAACTATTATCTTTCTATTTTCATCCATTTTAGGAGGTAGTATCATTTTTTATAAATATCCAATGATGTCCTTATACCATTCACAACAATCCATATCACAAATATAAGGCCTATGCTCTTCTTCTAACATATTTACCTGATTTGCATCTAAATTGCTTTGAACCATTATTTTTGCAAGTCCTAGGCCTCTGACCAATTTTGCGATCTGAATGTCAATATTAAACTCTTGGATTTTGTTTATCCTTATACACCTCCTTCCTGAGACTTCTTTTTGAACTAGAATATCCTTCACAATAGCATTAGGTACATAAGCAGTTATATTTTCTCCTACCAAATAACATCTAAAAGCTTTTACAACTTTAACCAGAGCATATTCTTGTTTTTCCATGATGTCATACTTTAATTCTTCTACTTGTAAAGACTTACTAAAAAAGGAAATGGGATGTTCAAAGCCCTCTGAATTCTTTTGTAACAATACTGCAGCAACATTATTGTATGAAGCAAAGGAGAAAATTTGCAAAGGATTTTCATAATTAGGTATTCTCAAAATAAGAGCATCTTTGATAGCTTATTTAATAGCTAAGAATGTTTTAGATGCTTCTTCACTCCATTCCACCTTGGCTCCTTTCTTCATCATCTTTGAAATAGGGAGACTAATTTCTGCAAAATTTGTAATAAATCTCCTTAAGAAATTTACCTGTCCAAAGAAAGATTGAATGCCCTTGACATTCCTTGGTTGTGAGACTTTATCAATAGAAGCAACCCTTTAAAGTTCAATTCTTACTTCATCTTTAGACACAATATGTCCTAGGAGTTTTCCCTCTGTGACTCCAAAATCACATTTCTTTGGGTTAAAAGAAACCCCATATTCCCAATCTCTAACAAAAATCTACTCAAGATGATCACAGTGATGATCTTCTTTTGTTGAATAAGCTATCAAAACATCTTGATAAACAACTAAAATTTATTTATGAAATCTGCAAATTCCAAATCCATGACCCTTTGAAAAGTTTCCCTGGCATTTATCAAGCCAAAAGGTATTCTCACATTTACATAAGTACCCCATGGTGTGGTGAAATCAGTCTTAAATCATTCACATTCCTTAACCATGACTTGGTTATATCCTAAGAACCCATCCATCATAGACATTAATTCAGACCCAGTAACTCTTTGCAACATAGCTTCCATATTTGGTAAACCATAATTATCCTTTAATGAATTGACATTCAAATTTCTAAAATCTACACAAAGTCTGATATCACCATTTTTCTTTCTCACTGGTACCAAGTTTGATACCCATGTAGAATGTCTGATGGTTTTGATAATCCAGCATCTCTCATGTTTTTTAATTCTTCCTGCATTTTTGGTGTCAGAGTGGGATTAATAGGTCTCAATTTTTGTCTAAAAGGCATAGTGTCCTCCTTTATAGGAATCTCATGCTGAAACAAATCTTCTCTATAGGCTTTCAAATCATCATAGGACCATGCAAAAACATGCATATATTTTCTTAGAAGATCAACCAATAACTTACTAATTTTAGGAGACAACTTTTTACCAATATACACATTCTTAGGGATTTCAGTTGTTCCTATGTTTATTTCTTCCAAATCTTCAAGTTTACTTACATTATTTGTAGGAAAAGACTTGTCTTTATTATCAAAATCTCTCTCAAGAATGACTAGCCCCTTGGGAACTCTATTGGATTTTAATTGAATAACTTCTTTACCAAAAATGGTATCTTTATTATCCAAGGTTTCTATGCATCCACTGAAATCCATTTCTTTATTTAAAAATTCTGCTTCACAATTCAAAAACCTCAGAATATCTATGTCATCTTCAAAGACTTGCCAATTTTCAACATTGTTTGGTATTGAAGGCCTAGATTAAATCTCTATTTTAAAAATTCCTACAAATGTAATATCCTCGGGTCTTAAAGCAATGTTAGCTAATAAATCTATCATTTTTTTATGACCTCTATCTATCCACTTAATACCAAATGCATCAAAGTTTTCTAATTCATTCCAAACAGAATTTCTATATTGTTTAAGTCTCTAATTGTTTGAAACATATTTGGATTTAATCTGAGATATTATCAATTCAAAGTCTCCAATCACTTTGAGACTTTTTATCTTATGTCTTGAGGCTAATATCAAACCTATTAACAAAGCCTCATATTCTGCAACATTATTTGTGCATGTAAACAACAATGTAAAAGAAAACTTGAAGGTCTTACCACCAGGAGATATCAATAGGATTCCTGCACCAGCTCCTTCCTTAGAACTTACTCCATCAAAGTACATGGTCCACAAATTATATTGGTCCACCAAATTTATTTTTTCATCAGATAACATCATAGGTTGAGTTTTTTCTTCAACCCCTATATCTTGTACTTGAAAAGATCCAATATCAGTATCCACAAAATAATTCATATCAGCATCTTCATTTATTTCAATCATGTGGGGAGTCCTACCTTCCCGAGACACCTTGACATTGTTTCCAGCAATATTAAAAGTAGAAAAAGACAAATCACATTGAATACTTCCTCCCATTGAAGCACTCCATTTTCTTGACAGCAACATTCCATAACAATGAGGAATATCAACAACCAAGACACTCATTATCAGCATTTTGTCAGGACATGCAGCCAGCTTATAAGGTAGAGCCTTAATATTAGCAATGACAAGGATTTCTCTAGAGTCCATTGCCTGACATCTTCCATGAGGAGTATCAACCTATAATCCCATTGACTTCATTATCTCTGTGGGCATAATAGTATTAGATGCTCTTGAGTCTATCATACAATTTTTTAGCATCTTACCATTCATAACCAAAGTTAAGAAAAGGGAATCAAAAGCTCCTAAGGGATTATTTACATGATTTGTATTCAAATAAATCCAAGGGATTTCTGAAATCATTTCTTCAGACTCTTTTCCTTTTCTTTATGACTTGTCTTGTATATTTTTCATCTATTCAACACCTTCTGGTTTTTTAAATCTTATTGAAGAAAAACCATGTAGCAATGTGAGGACCTTCTCCTTATGTTCCTCAATTCTCATCATTTCCAAAAATAGAACTTTAACAGTCATTTGTGACAATAGTTTCCCCATATCAATAAGGGTGTATTTTACATCAGAGGATTTTTGTTTCTCAATAGCAATATTACTATCCTCAACTTGAATGGCCAAATTTGGCACTTCTTTCTTTGATTTATTATTGTCCATTTTAGGAGGGGGGGGACTTTTTTATGGTTTTTTGGATTTTACCTCATATACAATGTTTGAACCATTTGATTTTTTTATAGTTTTGACCTTGATCTTACTTACATTCTCAGTAGACTTTCCTTGAAGGTGTTTAGTATCTACAGAGTTACCACTTTGCTTATTTTTATTATCTTCTTTGGTCTCTTTGAAAAGAAAAGTAACTAGTTTTCTTTCTACTCCACCAACTATTCTATTTCTCAAATCTTAATTACTTCTTACTTTGGTGACCCAATTAGCTGTAATCTGTGTTATTTCTTCATCAAATTCTCTTCTCAAGATTGTAGTTTCTTTACTATTCTAAGCATTACACCCTATATTTTTAACTTCTTCTTCTTTTTCATCATCAAGAAAAACTTGTTGATCATATGCTTCTACTCTTCTTTGAGATCTAGAGACATTATGAATCTCAATTCCATTATCAAAATCTAGTTCAAGACATGAAGATGAGTAGGTCATGGCACAACCATTGTTATCATAGAACTTAGCCTGCTCCTCTTCTCCTTGTTCCTCATTTTCATATGCATTCAGAGCAACATCATAATAATCAGGATTGTGTGGATACTGATAGGCTTCACACCAATAATCCTCATTACACATGTTAACAGAATTTGTTTGTAAAGGATAAAGGGTCTTATTATTAGGCTTGTCCTTCCTTTATAGGAGAATAGGTTTCTCATCCTTCCCATTGGGTATTATAAGGAAAATTTTGCATCCTTGGTTGTTGATTATAACTGTTATGGGATGGCCTATTATTATTTGGAGCTCTATAATCTTTATTTTCTTATTCTTTTTTATCGATCCTAGTAAGCCTCCCATCTTCCCTTTTACCCATTTTCCTTGATACTCTCCTATTCATTTATATATTAACAATTGTCTTATAGGCTTCACTAATGCTTCTACGATTATTATCTCTAAGATGATATCCCATTTTAGGATCAAAATTATTTAAATAAGTAGCAAGACATACCTCCTCATCAAGCCTTATTTTTTGAAAAATCCAACTCATAGCCCTTTGGGATCTTGTATTGAATTCAGAAACTCCCTCATTTGAATTTTACTTGATAGTTTTAAATTCATTCAAAAAGAATCCTTTATTGGTCTTATCACCATATTGATCCTTAAGTAAATCTAATATTTCATCCATAGACCCTACAAAACCATAAGATAACCCTCTAAACCATTCCCTAGCATCCTCAACTAGAGACTAAACAAATAGTTTCATCAATAGTATGATGTTACAGTCATCTATGATATCAAGAAATTTCATTAAATGTTCCTCACAAGTAATGACATTATTCCCAGTGAATTTAGGAAGTTTTTCTCCAATCTCATTTGGGACTGTATTAGGATAACTAGGAATATCAATAAAAGAAAATTGTTGTAACTTTCTACATGAGCTTGTCTCCTTTGGAATCTATCATCATTTTGGAAAGGAGATACTTTGGCATTTGATGTTGAGGTGGTTTCAACACCAGTATGAGAAGGCTGAGAAGAATGTATGAGGAAACCAATCTTCTTCTTCATCTCTAAAGTAGTAGCATTCGCTTCTGCTTTCTCAAGAATGTTGGCCATTGTTTCCTTCTCCCTTTTGGATTTTTCAAGATCAATGTCCAATTTAGACATTTGATCTAATGGAACTCTATGAATTTTAGGTTCATTTATTTCAATTCCTGTAACCTTATTTTTTCCTTTTTCTTTAGGGCCATGAGTAGCAACATTTTTGTGGGTGGCATGCCTTTCTTCATCCTTCTTAGGTTCTTCATTATGACTTATTTCTTGATGGTTTAGCAATCGCCTTCTTAATTTTTCAACTTTTATTTGATCTTCTCTTTTCTTATTGTCATTCTCTTTTTTCTTTTGTTCTATGATGGCCAACTACCTTATGGAAAGTCTCTCCTATACATCAAGGTCTTTAGAGGAATCTTCATAGTCTATAAAAGTTGTGTCAAATTCCCCTTCCTCTTTCTCATCAGGAGAATTGTAATCTCTATATGTACCAAATCTAGAATCTACAACCTCTTCATAATCTGATGTATTTCCTTCATGGTTGTATTGGATTGAATCTTCTCTCCTAGTGTCCTCTTTTCTTCCTGGAGATGGATTATCTTTTTTTTTATTTTCTCTCCAAGGCTAACCAGCCCTAGAATTAGTTGGAAGTCCATCTTCCAATTCAACTTTAGGATGCTCTTTCACTCTAGATATGGTATTCATATTGATAAAATGTGTATTAAATAGTAAGTGTTACTCAACATTTCTGCAAAGATTTCTTTGATTCACCACCCAAAACAAGTTGGGAAAATACAACACTAGCTAATATGAATACTTTATGAAGAAATATATGAGACAAAGTATTACAACTAAGGGCTAAACAAGACTAACTAAGTTCTTTAAAAGGTCAAATCCCCAGCAGAGTCACCATTTTTGTTGGTGTTTAAAATTGTTATGCTTTAGAAGCCACCAATATACCTTGAGACTGATGTTAAGAGTGGTTAGCTCTAAATTTTGAAATCTCTTTAAGGTAACTGGACCAATTATAGGGACAATACTGCCCTCTACACTTTTGGCTCTGCAAAACCAAGGCAGGTACACCTAATCCAGACAGATATTCAACTTTTCACAAATTTTATACTCTGGATTTTAACAACGGATAAATGGTAAGAAAGTATGAAATGATAACCACTCATTCAGTGACTCTTCATTACCATGTAGGACACACAACCAACAACCACAAAAATCAAAAGGTACTGTAATTTTTTTGATATTTTTGATAGCGTAGAATATAGCCAAGCCTATTTAGATATGTATCAATGTAGAAGATACTAATTACTGACCAGTTCTTTATCCATTGGGAAAGGTTTTTAGTTCAAATATAGGATAGAGAAATGAACTATTGTCAAGGACTCAAAACCATAAATATAAATAATTCAGATCAAACACTACTTATAAGATCCTTATATAGACAAACTCAAAGAACTTATGTCATATCCAAAGCATTATTTGGTTTGATCCTAGATCAAAACTAAGGAATAATGAAATATACATAGAAAAATTCCATGCAATGAATCAGAAGATTCACAATTCAACAAGCACCAAGGAGAGACTTAAATCTGAAATATTGTATTAACTACAGAGAATACAGCTTCAATTCCAAAATTCTTCAAAATATATACCACTTCAATAAATGCAAAATATTTGCAACTTTCTATTCTATAATGCTACTCTCTAGATATACATATGTTATACTCACTAGAAAATAGGAAATAGTTCTATGCCTTATGTTACTTTCCCAAGTTTTCCATCCCTTACTAAATTATCTTGGAAGTCCTTTTATAGGCCAAGGACTGCAACACAATTCGGATCATTTGGGGTTAGGGCTCAACCATATAAAATATTACATGAAAAAAACAATTAATTAATCTCACCAACCAAGCAACTCTGTCATTGTCAAGTTTAAATATTCCTTTGATCTAGTCTATTGAAAAATCTGATCTAGCCGTCATCCACCTGGTAAACTGCAGAATAAAACTTTGTCAAAAGAATAATAAATGGAATGTCTAGTATGAATTAATTACCCAAGAATACTTAGACTTTCTAGAACTATAGAAAGCAACAATCCTCTCTCAAAAATCTTAGGATACTCAAGAATATATCTGATCTTCACCTATACAATTCTCGAAAGAACACTTCATTGATGGCAAAGATAAAAAAAAAGGATAAAATAGAGGTTTTACTTGATTAACAAGTCAATCATAAACCCTAAAGAGATAATCCCTACATACAAACATTTATAATCACTAGACTCTCCTTCATACATCATCCAACAGTTGTACAAACATGGCCCATAAGATCAAATTCATCAATTAAAGGCTCAACAACAAGACGACATAGTTCACTGCCTGAAAACCCTGATAAACATATTTGAAAATTTGAAAATCTGATACAATGGCTACACCTAGCATGGAATTTAGCATCAATATTCAATATTTGAATTTTAATCTATCTTTAAATCATAGCCATAGATCTTCCTTAAGTTACCCAAGCATCAAAAATCTTATCTAGACAGGTGGCACACGGGCGTGATGCCTTTAACATTATCTTTTGATCATCTTTTGCACAAGGCACAGTGTCATTCATCTAATCAACTTTAAATTGTTTGTTCCTTACTTTACTTTACTTTACTTTACTTCACTTCTTAACTTGTCTTTAACCTGAACACTTCAATCCTCCGTATCTCTGAATCTCGAAGGATTTGTCTTAACTATGGTTTTATTCTGAGATTCAGAAATAACCACTGATCTTGATCTGAATCAACGGTCGACATTTAATCTCATAATACTTGACCCTAATTGAATTTCTATTCTGAGATTCAGAGATAAAGCTATCTCCGAATCACCAAATAAAACTCAACTTTACTTGGCCTGACTCAAGTTTCATTCTCAAATTTGAAGATAAAGCACATTGCCAAGTCGCTAAACACTTGTCCTAACTCTGATGTCATTCTGATTATTATGAAAATTCTAAAGGAATGTGAATGAAATGACAAGTGCTATCAGCTAGAATGAAGATATTTGTTGGAGAAATGATATCTACACGTGGAGAAATTAGAAGAATGCATTTAATTAATAATAAAGATTATTTAATTAAAGAGGAGGAAATTGATTAATTAAATAATAAAACTATTTAGTTAAAGTAGAAGAAATTGATTAAAATTTTAATTATTTAATTAATTAATTCTTAATAAAATAATAATATATAAAATATACTTCATTAATTTTAATATATATTATATAAAAAGTTTAATAATATTAATATTATTATCATGTATATATAAATTGAATTAGATATATCATCAAATTATGAATTAATTTTTTATCTTATTAATAGGCTTCATTAAATTTAGATTTAAATTTAAAATTTATCATAATTATTTATATATGTTTTATAAATGTACAATTAATAATTAAAAGTAATTAAAAAAATTAAAATATTGTATAAATTGTTTAATAATATTAATAGTTTTTTTTTTTGATCGGTGATAATAGTTTGTATTCATTTAAATAAGCATTTACATATTGGCCATAAAGGCATTACATACCAAGATAAAAACAGAAACTACAAGTTTGGAGTGAGACAACTATGTCTACATTACAGTAATATCTGACAAAGAAAAAAACCTCCATTGATAGAGATCTACAGACAGAGAAAAAACTAGCCAAAAAAGGTAGCCTTAGCTTCGCCTAAGAAAACCATTTAGTTGTGTCGCCTTGGGTGAAGTTAGCAAATGCACACCACCTATCAACCAGCTCTCCAACTCTGGGATGGTCACCACCACCAGCACATGTGTCACCCTTTGTTTTTGGTTCTACTCTAGCCTCCCTGGCTTCCCTAGCCCTTGCACCCCGTCGAGTGACCAGAATTTGCCTACGGGTCATTGGCATGCCATCGATATCGCGAGCCGCTATAGACTTAATGGGTGTTTTCTTCATTTTCTGGTCCTCAAGAACAGACTCCGCCCTTTTCGCCTCCACTCTTCTCTGCTCTAAAACCTTTAGCAAATCTTTCCACCCCGCTAAAGCTCAAGCCAAATTCACATCCTCTGGGCTCTCACTCGACCAAATAACCAGTGGTTGCAAACCACGACTTCCCCTTCCCACCATGCGAAAGGGCTCATTACCCATCTATAGCCCCAGTCCAACCTCAACCCGTTCAATGATATTTTAAACACCGCCGACCCATTTCACCACCATACACTGGCTAATAACCCTTCGCACCTCTGCTTTTGAGTCTGCAACCATGAGAGCCAAGCCAACAAACACGGATGAGATGTCTAGATTGGTTCTTTGCCTCCAACCCTTCTACAAGAAATGCTCCCCAAGGATTTCTCTGATGGCAAACTAGAAATCCTCATCATCGCCATTGAAGATATGGCTCAGCCTGTTTGTAGTGATATGCGAGTCAAAGGCGGGAGTTTGCCCATTCGACGACAGTGAGAAATTTGCCTCCATAGCTCTGTTCTTTCTTTACTGAGATAATTATTTTCTAAAAGATGTCGTTGGCGTATATACTTTCCGTCGAAGCCTCTAGAATGGGCTATTATTTCCATCAGGTTTTAATGCATTCATCATTACTCTTAACTGCATCAGGTACTATCTTCAAATTTCACTTCCCATGAGATCTCGGCTTGTGGATTACATTGCCCCTACTAACTCATGTCATGACATCTTGAACCTGCCATCATTGTGCTCAACCACATGATACAATGGTGGTGTGACATGAGTATCCATTTATTGATAAAGGAACCTCGGTACTGATTGTAGCAACCTTTATTTTGGTATTAATATTTGTTAAGAAATTCCTCAAAGATTTCAAATTTATCTTCGAGGGATTCATCTGCTCCTACATTCGATAGTCAGTCCGCCAAACTATTTTCCCTTCTTGGAACATGAGAGGTTTTGAAATCATCAAAATTTACCAACATGCTTCTAATCCTTATGATGTGCTTATTTAGGTACCATGTATCCATCTATCCCTTATTGATTCCGTTTACTACCAGGAGGGAGTCGCCTTCAAGGTGGACTCTCCTAAACTAGAGTTTCCTCACCATGAGTACAGCTTCAACTGCAGCTAGGCATTCTACCTCATTATTAGTGCCATTGGGTAATATTTTAGCCCCTGAGGCCAAGATATCCCCTTTGTCATTTCGGGCTATGTACCCAATTCTAGAAGTCCCAGGATTACCTCAAGATGCTCCGTCGAAATTAATCTTAACCCAACCGGGGGGTGGTGGTTGCCAACTGTTACTAAGCTTCTCTTCGATCTTTGAGGGAGGATGAACCCTCTGACACCCATTAGTGGGCCTATACTTCACCAGCGGCCATAGTCATTGTAACGCCCTGTCAGGGAACCCAAGAGAGATTAACCTAGAGCATGTCACTGTGTGTGCTGAATAATTTTTTTTTTAAGTTAACATAAAGAAACATACATTCATGCGGAAGTGATTACCATTTATACACATGTTTTACACTCACATAGATTACACGACTCAAGGGTCCCATGACGTTGAATTACTTAAAGAAAAACACAACTAACAATATAACAAAAGATTCCATCTGATTAAACATAACAAATACAACTTACATAACCATAATTACAATCCTCATGGACAACCATGAAACCACCATAACACACATCCACTGCACATGTCACAGGGTATGTGGTAATCACTCTAAACTACTTACTATTACAATTTCTAGATTAGGTATCACATGCGATACACTAATACAAGATTACAATAATAAAATTACATAATAAATGATGAAGGGACATAAAGAGCTCATCTGCATAGAACCATCAAGAACCTAGTATAAGGACGTCGAATCTCAATGGGTAAAGAATCACTACCACCCGTCTGTGTGGAACCACAAGGGTCCACCCAACCATGCTAAGGAGATAACAACAGATCCCAATCGGATATCCAAAACCAAGAAGGAAAACCACTAAGCAAGGGATCTTGATAGCTCTCTAATCCGATGTACCAATCATCATAAAAAGTATGACTCACTAATCCAGAGGCAACTGACAACATAGGAAATCTAGCATGTGTAAAGGAAGGTGTCATCATGTATGTCTACCCTTAAGTTTAGCCCAGATAATCACAACGGATTTCGGCACCTAAGTGACCATACACAGAGCCAATGTCCTCTCATACTGACAAGGCCCACTAACTATGTCAGGTACCTCGCAGGGAAACTAACATCTTCTCAACACCATCTTAGCCTATACTAGCACTCAAGCATGGGTGAGGACACATCTTATTAATCCATTTTAATCTCTTAGTATGTCTTTAGTTATCACTTATTAAGAAACTCCACAATAAGAAATCCAGTAGTCTCTTACGGACATGGAACTTATTGCAAGCCACCTCCTACTACACATCTAGGAAACCTACCCTAGGCTCAAAGATCCTAATAGATCTAGCATAGGTCACAACCCTATTGTACCCCAAATTAGTATCTCATACAACAGGAACGGTCACATAGGTACACTAGAAAATAACATAATCGAAAGGGTCATCATGGTCAGTTTAGGGTAATATCTGACAATACACACACCATGAAGTAACAGAAATAATAAACACTCCCCCCAGCCTCTGTATACATCCTAGGTCATCTAATGTCCCAGATAACAACATAAACAAGCACAAGAGATCCATAAGATGCATAGAATGAAAATGTCCTAAAGGACTGAAAAATGAACATAAGTGAATAACATTTTCTTCTGATTAAAACCCTCCATATGCATAAAACAAATTCCCTTTGTGCCTTAATAAATCAGAATAACAATAATCATCTTTGATTAAGCAACCATACTTATTAGAAATCATATTCAAAGTATTAGCTATAGTTAATAGTTTATATATTTATTTAAAATTAATAACCCCTCATTAATTCAAATCAATAATTGAAACATTACACCAAACTAATCTTTTAATATAATCGAATTAAAGAAACCAAATGAAAATCTTAATTACTACCTTACATATAATTAAATCTAACCAAAAATTAAATAAAATTAAATAAATTAAATAAACTAAGTTAAATTTAAACTAAACTAAACTAAATTATTAATAAATTAAAAATAATAATAACCTAGTAAATAAAGATTTCATATTAATAAAAAACCAAAAACTAAAAACACACATATTAAATATTTTTTTAAAACATAAAAAAAAACCAAATATAAATTTGGGGGAGGGGACCCACGCGGGTTCCCCAACCCTCACGCATATGGCGCAGTCCTCAAAGAATAGTGGGGGTGGCTGCAAGGTACCCACCCCCCTGCGCAACTGTGCAGTACCCCAAAGGGGTAGGGGGGGACCACCGTCACCCTCCCCCATGCGTTGTACACTGCGCGTGAGAAAGGTATGGGGGGAAGGTTGGTGGGGATGGGGTCCCACCACCCCTTCCTCCCATTTAATATTATTTTTTTTAAAAAAAAATTTAAAAGCAATGTGTGCTACATTTTCTAACAACGCATTTTATTTTATTTTATTTTAATTCATCCTTTTTAACAACTGCATTTTTTAAAAGTAGCTTGCTTAAATTTTTTTTAATTTAAAAATTCCGAAAACGAAAAATTCTAAAGAAAGGGGTTTTATTTTAATTTTTATTTTTTTCACCAGTCTGTGTAAAAACAGAGAGCTCATTTTTTTTAAATGATTTAATTTTTTTTTACAATGAAACACATAGGAACAAAATATTTATTTCTTTTCTATAGTAAGGACTATAGAGAGAATTGATTTTTTGATTTCTAGGAGAATTATAAGAGATCTACTTACGAAATTTTGACAGCGTGACTATAATATGCTAAGAAATACATAATCGTGAAAATGATGAATCCAAGCTTCTCATAAACTCCAAAATCACCAAAACATTAAACATCCATAAATTTAGTTTTCTCCTATAGTATAAACTATAGGATGAGTTTAATTTTACATTTCCTAAGAGATCTAGAGGGAATTTCTTCCCGAAATTTTGACAGCATAACCCTACGATGCTAAGAATATAAAAAATGAAAGAAGTACAGATCTAGGGTTTCTAGAAACACCTAAAAACATAGAAACATCCATAAGCCATTTAAAGGCCAAATTTAAGGAACATGCATTTAAACAACACAGAAAACCTCAGATCTATGAAATTGAATCCATACAAGGAAAATGAAACCTACCTTTAATCCAATGCAAAAAATGGAAGAATGTAGCTTGGAAGATGAAAATTGATCTGAAACCCTCAAGCCCAATTCAACCACAGATCTGGAAACAATGTAGATCCGAACACACACACACAAGCAGTAGAAAATTCTGAAAACTTTGAAGCAACCAAGATCCACAACAATCCAAAATTCTTCAAAAAACCCCAAAATCACCAAGAGCTCTCCTATTCTCAAAAACCTGTTATTAGAGAATGAATGACCAATTCCCCCTAAAGAGATTCAAATTCCCCAAAACATCCAAAGGTGAATGACAACTCCCAAGTCAATCCCTAATTTAACTCAACTTGAAAATTGAAAGTAAATCCAAATTAATTAAATAAAATATGCTTTATTGCCACAACTCAACTTTGACTCCCAATTACAAGTTAAGATATTTTAATTTGAAAATACTTTTTCAACACAATTATGCACATGTAGTTAATAAAATATTTAATTAAATAGATTAAATATTTATATCACAATAATGCATGCAACCAAATATTTAACTATTTAATTAATCAAATAAGCACATACAATATAGTTTTCAATTAAATATTTAATTAAATCAAAATATTCAAATATTTCAATTTAATTAATTATTTAAAATAAACTTAGGATATAATTAAATCATTAATTCAACTATAATCCATTAAATCATAGACTATGGAAAATCACTCAATAATCTGAAAAATACCTGAAAGCATAATCAAGCATAACGCACACAACCTCAAGAGAAAGGGTATTCGAATTTTGTCAACCTAGACAAATCTGGATAAGGTAGTCATACTGAAACTCATCCAACATTAGGATGATTAGGCTTAGGTTAGGGTTTTGGATCTGTATGTTACATCCCCTCTTTACCATTGAGATGAATATTTATGGGCACGCTCACTCCTGCCAATTCAGGGAAGACGATGCCCTGTACCTATAATCTTGTCATCAGAGAACACACATGTACATACATAATATAATATCGCAATCAATGATAGGGATTGGTCAAATGTGTGGATCTCGCCGAAGCAAGTAACTACATCTCTGTCCTCTACCACAACAACACATCAACAAGTACATTCACATATAAGACAACCATACACATGCGAGTATGGGGTAAGTATATCATAATCTGAAATTGACATACAATAATCAACATGATAACATCATCACATCTATCTATGCATAAGGTAAAATCATGACATCATAAACAAGTATCATCATCAAATGAAATAACATCAGCTCACATGAAAGTAGCCTAAAATAATCTGGCCAATCAACTGGAACCAATGCGTAAAAGAGTACGGCATCACAAACTAAAAAAAAAAACATGGGTGGGTATTACATCCACCCCCCTAGGATTAGGCTTACTCCTAGAAGCCTAAAACAAATAGGGATAAACTCCCATAAACATGAAGCATCCTAATGAGTCATATAAGACTCCACGAGTAGATCCCATAGGACCTTTCCCCGCTCTTTGGTTAGAACTCTGAGGATCCTTCCCTACTACCAGAAACTGAAACCTAGCTGCAGGTCCTCTACCCACAGACTCAACCATAGGAGGATGATACACTGGAGGATGATAATCTAAAGCTGCATATGCTCCATGAGATCTACCAACATTCCAAACTGTAGGTTCGGAAGTCGCAGGTCTCTGCTCAAAAATTGAGATGCACGCTATGGACAATTCACCGCAATATGGCCAAACTGAGCACAGGTGAAACATCTGGTGCCTCTGAAATTGCCTCTCCCATTGGAGGGCACACTGGACTGCTAGAAACCATCTCTATCAAAACTCTGTTGTGTGCTCTGTGCAGGCTGACTATACTAATTGTTCCTGGCACGTGGACCACCTTGAGAATCCCTAGGGCGAGTACCACCACTCTGACCCTGAGGATGAGCCACCTTCTGCTACAAGTTTTGATTACCCACAAAGGAACTAGGGGGTTCCTTGAAGTTCCCAGTCCCTCAAGATTAATTACCTCTAACCCCGGTACCAGATGCACCACCTGTAGGAGCACCCGTCTGACCTTCGTGGCCTAATGCCAAGTTAGCCTCCTATAGGGTGGCCTTAATGACCATAGCTCTCAAGTTTGTAGGCTTAAAGACCTTCACGTCCCCTACTATGCGATCATTAAGCCCTCGCACAAAGTGTTGAACCACCAGTGCGAAATCCTCACTATAACCAGCGTACTGCTTGAGCTCATAGAAACGATGCTCATACTGCTCCACAGTCAATGTAAGTTGTCTAAGATTATGAAACTTGTCATCTCTCTACTGCCTCCATTGATCTGACATGACCCTATCTCTAAAGTTCTTGAGAAAGAGTTCCCAAGTAATAGTGTCCATACGGAGTCCTAGCTTCTGCTCCTCTATCTTCCACCAGATAGCTGCAAAATGAGTCAACTGCATAATGGCGTATCTTGATTTAGTATTAATACTAAAGGGATGCATCGTGAACACTCTATCCAAAGAAATCAACCAGGTCTCTGCCTCTAAACAAGAATCTTGTCCAGCAAAATGAATGGCCTTTCCTCTCATCAGGTCTCTCATATGGTTGGCTGCAACCACTGCTGGATCCACTGATATAGTCCTTCCACGAGGGCTCCTGGATCTCTCCCTCTATCTCTCCTTCTGCTGGGAGTGATGAGATGCCTCTCCTCCTGCTGGGAGTCTTGAGATGTCTCTCCTCCTGCTGGGAGTCTTACTGGCATTGGTCTGTGTAGCTGCATTGGACACAAGTTCTGAGATAGCAATTTCAAATTTAGTAAGGAAACTCTCAATAGATTTAGCTTTTTCTGTGAATATCCTCTTATTTCACTCGTTCCAAATCAGCCATAAGGTGCAGGATGGGAGGACGTGCCATATCACAGTAAGAGATGACATTCCCTTTGGATCCGGCCAGGAGATGATCCAATCTCTCAGTTTTTCAGGGAGGGGTCCATGCCAATTCAATTTCCCCAGTCCAAATCTCCACACCTGTTGTGTGAATTCACAAGTAAGGAAGAGGTGGTCCAATGTCTCCTCTACTTTTTTACACAAAACACATCTGAATGGCCCCACAAAACCTAGCTGAGTTAATCTATCACTGGTGAGGGCTCTCCCATTCCCAGCCAACCAAGCGAAAGCTGCAACTTTGGGGAGACAAGCTTTCCTCCAGCAAACCTTATCTTCCCACTCCACTCTTTGGCCTTCATTTTCAAGGAGGGAATGTCCAATCTTCACTGAGTATTGGCCACTTTTAGCACCAACCCAGACTACTTCATCCTTTTCTTCAGAATCTGTGACCACCCTCAGGTTCATGATCTCTTTCAAAGTCTTCTGATGCTCCGCTGAGATTCCCAACTCCTGGGGGTCCTTCCATCTAAGTTCCTGGCCTAGAGAAAAAAAATTTAGATCTAAAAAATCCATTACCTTAGTCCCCCAGGCATGATCCATTGCCAAGACAATTTGAGGCAAAACCCCACTGCCCAGAACTGGTTGGCCATCCCAGGAGTCCTGCCAGAAAGAAGCTTTCCTTCCATCCCCAACTTGCCAAGAAAAGTGGTATGTTATTAGTGGTCAACAGCTCAAAAGGAAATTCCACAAAGTCGATCCTCTGGGTGGGTTATTGATAGTTAGGATTCTTGAATTGTCCGCACAATCCAAATACTTGGCTTGAAGCACTTTAACCCATCTCTGATCAGGCTTACAATACATTTGCCAAACCAACTTGGCCCCCATAGCTTCATTAAATAGTTTCCAATTCTTGATGCCAACTCCTCCCCCACCTCTTTTTTTACAAACCCTGTCCCAAGCTACTAGGGGAATTTTGTCCTGCTCATTAGCGCTATTCCATAGGAATTTCCTCATCTTAATTTGTATGCTTTTAATTGTTTTAGCTGGAATTCTGAAACAAGCCATTGGGAATACTGGAATAGCAGAGATTACTATTTTGGTCAACAAGATTCTCTCAGCCAATGTGAGCCACTTTCTCTTCCACCCATCCATTTTAGAGTGACATTTATCGACCAGATCTGACCACAATTCTACTTTATCTGCCCCAGCGAAGAGGGGAGTGCCCAGAAATTTCCCGGGCAGTCGGCCAATATGAACACCGAGAGCCCTTGCTATAGTATTAATAGTTATTATTACGTATATATAAATTGAATTAGTAAATAAATAAATAATTATAAATTGATTTTTTAATTTTTTAAATTTAATTGTAATTTGTATTTAATTTTTTTGATTATTTACATATATATAAATTGTAAACACTTCGTAGCTTTCCTTAAATTTGGCGTTGTAAGGTTAAAAAGGTTTTAGTGAAGGGAAAATAGAGTAATGCATTTTGTATTTAGTCATTGCGTAAGAGAGAAGAAGCAGGATATTATAAGAAGATTTTACAGATAAACAAGTAGAATCGACATTGTCAAGTAATAAGTGGAATAGAATGGTAAGGTTGAGCATGAAAATGTAGTCATGCTCATTGCCAGCTTCTCTATCCAAGGGGAGAGTTGAAGTTGGTTGGAGAAAGAATGTGAGAGCAGTTGCAACCAGAGAGGGTGAGGATGACAATGACGATGAGGATGAGATGCTTCTTCAAGTGAAGGGGTTAATAGCTCTGAAAATAGACTCCCACCTCCTAATCTATTTCAATCTATTTCTCTCAAACATTGCTTTGGTTTTTTATCATGAGAGGATGGTCATTTTTCCAAGGAGGTTCAGTCATTCCACTATCACTGGCTTGTAGGATTAATGTGAAATATATTATCTTAAATCATCTGGGGGCTCTTTTTGTTTATAATCAAAAACTATTTCAAAGTTTTACATATGTGTGTAGAGTCATAACTTTCAAACATCACAAATATTTACCAAACATAACTTCAAAAAATCAACCATATGGCTTTATAGAGCTCTACATTCAAGCAATCCAAGTGGGAACTGGTTACTCTAAAAATCATGACATGTGCATATTTTTAGTTGAATCCAAAGGAAGGTAAAGAGTTTGTGTATTGGTACATAAATTATCACACGAAATATGATTTGAGGATTCATGCAAAGGAGGTGCATTGCCTTCACCAATAGCTTTTTGTTGCATTAGCTACATCTATACCAACATACTCCACTTGTCCAGGGATGTCTCTCACCCTCCTCAGCGAAATTTTGTTTGTATGTAATTTCCCCTATTGGTACTTACATGATTTACCCTGAAATTCCTAATTAGGGTTTGGATTGCGTTTGGAAATGACAATTTATTTAGCCTCTATAATGTTCCCTACTAGAAAGCTACCAATTCGCAATGATTAATATTCATCATTGTACATTCCTTACTTCTCTCCTAAAACTCAACCCTAAGGAGGATAGGGGATACTTGTCATAGGGTGCTTGGATTCCATCTACAAATAGGCTACCTCAAGATTTATGGAGCACGTGTTCATACCTCTCTCACCTAAGTTTTCCTACAAGGCTTCAGATATATATTTCCTTACCCCATCTTGGGACTTGCCCTTCTTGAGAGCATTGTAAAAGAGATTGAAGAGCTCTCTTTTAGCATGCTTGGAAAATACATGAAATTGATGAGATTGTTTGAGAAATTTCTCTCAAGGATTTGGAGGATGAAATCCTTCTGTAGGATAGGGTTTTAGATTCAAGTGTATGATCTTGCAACAAAGAGATTAGAAAACCACAAAGCCTAGAATCTACAAACAAATCCCTAACATCCAAGAGAGATAACTGGTAATAATGGAAATGCATACAATATCAAATAATGAATTCAAATCAAAACAGCAGATATGAAAACCAGATTTTAAAGTCTCCCTTTTTCTTTTCCTTCTTAATGTGATGTGGGCTCCTAGATTAAGCTTAATTAGATAGCATAAGAATTCAAAGTATGTGGTTCTGAATTATGAGAATTAGCTCTCGTTATATTGACTTTCTAGATTTCAAATAGGATTTTGGGATTTAAGAGATAACTAAAATTTATTGGGAATTTCAACTCGAATGATTGGGGAGTTAAACTTGAATGTCTAGTCAATTAATTAAGACTAATTGTAAGTAAAGTGGATGCATGGTTGAATTGATTGATAGGTTAACTCCTTTGATTATGAGTGAACTGAAATTGATTGGACAGTTGTCTTAGATTACATAAATAGATTGAATAGATAACTAAATAGATAGATTAGTTAGAAAAGATGATTGAAGAGTTAGGAAAGTTGATTAAATAGTCAGAATGAGAATTAGTGTTAGTTAAAACTAGAAGAATAAATCCAATTAAATAAATAAATTTATTTATTTAATTGCAAAAGGGGAATATAAATAGATAAATAAGCCTATTTATTTATGAGAAGAATAATTAATAAATTAATATTTACTTAATATTAAGAAGAAATGATTAATTATAATTATTACATAAATGTAATAAGAATAAATTAGAAGTATTTAATTAAATAATATAAATTTAATTAATTATAAAGATATAGGGAATAATTAAATTATTATTATTATCTAATTAATTTGTAGAAGAATAATGTGATGAAAATTAATTAGATATTTAATAATTAAATAATTGATTAAAATTACTTAATTATGAAATAAGAGAGAAATTATAAATTTGAATTTAGAATATAGTAGGACATAAATTAAATAATAAAGATTATTTAATTAATTAAGAGGAATATTAGTGAAATCATTGCTTACAAGTAACAAGTCAGTTTTAGGTTTCCAGATTGTCCCTCTTTGAGACAATGCATTGGCAGGCGTTGTTTTAAAGAAAAGGTGATACAGCATGGCCTAGTGATGTCATGATACTGACTAGGTATCATGGTTCCACCTTAAAAATTTGAGAAAAACATATGGAATGAAGCCCAATTTATTTAAAAAATAATAAGGAACGCAATAGAACTGACGATTTAGAAAATGAAGATCATACGCAAAAGTTATGGGCTTTGGAAGGTAAAAATATACACATCCAGTACAAAAGGTTAGGGGTGCATGCCCACCAAGGAGGGGTTGGGAGGGTATAAATAAGTCCTAGGAGTCATTTTCTAAGCTCATTTGTACTCTTATCTTGAGATATTTCAGTTGAGAAGGAGTCTTTAAGCGAGTTTGTAGAGCAATGGAGGCGTATGAGGATGACATACACATCAGCGAGCGAGTCAAGACCTACTGGTGTCCAGCGGGTGCCCCACCACCAATATACATACATCTTCTGGTAATTAATTTCATAATTTTTTGTGTTTTTTTAAGGATTAAGTAAGATAGGCTTCCAATCAAGCCGCAATCATATAGCACAAATGACGCAACTGTCATTGTAATCACTGCACTTATTGGTGATTCGCCGCAAGTGTTTTAGTATAGCAAATTTTGGTCCAAGCCACATTCATTAATGAAGCAACACACTTGGAGGTCAAAATCAATGCAAATAACTTAGGGATTGTACGCAACTGTATTTGGGATTCGATGCACTTGTTGAAATAGATCGACGTAAATGCCTAACAAAATAGTTTTTTTAATTGGCACACATGTGTTAACTTTAGTTCAACACTAATTTTTTACTTTGACTTTTACATAATATTTGTAATGCATTTTTGACATATAGATATTAGATAGTATAGCTACATTATTTTTGCTTTGTTTTACTACATTTGGATTGACTAGGTGACAACATGTGCATGTGTATATTAGGGACTTTGTCTTGATTACTTGAGAGAATCATCTTGATAAACTCACTTATAAGCATAGACTGAATGTTGAGGAGTGAGAGCACCTAGCTAGTATTGGGTTGCTTCACATTACCTTTATACCTGAGACAAATAAGGACCTTGTCACCACACTATGAGAGAAGTGGAACTCAAAGACATCTTCTTTTCACTTGTCGATGGGAGAGTGTAGCATCACTTTGGAGTGTATATATAGGATTCTACAGATTCCTATTTGGGGGGAGAGGGAAGTGTACACTATTTGGTTAGGGAAAGCAACACTATGTGACTTTTTTCTACTACAGTGTAGAAGACTTGGGTATTAGACATTACAAGATTAGGTGGTGAGACATGATAGGTTATGATCCTTACTTTTTATTTCTATGCATGGTTGTGTCAGGATATTTCATTCTAGACAGGAGAGGGCATGGGTTCCCTATTGGGTGGGAGGATATTATGAGAGAGATATGGTTGAGGGGGGAAGTATAAACTTGGGGAGTTACATGTACTAGTCATGGTTTATCATCAGATGCACGACATTGAATATCATAGAGCTCAGTCACTAGGGTGTGGGGTTACTCCTACAGGTCTGCTCATTTGAGCACATAGTCATGTTTAGGCATATTTTTGATAGTTGAGTTATTCAGGTAGGTTAACTATACAATTATTATTATGAGGTTGTGGTATACACATAGGTGGGCCACACGAGGTACTAGAAACACTTATTGGACACTTTGAGGGACTTTATGCTAAAATCGTAGATTGGATGCCCCATTTGGGATGGTGAGGCAGATCACCTCAAGTTTTTCCGACAAGAGAGGTACTTGATTGGGTGGATGACCCAGTCATAGATGATCATTGAGATTTAGATTTGAGACAATATTATGAGGAAAATCGGAGAGAGATAGGGTATATTTTTTGGGTTAACACAGTTTTTCCGATGTGCAATGAATGTGAGAGGATGGAGACCAGTGATCCCTATTACCACAATAGTTGCACAATTTTCAAATTTGGCTCCTCTAAGATGGTATTGGTGATTAGACATTGTAGATGTTGGGAATACAACAAATTATGATGCATGGTAGGTCACTCACAGGCCTGGTGGTACCCTAAATTTTTATAATTTAGAAGTCCCAATCCATTATCAATAAGCATGTTTTTCCATAAAAAAAAAGATCAAAGGAAGGAAGCTTTATGACACAAATAAATAGAACTAACTAATCAAAGCAAGAAAATGCTGGAATTTAGACCTGCTACAAAGATGATTTCAACAGAGGATAAAGATGGTCGAATTTTAAAAATTTAAAAATGACCCAGTTTGGAAAATCAAATTTCCTATCTCCAGCCAAAATATTAGATTTTCATGAGGTGTTTTGGATTTTTGACCAAAGCCAAATCTGAAAGTTAGGTAGTTATTTTTTAGTTAGTTTATTGTTTTTTCAAAATAATTTTTAATAAGAGTTGTGTCTTTTCACCCTAAAAAGGTGTGAAAGCCACTCAAACACATATATATACATAATGTAAAATGTAAAGAGAAGGGATAATATAATACAATTTCACATATTTGGATAGTTTTTAGTCAACAAGTATAACATGGAAATGGATGTACTATTTTTTCAAAATTAATAAAGATAAGTCTTTTTCCTTTCACATGTGTAATAGTTTCATTATCATTTTACAATTAGTCCCTCGGATAAACCAACAGAACTTCTTAAAAGTGATAGTTTTATGTGCATGATTCCTTATTTGATTCATAGTCTATATTTTCAATTGGTTTTCTCATTTTGCATGGTTAAATTATGTTGATTGAGACCTTAGTCAATTGGTCTGTCATCTAAGAAGTATTACCCTTTTGAAATATCTCTAAATTTGTTTTAGGTTGCATGGACATTCCATAACACCTTTGAAGTGATAAGTTTTCTTGTAAAACTGTCTCTGAGGTTGAACATAAGATTGGAATGATCTTGACTCTATTGCCCATGGTAGAATAAGGCACTGGTCTCATTATTATTTGAATTATAGTTATTCAGTTCATTGTTTATAGTTTTAAGATATCTTATCTATCTATTTGTTTCAAATTACATTCACATTTACTAAACGTTCTTTCAATTACTTAAAGTATTTCAGTTTACAGTTCATGATATATTGCTTTCAGTTAGATTTCTTTCAAGTTCCTTTCCATACTTGAGAGAGAAGGTTGAAGTGTTTCTTATCTACTATAAAAATCCTTGTAACTTGAAGGATAAGTCAAGGTATAGGCCTACTAGCCTTGGTTTTGCAGAGCCAGAATTGTAGAAGTTCCAACCTTGCTTTGGTTGTGACTTGTTAGTTGGCCAAATCACTTGGGTTTCCAGGCATTGGATTGGAAAGTCCATAGGAAATCCAATTCAGCATTTTTGGGCACCAACAAGGCCTATCCCTTACACTAGTCTAGGTGTACCAATTTCTATTGATATGTTTTGATGAGTCAAACAACTATGAAGGAGGTATGAGAAATGAGGATAGAGGGGTAAAGGAGGGAGGGATAGAGGGAGAGATAGAGGATGGGGTGAAGAGAGAGATGGATAATGGGGTGGGAGAGATGGAGGCCATAGTGGATAGGGTAGTGGAGATGATGGGGATGATGGGGGTGATGGAGATGACAAGGTGGCAATATTGTTTCTGAAGATGTTTATGTGGATGCCCCAATAGTTAGGGGAGAGGAGCAGTCAGAGGTGAGAGGAGGTTAGTCACTGGGGGATGAGGCAGAGGTGAGAGGAGATGAGCCCATGAGTGAGGATGTGGAGGTGTATGTGATAGGAGATATTAAGGAGGAGATAGAGACAGAGACTGGGAGCAATAATGGATATAGCTCATTAAAGGGTGATGACATGGAGGTAGAGGATGATGACTAAGGTCTCATGGATGTGGCGATGGGAGGATTGGATGAGGTTGTACAGGACATTCCCATTAGGGTGGATGACAAAGAGACTAACGAGGTTAGTAGACTTAGAGATCACATTAAATATATATAGGGTAGTCTGGACAGAGTGATGAGGATGGTAACACAGGAAGAGGCCAGAGATAAAGAGGAAGAGGAGAGAGCAATAATGGCAGAGGCACAATGGCATTGTTATGCCTTGAAGGTGACTACTATGGAGGGGAGGATAGCCCAAAGGGATAGGGAGATGGATCAAGAGAGATCTCTTGAGGACAGAGGTGTAGGCAATAGAGGGCATGACACAAGTAGTTGATTCCTAAGCCAGAGAGACAGAGGTAGATGTGAGGTCATTTATTAAGGGGGTCTGGAACTTGTCTCTACAGCAGACTATTGATAAAAAAGAAGCATAGAGAGAGAGAGAGAGATTGACTATTGGCGAGGTCATTATGAGTGTGTTGTACCATTAGAGTAGAGAGTTCCAAGTTATACAGATTCTTGGAGATCGCGGAGATTTCAAAGATCATAGAGTAGTGGGGTAGTTATGTATCCTCCCAAACTATCAAAGGTAGGTATATATATAACTACAGGACCAACAGAGGATGGAATTTTCTTGACTGCACTACCTAGCCCCCCTAGATCAGAGGGCAGAGGAAACATGATTTGATCATCCTATAAACACCTTGTGTATAGATTTTAAGAGCTTGTGAGCTCTTTATTAGACATTCATGATGATATTGTACAATGACTTTATTTTGATTTTATATATATGATGTATTTTTTGCAAGATTATGTGTTGATTTGATCTACTTTACTTTATGCTTTATGTGATGCATATGATTTCTATGATGCACATGATATGATCTATATGATTATGCTATGATTTATGGATGATCTATATAATTATACTATGATTTATGAATGCTCTATATGATTATGCATATGTTCTTTTTCCTGATATTGATCTATATGATTTCTTTATGCTTATGTAGATATTATGTTATGATACATTTTATTTTATGTATATGATGTTATGATGATATCCTACAATGTGATACATTTAAATTATCTATGTTTTTGGATTGTATATACTTTTTTTTTTACCATGTGATTCAATGATTTGATGTTAATGGTTATGTCACTTAACATGATATGTGATATTAAATTGTATCCCTAAACCTATCCAAAAACCCAAAAAAAGTCCATTATAATAAAATCCTCTTCATACATCATCATTGTGAATATACTTACAGAATATTTTTAGACGGTATACTCCTTCAATCTCTTAATTTAGAAGAAGTACATGAGACATTATTTGAGGTATACAAAGTCATTTTCAGTTCACATTCTTATGGTTTATCCTAGGCTAAGAAAATTTTAAGGATTGGGTACTATTGGCCCACTATGGAGACAAGTGTGATAAGTGTTAGAGACATGGTAACCTCATTGATGTACCATCTCAAGAGTTGCAACTACTTATTTTACCATGGCCCTTCTCACAATGGGGACATGATCTCTTTGGCAAGATTCATCCACTATCTACTGATGATCATAAGTATATATCATTTCCACTACTAAGTATTTCACAAAGTATACTGAGTCAATTACAATGATAATAGATTTCTTGGTACAATGGGGAATCAGAACCAACAATCTCACACACAACTTCAGACTTTGGAACTTCAAAGGTAGGGACAATTAACAAAGAACTCACAATACGTAACTTCTAGAAGTATATCTAGCATAGATCCCATAGTATCCATAGCATCAACTACTTTGTTCCTGGCTTGAGAGACTTGCTCAAAAGTTATCTGATCAAAGTATTTCTTTAAGTGTTCTATCATGGCCTTCTACGGGATCCACTTGTCATCCTTTGTATCATAATTGTTGTTTACCTTATTTATGATGAGTTTTCAATCATCATACACATGTCTATGTTGAATTTTCCAATAGGCTGTGGTCTTCAAACTTTTAGTGAGTACATTGTACTCATAAATTTTGTTTGTGCAGTCAAAGTTAAGTTTGTAGGCCCTGGGGATTTAATCTCCTTGAGGTATGATAAAGATGATGTCGATGCTTGATACCTTATATGTGTGAGATCCGTCAAAGTACAACTTTTATTGCTTGTATTCCTCTAAAGTTAATATACCTTCATCTAGGAACTTTTCTATGCCTCTGCGAGTTGATTGGTAAAGGTTTGCCCTTTAATGACTTTTTGTCTACATAATTAATGTCGAACTTGTTGAGGATCATGACCCACTTAGCTAACCGTCCTGTTATTTTTTATTTACTCAAAAAATATTTTAATGGATTGATCTTGGAAATTATAAGTATCTTGTGACTTAGAATGTAATTTTGTATTTTTTGTGATGTAAATACCATGGCAAGACACACTCTCTCTATTAGAGTGCAATTGAGCTCGTAAAACACAAGTGTGTGATTGATATAATATATGCCTTGTTTCTTTCCCTCTGATTCATTTTGAGCCAATAGTTCTCCCAATGAGTGTTACATTTCTAATATGTACAATAATAGTGGTTAACCTAGAATAAGGGATGTTAGGATTGGTGTTGAAAGAAGATAGTCTTTTAATATCTAAAATGAATTTTGACAATCTTTAGCCCACTCAAATTTTATATCCTTGTGAAGTAGATAGTGAAAGGGATGGTACGTATCTACCAGTTGTGAAATAAACCTTATGATGGATCTTAATCTTCCCTATAAACTTCTTACTTGATAAGGAGTTACTATTGGCGGCATATCAATGATTGCTTGGACTCTCTTTGGATCTATCTCAATCCCTCTATGTGATACGATGAATCCCAAAAAATTTCTGAGGTGACCCCAAAGATACACTTCTTGGGATTCAATTTGACCTTGTATTCCTCTAATCTGTCAAATATTGGACCCAAAATAGTTAAGTGCAAGTTTCTCGCTAGATATTTGGCTAGAATATCATACACCTAATCTTCCATGGTTATATGCATCATGTTGTGGAATATAGTTGTCATGCATGCTGATATGTAGCACCAACATTCTTCAGACCAAAGGGCATGACACATCAATAGTAAGTGTCTCAAACACAAGTGAAAGTTGTCTTATGTTGATCTTTTGGCATAATTTTTATCTAATTATAGCTAGAGAATCCATCCATAAATGATATCATTTGGTACCCTACAGCCAATTATACAATCATATTGATATTGGGTAGAGAGAAATCATCTTTAGGACACACCAAATTCAAGTCTCAGAAATTTATATAGATTTTGATATCCCCATTAGTTTTTTATACTGACACTAGATTGGATATCTAGAAAACATAATCAATGGTCCTTATGAAGCCTACATGTAATAGTTTCTTGAGCTCAACTTTGACTAACAGTGCTACTTTTGGGTGCATCTTTCAGAGCTTTTATTTGATAGGCTTAGCCCCTATTTTTAATGGTAAATGATGTAGGACCAGTTATATATCTAACCCAAGCATGTCTAAATATTCCCCAGAAAATTTGACTAGTCGGTCTTGAAAGAACTATATAAATAGTTCTCTTTCCTCAACCGTTAATGACTATGCTAGATGGGTCAATCTTTTTGTCTCTTTTGTCCCTAGATTGATAGTTGTGTCTTCTCTGCTAGTAGGTAACTTTTCCTCATTAATCGGGAGAATTTCAATCTCTCCATATTTGGGTGCCTCGGAGAGGTTTTCACCCTCAGATATGGGCTTTGTTTTTACTATTTTAAAGTTAGAAGGTTCCTTTCAGTTTTCACCTAAGAACCTTAAATTTTATTTTTGTTTAATTTTACGACTAGAGGATTGACATAACTCACCAAAATATGTTGTTATGTCTAAGTCAATAGTGAATTTGACCTTATGATCTCCCATTGGTATACCTTCTCAAAGTTCAAAGAACTCAATAATAGCTTTTTCATTCTTGAATATGTCCACAGTCGATGGCTTTTGTTGTTTCCAATCTATCAATTTAGGGTAGACCAGAGAAATGCTTTCTTTGGTTTCAAAAGACGAAATGGGAATTCAAGGGTGTGAAGGTATTTACATATGAGTCAAATAAGGACTCATTGGTGTCTAAAAATGAAGAGGATAAGGATTCAGATAAATTCCAAAATTCTTCAATCCCAGCACATTGATCAGTAGGTTTATTGTGAATGGACAATTGGGAAATGGCAGTATTAAGGTGAAGAGTATTGGTTGTTCTTTGGTAATCTCGCTCATATTCATTTGAGTCTGATTCAAATTCATACTTGTTGAATGTCTCAACCTCATCATAAGCATACACATCATTATCAGTAGACACAAATGTATTCAAAGTACTTTCCTCTAGCGGTTTGTACCCTAAGCTACAAAATCTTGGATTTGAATAGGGTGTTATGGGTTCCACAATTCCTAGATTATTTTTGCCAAGGTATGTACATCCATTGTACCCTTGTTTTAGGACAATTGTATACCCCCTTCCATAATCATGAACAATAATTTTAACTTTAGGGGGTTCCTCATCTTTGTAGCCAGTAAGACAAATCTTCATCAATGGATTCTTCATGCAACTCATCCCATCTTGTAAAGATTATTGGTTGATAAACAATTGTGAGTTTCTATTTTTTCTTAAGTGGTTGTCTTGGCTTTCTATATGTTTGAGGTGAGATAGGTAGCTTGGAAACATAGAATAAATCAACATAGGTATACTCTCCATGTCATTTTTCTTGTAGCTCGATCTTAAGATCTGATGTGGAGATAGAAATTTATTTGGAAAGAGTGGAGGAATTTGTGTGCTATGATGAGGGTGTTGTGGATGCTTCTTTATTATTTGGTACTTGATTTGATATGGGTTCTTTAAGATTAGTATAGTATAAGAAAGGATCTATATCACCTTGTATGGTGATCTCTACCCCATTATTTGGGAACTTGAGGCATTGATGGTAAGTTTGATGGTACTTCTTGCATGGAATGGATCCATGGTCTCCCTAGGAGCATGTTGTATCCATTCCAAGTCCAAAAAATGAAAAATAGTTTATTGTGCAACCAGACCAAGTTTGATTGGAAGAGTTATTACACCCTTGGAAGGACATTATTTGTCATCATATACTCTAATTATGATATTTTTGGTGATATCAACATAGTTGTTAGAGTATGCTAGGCTTTAATTAACTTTAAGGTATAGATGTTTAAACCAACTACACCATCTATCAAAACTTGTCTAATTTTATGGAGATGCAAAAAGACTTATAATGTATGGGATCATTACAAGATGGTTTTTGTGTTGGAAAGTCTCTTTCAGTAAATTTGACATGGTGTGGTGTGGCAAGGTATCCAACAATGGCTTTAAATTTCTCAACATTGATTTATCTTGTTCTAGGACTGCTCTACAATTCAGCCATATATGTAACAGTTCAAAAAATAGATATGGACAGGGGCCTTCTTCAAATGGTAGATAATAATTGTACTTTCCTACTAATGAGGAAGGTATCATTGGTTTTGATGAGGCTCCTTGCACTGTAATCTTGGCTCGGTGATTCATGACAATATAGTCAGTATTTGGGCCTCGGATAGTAATGGTCTTGATGGTCAAATTTGGACATGGTTTGACATATGTAAAGTTTTCTTTCGTATTCTATTTTGACAATGAGGATTTTACTTTTTCATGCTCCATTAATATATTTTTAAAGATCGTATGATCTTTGTTTGTGGTTCTAGAATGATTGACCACTTTGATCTCACCACATTCGATGAAATCATGGACTATGTTCTTCAACTGAAAATAGTTTTACATTTTATGTCTTTTTGTTTGATGATAATCACAAAAATTGTTATCATCCCACCATGTTTATTTGAAGGGACCTGGTTCATAGGATCCAATTTCTGGTAGAGTGATGGAATGTGATTGTAAAAGTTGCTTCATGATATTCTCAAGAGGTTCAACAAGAGGATTATAGTTTCTTCATGGATTTTGCCTTCTTCCATAATTTTGGTTGTTTTGTGTGTTGGTCAGGGGATTCTCCATAGGTTTGACTATGTTGGTGTTTAGGACAGTTGTTGATGCTTGGACATGTAGGGCTACTTGTGCAAGTTTAGTGTCAACAATGTCGTCATTTGTGACATTTTTATTTTTGGACTAATACTTGGGATTTTTGTATGGCATTATGTTATTGGTCTCTTATTTTATCACCCCCTTCAAGGTAAGGGATCTTTCATCCTTTAACTCTTGCTTAACTAGTTCCTCAAATGTTTCAATGTGTAGAGAGTTCAATTCACACATCATATCTAATTGGCAATTTTTGATAAACATATGGATCTTCTATTTTGTAGGTATGTGAAAGGATGCCTTGGAGGCAACATTCTTCCAACATTGGAGGAAGGAAGAAAAGCATTCAACATTTTTCTTCTTGGTATTATTGAGATCCATTATGGTTATTTCAATGATGATGTTATGCGAGTAATGAGATATGAACTTTCCAGCAAGCTCATTCCAAGATCTTATCCCTTGAGAGAGTCGAGAGAACCACTCCATAGAAGAATCATTAAGACTCTAGGAAAATAGTCGTGTACTACATCTATACATGTCATGATAAATTCCCTAATATGGTTACAAGGATCACCCTTTTTCTTGTAATTATCAAATTTGGGTGTTTCAAATTTTGTTGGAAAGGGTGACATGTACATCATCCTATTAAATCAATAAGGAAAAAGGTCTACTAATGAGTACATTCTCTTTGGTGCTCATGTTTGCAAGTTTGTAATTTGTTGTTGAAGCGCCTGAACTTGCCGAGTGAGGAATTCAGTAGGTGTTAATAGGGTCGGTACTACATTTGGATCAAATAATGTGTTCACACTATGATACGTTAATGCTTGATTATATGGGGGTATGTATGACATGTTTGTATGTGACATAGGTACATAGTACTTTGGGACATACTAGGGTGGTGTCGTGTTATTAGAAGAATTAGACCCAAATGTTGTGTGTTATCCTAAAACACTAGGGAGCATCCCTTGATTGTTAAGCTTAACTAGAGGTTTTTGTCTGGGTGCCCCTTAAATAATTAGAGATGAACCTTGAATGGGTACCACACCTTATTGGTTGGCTAGAGGTTGTTGTGTGGGTTCCCCTTAAATAATTAGAAGTGGACCTTGATTAGGGATTGCACCCTATTGGTTACTGCTAGGATTCAGATTTTGGGGAACCATATTGGATGCACTTGCTACCATTATCTAAGAACTACCTGTTAGATTGGTTTGTGAGATCATAGTTGGTGCATTTTTAGTTATGGGCACACTAGTTATGGGGTGATTTTTGGAAAAAAGAGGGTTGTTGTATTGAATCCCAAGGGAAGACGTTACGAGTTGGGTAACACTATGAGTTATGTTGATATAAGGTATGGTGGAAGTGATTTGTGAGGATGATGTTGGAGCAGCCCATGTTGACATCATTAGTATGTCATCTACTAATTCAAATCCAGTGGGTAGTTTAGCACCATTATTTGTAAGTAAGTGAAAATATTTGTTTGGGTCTGATGATAGCAAGGTCTCCGTGATTGTCATTATCCTAGGGTCTTGAAGGGCATTTCCAACTTCCTCTTGTTTGATTTGTGCACTAATATTCTCATTCAAAAATGCATTCCCCTGGTGGGGGAATTGGAGGCTTTTGTGGTATTAGGACCTTTGTCTTTTGTAGTGTTTCTAGTGTAATACAATCCAACCGTAAAGTCCTTGGGACAACAAAGTTCATATCATTGGTTGGGTTAAGCATAGGGTCCTTGTTATAATCCATTTTTTCTTTACCTTTCTTTGATCATGTGAACGACATGTAAGAATGAAATTTAAGACTAAGGTATATGCAAGACAAATATGACAACTAGGCTACGACTCTAACTTTTTTTGGTGTTTTCTAGATTTTGGAAATGTAAATGACAATAAGGGAAACTATTTTTTTTTGGATTTTGAAGTTTTTGGGATGAAAATGAAATCTTAAGAAATCTATGTATGAAACTAGAATGTTATCTAAGATGTATGCAATATAAATCTAAGAGAGAATCTAGAAATTTTGAGTGCAACCTTTCTCAGAAAGACCCAAATGACGTTGGGAACTATCTTGACTTCAATTTTGGAACAAAAATGACAATCGTGACAAAGTGTCTATGAAAAAGACAATTTTGACAATAATGACAAGTTCCCATGACAGGGAAAATGGGCAAGATGATAATTTATTTCAAGGAATCAAAGATAGTGCTCAATACCAATACGAGAATACCCTAAAAAGATGTGCGTTCTAATTTGGAAAGATGACCCTAAAAGTATATTGTTTGACACTATGAAATGAAGGCTATATTCTTAAATTTTTTCCATTTTTGAAATTAGAATGAGGATAATGCAATATGCAGATAATATGATGAAAATCTAAAATTTTAACTCCTAAATGACAAGGAATGAAAGGCTACAAACTATTATGTCGATCACAGAAATAAAAAATTTGGGCGAAGATAAATGACAGATTTTGGACCCTAATCTCAGAGTGAATTTATTTTTGGACTAATTTGGATGATTTCAAACACAACAATCACACATGTAGAGTATGGTTGATCGACAAACTGACTCTAAAATGCTTTGTGTGTGTTCGGTGACTCTTTCAAGCCATGAGTTTTCACTTGGTCAAAAACAATGATTAACAGAGACAAGTAGTACAAACCTAAGGTGAAAAAGGATTCATAAAAATGTTTCAAGCCCATTGCTTGGTAGTTCATCATCTCACACAACATGTCACACCCTATAACATGAGTTATTTTGAGTGCGCCTGTATTTTTTCCTTTTTCTATATATGCCTTAAAGAATATTGATCTCCAAATGAAATAATACCCTAGGACTCATATGATGGAGATCTTGGGGGGAATTCTTCCCTCCCCTTGCACTAAAATAAGTTGAAGTTCAGGGGTGAAATGGGTTGTCTCTATTTTAATAGGGTTTTAGTTAGATATGTGGGACTACCCAATCAATTTGTAAAAAATTAAGACACTTAAGTCTCTAATGGACCACATCGGCTCCTTAGGGTGAAATGGGTTGTCTTTATTTTAATAGGGTTTTAGTCAGATATGTGGAGTCTACCCAATCGATTTGTAAAAAATTAAGACACTTAAGTCTCTAATGGACCACATCATCTCCTTATGCACATAAGCCTGATACGAGCTATCATCAACTCTTCTAATCAAGCTTGGTTTGATATAAGATATTCAGTGGTTTTACCCATGTCTTTTTTATATACTGGTTAGAAGGATTTTCTGGTTTGAGGTCATCCTCTGGTGGTGATTACTTCCCCCAAACAATCCTCTCTAAAAAAGTAAAAAAAAATTAATCTAATAGAATGTGCAAATGCACAAGACACACAAGACATGGCTAATCGAATTAAACTCCCAAAACCAAATGTCAACTAAGCACACCGCAATGCACATGAGTTCATAGTTAAATCACCAAACCAAGTAAGGATTTCTCGTTCAATTTTAATGCACCAAACTCAAATGTGTATTTCTTGTTCAATTTAATACACCAAACTCAAATGTATATTGATTGTCCAATTTTACTTGCATTTTTTTAAACCACCAAAGTAAGTGTGAGGTTTTGTTTGTACATACAATGTTATTTTTAGGTGCACTAAAAAGAAGTATGAATTTATTTTGAATTTAAAAAGATAAATGCTTCTTCCAAGCCACAAGTTGTAAATTTGATGTTAGTACTAAAAGCCTAGATCTAGCATTTAATTCTCATAATCCATTAATTCACTTGCATTGACATGAAGATAGCCATATTTATCAGCAATTTTGTTTATATTTCTCAAGCAGATGTTGAAGGAACCTTCATAACCAATGTCGGTTTGCAACTCCACTAATTTTGTTCTGCTTGTTGAATCCTAATTTTGTTTGATTTCTTTTTATCTCTTGCATTGTTCTTCTGTTTCTTGGACTTTAACTTTTCTTTGTTTTACCAGTAAATTGCGGTGTTTCATCATATTCTTGTGGAGATCTAAAAAAGTAGATGTAGCATTTTAGAACATAGTTGCATAAATCTAGATGACAGTTGTGATGCTTCAAAACATAGTTGTGGAAAATGAATCTAACACCTATGTTGAATTAAAACACAAAGATAGATACACAACATAATTTCAATTGTTTATATTGGGACATCAACGATGAATAGATTGGCATAAAAAAATGTAGATCATAGTAGGATAATAATGTGTTAGAGAAAAAAATCCAGTGATCAATAGATAAAACAACATAAACAGAATGACTAATGCCAAAAATAAGGCAAATAATAGCAGGTAGATGTGGTGCATCAATGTAATAGATATGTTTCTTTAAACCAAAAAGTGTGTCATTTATTATATATGGATGCGGAAAATAAATCACACTTATGTCAAATGTTATGTAGGACATTGTCATTTCTTTGTATAGGTTGCATCGAATGGGCATTCCAGGTGCGTTGAATCTGTGCTAAGGTGTGTCGAAAGAAACCTATACCTACACAAAGATAGAAAAATTAAGGATTTAGAAGCATAGTGTTGCATGTCAGGTTCACCATTGTATGATAGGGTTTCATATTAGAGTGTATGATCCTGCAACAAAGAGATTAAACAACCACAAAGCCTAAAATATGCAAATAAATCCCTAACATACAATAGAGATAAATGATAATAATGGAAATGCATACTATATCAAATAATGAATTCAAATCAAAACAACAGATATGCAAACCAGATGCAAAGTCTCCCTTCTTCTTTTCCTTCTTAATGCTATGTGGACTCTCAAATTAAGCTCAATGTGACAACATAAGAATTCAAAGTATGTGGTTCTGAATTATGAGAATTAGCTTTCATTATATAGACTTTCTGGATTTCAATCAAGATTAGGGGATTGAAGAGATAACTGAAATTGATTGAGAAGTTCAACTAAAATAATTAGGGAGTTGAACTCAAATGTCTGATCAATTAACTAAGAGTAATTATAAGTGAAGTGGTTACATGGATGAATTGATTGACTAGTTAAATCCTTTGATTAAGAGTGAACTAAAATTTATTAGGGTGTTGACTTAGATTGCATAAATAGATTGAATAGAGAAATAAATAAATGGTTTAGTCAGAAAAGATGATTGAGGAGTTAGGAAAGTTGATCGAATAGTCAAACTGAGTCTTAGTGTTGGTTAGAACTAGAAGAATAAATCCAATTAAATAAATTTATTTAATTGCAAATGGGGGAATATAAATAAATAAATAAACTTATTTATTTATGAGATGAATAATAGTAAATTAAATAAATTAACATTTATTTAATATTAAGAAGAAATGATTAATTATAACTATTACATAAATGTAATAAGAATAAATTAGAAGTATTTAATTAAATAATTTTATTATTTAGTTAATTGTAAAGATATAGAGAATAATGGGCTTGGCCCTTTGGTGAAATGGTGGGGCTTCTTTCCTGTAGTGCCTACAACCAAGGTTCAAGTCCCCATGGGATCACTCTCTACCGTGGTTCTCAATGGAGAGCTGTTACCTTGACCCTTGGTGAAAGAATGGGGCTTCTTGCTATAGAGCTTACAACCAAGGTTCAACAATTTTATTGCTTGTCCCTTTGGTGAAATGGTGGGGTTTCTTTCCTGTAGTGCCTACAACCAAGGTTCAAGTCCCCATAGGGTCGCTCTCTAATGCGGTTCTCAATAGAGAGTTGTTACCTTCATCCTTGGTGAAATAGTGGGGCTTCTTACCTATAGAGATTACAATCAAGGTTTAAAAATTTTAAGGGTTTGGCCCTTTGGTGAAATGGTGGGGATTCTTACCTATAGTTCCTAAAACCAAGGTTCAATTCCCCACATGGTCTCTCTTTACCATGGTTCTCAATGGAGAGTTGTTACCTTGACCCTTGGTGAAATAGTGGGGCTTCTTGCATGTAGAGCTTACAGCCAAGGTTCAATAATTTAAGGGCTTGGTCCTTTGGTGAAATGGTGGGGATTCTTTCCTACAGTGCCTACAACCAAGGTTTAAGTCCCCACAAGGTTTCTCTCTACTATATTTCTCAATGGAGAGTTGTTACCTTGACCCTTGGTGAAATAGTGGGGCTTCTTTCTTGTAGAGCCAATGGCTAAGGTTCAACAATTTTAAGTTCGCAGACAAAATTTTTGATGAAGGATGGAGCATTGGCGACTGCAACGGCTTGATGGCTCAAACCTTGGTTTCAGATGCCATGATGGTTTCTCTTACCAGGGTAACACTGGGAGACATTGGCTGCTCAACAGAAAAGCTAGATAATATAATAAATCTTTTTTGAAAAACCACTAAGCTTGGCAGGATCCGATTTGTAGAAATGGGTTTGGCAAGCCTTCTACTTCTGTCAGGTCTGGAAAGAAGCTACATTGCCCAGCCATCCTCAACTACAAGGAGATCAAAAACAAATATTGGAGAGCCAAAATGACTGATCAACAACAAGTAGCTAAGGATGTAGGCTCAAAAACATGATCTCTAACCATCTATACTCTTCGAATAGTTCATTTGGAATGGAGTGATCATATAAATTACTTTAGATGTAATTCTTTTGTGATGAAATGGAGTGGACTGTGGCCAGCTTATGAACAAATAAAAAGTTGGGTTTTCAAGCATTGTAGTCCCGATTGCATGCTAAAAACTCTCGCAAATGGTTTTTACATGGTGTTTTTCCCCATCAAGGAGGTCAAAGAGCTCGTCCTTCAAGAGGGTCCTTAATTTATTGAGGGACAAGGGATTTTTGTCATGGATTGGAAACCTAATTTTGACCCCACTGTGGAAAAACTCTCAGACATTCTGATTTGGATCAGACTCAGTAACCTTCCTCATGAATACTAGAACATTATAACTCTGAAACTTATCGAGGATTCTCTGGGAAAATTTATTGATTGGGGTGAAGCCCTTGATAAAAAATATTTCTCAACTTACATTAAAATGTTAACTCTTTGCAATGAAATCAAACTGCTTCATGACATCATGGAGCTCAGAACCGCTGTGGGCATATGGAAACAAAAGTTAGAAAAAATAATTGATGAAGAATTCAAGGTGGATAAGTCTGGTTCAAGAAGTGACTTTCAAAACAAGGGTAAAGGAAAGGCAGGGAATACATAATGGGCATAGATTTTGCATGAACCCAACAAAGATAAATCTCTCATTGATAATGAAGTAGACTTAGCACAGCTGAAAAATACTAGAATCACACATTCACCCAGGGGGGAGATGAACAAGAGCCTTTTCAATACCTCTAATTTGATTATAGTAAGGGATGTAATAAGTGCAGGTGAGAGGAAGGTTATCTCAGAGTGGGGAGACACACAAAAACCACAAGGGTTGTTGAATACATGTGCTCAAACTCGGGAGCCATCTGAGCTTGCTCAGAAAAAGAACCAAACGGTGGAAATCTTTAATCCCATGTTGCACCTAGAGAACCTGACTTTAGAGAAGGAAAGCAAGGAGATCAAGGAGGCAATAAATACCAAGAATGGGGACCTTTTTACTCCAAAAATAGTGGAGGCACGTCAGATCAGCATGGGAAGTCATAATATAGTTGGATCTACTTTTCAATTAGAATAGGATGGTTTCTTACAAATGGTGGAAAATAGATTCTCCCCTTCTTGTGTGGAGAAACCTGGGGAAGAGATGGGAAATAGGGGAGAATATGAACCATCTTTTTGGCTTGACACTACTGGAACACTTGTGAAAGACATTCTCATTTCTCCCATTAGGAAATTAGGTGATTCCTTTGAGGAAGAAAAATAAAGTGGAGGAAACAGTGTTGAAAGAAATTTGAATGAGGAAATTGAGGAAGAAGAGGATCAAAATGTAGATGACTTTTTGGGACTCTCGAATCAGTAGAGGATTTTGGATGTAAGTATGATAGAATAGTCTGATTCCTCCATTGATAAAGTGAAAGTAGGGGAGAAGAAAAAAAAGGGGTGCAAGCACCCTTAAAATATGTTGCCAAGACTGGCTATGCAAGCGGCCAAACAAAATTGATATCGGGAAAAGGCCAGGCCTTTTCCCAAGAGCAATGAAGATCCTTTCATGGAATGTCAGGGGCTACAATGCCCCTAAATTTCATTTGATTAAGCAGTGTCTTGATCAGACAAGACTAGAGATAGTCTTTTTACAAGAAACTAAACTTAAGGTAGAGGAATGTGCTCTTTTTGCTCATAAATTTTCTAGGTGGAAGTGTTCATTTGTCGAGGTGATAGGAGCCTAAGGGGGATTTGGGATTTTATGGAATCCATCTACTATATCTATTACTATTATGCAACAAGGAATATTTTGGGTTTGGGCCAAGCCTGACTCAAAGCAACTATTGTCCAGGCTTAATATTATCAATATTTATGGGCCAAATGATCCAAGGCTCAAACAAATCATTTGGGAATAAATTTCAAACATCTTTTGTAGTTTCCCTACAGAGATGTTTCTACTAGGGGGAGACTTTAATATCATTTCTAGGGTAGAAGACAATAGGGGGGAGTGGGATGGGCAACTTCATTATGGACAACGATTTCATGGAACTGGAATTATTGGGAGGATATTTTACATGGACTAATAGAAGGATAGATTTCAATAACATTGCTGAAAAGATTGATTGATTTCTAATATATGGGACTGGGCTACAACAAACTAGATTTGAACTACTAAAATCCTTCCCTTCACTGGATCAGACCATTTTCCCATTTGTCTGAGGATCCATGATTATTCCACTCCGAAGAGAGGCCCCTTTAAATTTGAAGCAATGTGGCTCAGAGCTGAAGGCTTTGATGATCTAATAACAGACTGGTGGACCCATGCTCTTGCAAGAGTTGGTAATAAGGCTTTCTTCTTCAACAAAAAATTACAATACCTCAAGGAGCGGCTGAAAACTTGGAATAGAGAAAGCTTTAAAAATATTTTTGTTAAAAAGGATAGACGAGAAAGGAAATTAAAAACCCTCAATGAGCTTGTCATCAACCAAGGAATGACTAATGTAGAATTCATGAAGGAGAAAAGACTTGCGAAAGAATATGCTGAAATCTTAGCGGGAGATGAAATTTTTTGGAGACAGAAATCAAGAGAACTATGGCTAAAGGATGGGGATCATAAAACAAAAAAATTTCATAATTCAGCCAAAGTGAAAAGGGTTGTAATACCCACCTCTTAGTTTGCTTTTCAGTTTTGGATGCCGAATTCTTTTAGGCCTTTTCGTGTATGTGTGGATTTATTCAGATGGTTTAGATGATATTTATGTATTGCATTTCATTATGTTATGAATTCATTGTTAGTATGTTATATCTTCTTTGTATATGTGATTTATGGTTATTTAGTGATGCTTATGTATATGTTAGGATTTCATTTCGATTATGATTTTCTGACAATACTGACCCTAGATTTGTATGCACATGGATCATTATATGTTTTACATTACTGTTTGATGTTCTTGGTATGGTATGGGATAGAGTCGTAGTTACTTGCTTCGGCGAGATCAACACGATAACCTAGTCTCAACCATTATTTTCCATATTATATATGCATGTATGGTCGTCTTTGTGATGATAGGTTTGCAGGTACCAGGCTACGTCTTCCCTGAATTGGCAGGAGTGAGCTTGCCCTATCGCAATAATCTCAATGGTAAGAGAGGGGAGATAGTTTTCAGGTCCAAATCCTATCCTAAACCTAATTGTCCTAAGTAATGGACAAGTATCTGTTTGACTACCTTCCCGAATTCATTTAGTTGACAGGAATTCGAGTATCCCTTTCCTTGAGCATGTTTGATTTTGCTTGTGTTCAATTTCAGGTGCTTGATTTGATTATTTGTGTGATTGATCATGTTATTTATTTAATTGAATATTATTAGAATTAATTATTAAATATACGTTATTTAATTAATTGAAAATTAAATTAAATACCTATGTTTAATTGAAAAGTTAATTAAAAGTGCAATTATTGAATATTAATATTTAATTGAAAATTAGAGTAAATATGCTTTTATGCTTTATTAAATAATTAAATATTAAATTACATGGATTATTGTGATTTAAATATTTAATTTATTTAATTTAATATTTTATTAATTACATGTGCATGATTTTGTTGAAAAAGTATTTTCAGACTCAAAGATTTCAACTTGATTTTAGGATTCAAAGTTGAGTTGTGGAATTAAAAGATATTTTAATTATTTAAATGTGATTTTCTTTCATTTTCAAGTGGAGTCTTTTTAGGGATTGACTAGGTGTGTTGCCATGAGGGTTTGTATGTTTAGAGGAAATTGAATTCCTTTAGGAGGGAATTGGGGTTTCATTTTGGGATAACAGGTTTTGGAGATTTTGGGAGAGCTTGGGGTGTGCTTGGCTTTTGGGAGAATTTGTGGATTCTTGTGGTTGCATCTTGGATTGGAGATTTATGTGATTTTGTGGTTTGCATGTGCTTGGATCTTCATGGTTTCTAGGTTTGTGGTTGATTTGTGCTTGGAGGTTTTCAGGGTTTTGCAATCTTCAAAGGCATAATCTCAGTTTTTCTTGCATTGGATTTGAGGTAGGTTTTGTGATCCCTAAAATTGTTTCAATTTTGTAATTATGTGGTTTTCTATGTTTGATTAGATGCATGTCAATTCTTTATGGCTTATAGGTGTTTATTTGAGTTTCTGTGATTTTCGGTATTTAGCAAACCCTTAGATCTGATATTTTCATTATTTATTATTACTTGGCATAGTGTTGTTATGCTGGCAAATTTTCATGGAAAAATTCCCTATAGAACTCCTAGGAAATGAAAAATTAAATCAGCATATAGTTTAACTATTATGTCTTGGAAAAATAATTCAATCTATGGGAAGAAATTCATTTTTGGTGAAAGAAAAACAATTTGTTTAAAAAAAATACCTCTCTGGAAATTACATAGTCATTTTAAAAAAAATATACAGTATTGAAAATTACACCAGACAATTAAAAAGGGAAAAGACAAAATAGGAAAAGAGACAAAGGAAATATAAACCTTTTAATTCCATAATTCAGAATTTCTAAATAAAAAAATATACACATACTTTTTGAAATGAACGAATTTGTTTATTATCTGAAAGTTTCTTTTCAAAAAAATATATATATAAATTTTACCTTTTGAAAAAAAAGCAGCGGTTTTAATGTTTATAAATATTTTTAAAAAAATTAAAAAAAAATTTGGGGAGGCGGGTGGCAGGGGCCACCGCACCCCCCTGTCCCCTTCTCCCAGTGGGGACTGCACGACAATCCCCTGCAGTGGGAGGCAGGGCCTGCCTTAACGGCAGGGACCCTGCCGTCGCACGGTAGGTCTGCCGGTGGGAACTCCCGTAAGGGAGTGGGCGGGGGTAGTTAGCATGGGGTGGGGGCCACGGGGACCCCCCCAATATATTTATTTTATGCGGTTTTTTAAAAAAAAATGTTTTTTTTTTAATTTGTTTATTTTAAATGTAATTTAATTTATTAAATATGCATTTTGTTTTTATATAGTTTTTTTATTAATTTTTAAATTAGTTAAATTTATTAAATTATGTTTTGAATAATTTGATGTTATTTAATATAGTTTGTATATATGTATATATATTAATTTTATTAATATATATGTATATATATATATATAATTATATTTTAAATATGTTGTAATTTTTATTCAAATATATAGATGTGTATATTTCATCTTGCTAATATTTTCTAGAGTGTTGGCTTATTTACATGTGGAATTCATTTGAGACAACTATGGATAGGGTTAATATTCGTAATATTTTAGTACACGTCATTCATTTTTGAAAATGTTTCTTATGAATTTTATAAGGGGGATTAGATTAGCGATTTTGTTTATTTTTGGATAGTTATTTATTTATGGAAATAACATTGATTTGGGTTGATATGAACATCTTTTGAAGGCTATATTTGTGTTTCTTCTTCATTTTAATATAATTATAGCTAAATTGGTAATTATTCCATAGAGGTATTTATATGCTGATTTTATAAATAAATCTATAGGATATGTTAACGTATACGAACATGGAATATTTAATTATTTCTAGATAGTAATTTTAATGGATAAATGAATTTGCATGATTAGGGATTATAAATTTGTTTGTCCCAACGTTAACACTATAATTGCTTTTAATGTATTCTGAATATGAAATTGATTACACCATGATGTGTTTCAAGTGCATAATTAAATGAACTGTGTATTATGTTACATTATCATGCTTTCAGGTATCTGTTGGGTTAGATGACCCTTAGGACACAAATCCAGAGGTTTTGGGGTTTGTAATTTTTGCATGTTATCTTATGTGATGTTAGTTCATATTTTGTGATGATGTCATGATCCTGATTTCTTATACCTCAACCTAATCCAGTTATGATGTGTTGTATGGTCTTATGAGGATAATGTGGATTATTGTATGGTTATTGAGAACCTATGTGCTCCTGAATGGGCATAATGCGATTTGATTTATGATATATCTTTATGATGCTCTTTTGTGAACCTAGGGTAGGTTACCTAGTTGTATAGTAGGAGGTGGCTTGCAATAAGTGTCAGAGCCCACAAGTGGCTGCTAGGATTGCTTATTGTAAGTGGTGGTAATAAGTGATAACATAATAACTTAATTAGGATGCCCTAGTATAAACTAATAAGATAATGCCTCACCCATGCTTGAGCGCTAGTATAGGCTAAGATGGAGGATGAGATGATGTTTTCCGCCTTGAGGGGTGTGGGTGCCAAAAAATGATGAATTGAATTTCCTTTAGACTTGCCAATCCAATGATGGGAAATCCAATTATTTTTGGCCAACTAATGGGAATGATCGATTATGATCCTCTTCCCCTACGCTTCTGGATCTGTAGGACCAAGGCGGGTGAACCTTCACCTGAATAGGCTTTTTATAGCAGATAACCTGTGTATGGAACTCAAACTTCTGTCTCTCAAAGTATGGCAAGGAACTTGAAATAAATATAACTGAAATCAATATATCATGAACTGTAAACTAAAATACTTTAAGTAATTGAAAGAATATTTAGTAAATGTGTATGTAATTTGAAATGAATAGATAGATAAGATATCACAAAACTATAAA
>MU224290.1:1344032-1355695 GCA_018584345.1 Thuja plicata | reverse complement strand
TCCAAGTACATCAAAGAGGTCCTAAAAATATTCAAGATGGAAGAATCCAAACTAGTTGGAACACCGATGGCTACTGGATGTAAGTTGACAAAGGAGGACAAGACAATAGAGGTAAATCAGACTTTGTGCAGATCAATGATTGGAAAACTCATGTATGTTGTACACACTAGACCAGATATTGCACATGCAGTGGGAATTATTGCTAGATTTTCTACTAACCCCAGGGAATCACATATGACTGCTGTAAAAAGAATTCTAAGATATCTGAAGAATACTGAGGAATTTGGCTTATGGTATAGAAGAGAAGGCAAATTTGAACTAAAGGTGTTTACCGATGCTGATTGGGCTGGAAATCTTGATGACCAGAAGAGCACAACTGGAGGAGCATTCTTTATGGGTGACAAACTTGTCACATGGATTAGCAAGAAGTAGGGATGCATCTCACGGTCTATTGCAGAAGCAGAATATGTTGTTGCTACTAAAAATTACTCAAATATTGCATGGATCAAATAGTTGCTGGAAGGTATGCATATAAAGATCTCAGAACCAGTGACTATCTATTATGATAACACCAGTGCAATAAACATTTCCAAGAATCCAGTCACGCATGCAAAGACTAAACACATTGCCATCAAGTATCATTACTTGAGAGAATAAGTTCAAGAAAAAGAGGTGATACTTGAGTATGTGCAATCAAAAGAACAATTGGCTGATATCTTCACCAAGCCACTACCCAAGGATATGTTTGAGTACTTGAGAAAGAGACTAGGGGTAAAACCCTTGTCTACTAGTCAGTAAAAAGACTAAAGGCTACATCAGCCTACTTATTATCAGAATATCATTCATGTTGATGCAAGCAAAGAGAAAAACTTGAAAGCTACATCTATATACAGACAGGTATATATCAGAACTGAGCATCAGAGCATATTGTTGTATTGTTGATGGATAAGGGAAATTCAAGGAATATATTATGGATAGGAGGAAAATGATTGTTTGACATGAATGTCAAATACTTGTAACAATATTTGTTTGGAATTGTTGTCAAAGGGAGAGAAAGTATCCATATTATCACATTATTCTAAGAGAAAAGGGAGAGAGATTATCCATTATCAGATTACTCCAACAGGGAGAGATCATATCCATAGGAAGAGAGTTTGTATGAAGGAGTTAATACAAAGGAAGAATTGATGACAAGAGAGAAAGACATCAAATTTGAAGAATAGTTAAAAGAATAATATTGACACAAGGAGAGGATGCAACACATCAGAACAAGAATCAAATCTAAGCTAAAACAGAGCTTATCGGCAGTCAGATATTTTTATCGGTTATTAAAACAAATTGTTTGGTAGTTTGATGAATGTCAATAAATTGTATTTCATATTGTATTAGAAATAGTATAGTATGATAATATAAGTTTGTTGCCATCAATGCCAAAGGGAGAGATTGATGACATGTAACTGATTAAATGTTTGATAATGTTAAGTTGAAGATAATGCAAAGCATTAAATCAGTTAGTGGTTTGTATTGTCATTGATGTCAACTTGATATCATCTGTACGGTCATGTACATAATGCCAAAAGACTTCAGAGAAGCAATGGAACAAAGGTTTTGCTTTCAACAATGCATAAAATTCAAGTATTCACTAAATGACAGATAACACCAACAGAGTGCACACCATCGGTAAAGACAAAGAAGAAAAGTCACAGTGATACTCGATGAGCAGAAGACAACGTTGCTCGACGAAGCAAAATCACAGGATGCCTGATGAGCTAAAAGTATATTTGCCCGACAGACGGAGATCTCGAAGCTAACTAAAGTCACACCAACGAAACTGGCAGTTGTAACCGATGACTAACTGAAGAGTTGACCGACGGAACAGAGTACAGAAAATGACAAAATATCTAGTTAGCAATAGCTAAAGATAGACTTAACTGGTTGTTTTCTTTCTTTTATTCAACCAGAGTTAACTGATTGATTTAGAGAAGATTTTTACAGTTGGCATAAAGATAACTATGAGATAAATTATGAGTTATGCTTTAGATGAGATTAGCTAGATTGTTCTTCACGCCGAGAATCAAGAATCAAGAATCAATGAATATTATGTCTATATAAGAGACAAGCTTAATTCATTTCCGTATCACATGGAAAAGGGAAAAAGGGGAGTGAATAGAAAGAGGATGCTAGGAAGAAACTGATGAAGAACAACTTCATGCAGTACTGATCAATCAAGCTGAAGGAGAGATAAGAAATTCTGCAGACACCGATGAATAGTGAGCACAACATCACAAAGCAGAAAGTATGGAGAACAAAAGAATTGAATTGATACATTGATCAGAGAGGTAATGTACTTAAATAGATATGAAAATCTGCAATTCAATTTGCATTAGAAACAGGTCATTTTGTTTCAGTTTAACCATTGAAGCATCAAATCTCTTAACATAGCAGGACTTAACAGTCTTCTATATATTATTGAGGTACATCCCAAGGAGTGCCAAAAAGGTTGATTCATGAAAGTAGCATTGGATATGCCCGATGCCTATTGATAGTCTAAGAGAGAGGTTGATTCAAGGATGACAACATTAGATGCCCGATACTAAGTGACAACCTATATGTGTAAAATCCTCTAACAAGGTCACACCTAACAATGTGTTTGTAACCTTTAACAGGGTTGGCTCCTAACAAGACTCACTTTAGAAGAGTAAAAATTTGGGGTACTAGTCCTAGTGGTTTTTTCCCTTAATGGGGTTTCCACATTAAAATCCATGTGTTATGTGTGTATGGTTTATTACTTTACTGTTTTACATTTCACATATGCATTTCTGGATTTATCGGTATACTCTGCATATCTACTATATTTCGGTAAATAATTATACTGCTTATCGGTAATCAAGGAGAATAAGGATAGACAAGGAAAACTGACAGACAGATAATCATTATAAGTATTTCATGGCATGCATCTTGTAGGGACATAATAGTCTGAGGTTTATTTGATTGGTGGTTAGAATAAGGATAAGTTTTTGAGGCCACTGATTCACCCCCCCCTCTCAGTTATTACTAACATTTAGCGCCACATGCTGGGCACAGTAGTAGATTTTGTTTTTTATATAATACCATGCATAGTAGGTGATGTGAAGAAAGAGCTGAGAGATCTTGGGAGCATGCGCGCTGTGGGATGCATAATGTGGATGCTTTGACTAGTCAAAGGTAACAATATTTTGATGCACAGAGGCATAGAAAGCTTTAAAAAACTCAGAAGTTTAGTCCCACATTGCTGGTGGGAGGGGAGATATAAGGGTTTATAAGGAAAAGGGCTCATGTAATAAAGAGAAGAAGAAGCTCAGAGGCTATGCGTGCGCATGAGTGCAGTTGGTGCCTCAAAAACCATGCCAGTGACGGTGGAGGACAAAACATCAAATTTTGGTGGGGCCTGCAAGAATGATGTGGCAGGTGACATGGCGTAGAGGCAACGGGTTGCAAATAGATCCTGGGGTAGCAAGCACCAGACGAATGGCGCAATGCCTTAGCTGAAAGATGATCGAAAGTTAGTCATTGAGGGATTGCGCCAGTGCGACCCGTGGCAGGACCGACAATGAGACAGTCTAAGTGGTGATGAGGTGGCAGCCACACAAGTTAAGGCATCTGAGATGGGCACAAATCCTGAGGTGAGATCGAACGGTTGGCGTAATGGTGCTATGAAAAAGATGTAGGGTAGTTAGCCATTAAGGGAATGCGATGACGCAATACATGGCACTTGGACAGGTGGCGTGCCAGGTGAGGCAGTTGACATGGTCGCCCAGGTGGACCTACATGCCAATCAGGAGGTGCCAAGTGGCAGAATCTGGTGCTTTCTGGGCACAATAAGGTAGAAAATGTAGAAAACAAGAAATAAATATAAGGTAAAAGGATTTATATACAGGATTAAAGTGCTTGAAAGTATGTAGATGCAGATATTAAAAAAAAAAGATAGAAGATATCAACATAATTCAATAGTATAACTATTGAAAAGAGATGCAAATTTAAATTTAAAACTGAATGTCCAGAGGAGGGAAAGTTTGTTTAGTGATTCAAGGGACAAATTTTGTCAAAAACAACAAGTATCATATATTGTTGGAAAGGTCTTGAAATGAGGATTGTGTTTTTGCAGTCTATTTTGATGCAGAATCAAAGTGGTTTGAACAGAGTGAAGAAAGAATGACTCAACTCAAAATTGGTTAAAGTAGAGAAGACAGGTGGTGTTTCAAGAAAATATATGGAGACCTTTTTCTCTAGCTTTATATTCAAATTTCTTCCCTTGTTACAGGGTTCCGAATCTCGGTCTCCATAGAGAGTTGTAGAGTACTGGCTCCAGGTGTTTCCAGTCTGGTCTTGGTTCCATTAGGGATATAGTTCATTTTAATGTACTAGGCGTGTTAATATGAGATGAATATTTTAGATCTTTTGCATATTGTTGAACATGTGTATCATGAAGTAGATTGTATATAAGAATGCGATTCTTCATACTTAATACGAGAGTTCCAGATTCAAATCTCTCCTTGGTGTTAGTCTTGTGAAGTCAGAATTTTCTAATTCTTTGCATAGAGTTTATCTGTGTATGTGTCATCATTCTTCAGTTCTGATCTAGGATCAGTTTAAATAATGTTGTAGATGTGACATAGTTTCATTTGGTTGTCTACAAGAGGATCTTATAAGTAGTATTGGTCTGGAGTGATTATGTTCATGGCTTGGAATCTTTGACAAAAGTTAATTCGTGTATATTTTGTTTATTTTGAGATATGCCCATGGACAAGGCACTGATATGGGATTAGTATTTTCATAGTAATACATATCTAGTGGGTCTTTGGCTATATTCTACATCTTAAATATAAATTCTAAATATCTGAAGGTTTTATGTGGCTTGTGATGTTGTACTAATCTCATGCTCCACTTCAAAGTCGACATTCAATGGGTGATTAGCTGGTCACCTAGTATCTCCCGGTCGTGTTGAGCCTATGTGAGATTGCTATTGATTTATGCCTTACCGAATATTTGAAGGTGTTAAAGGGTATCCCCCCTTGGTTTACAAAACCAAAAGTGTAGAAGGATGGATACGCATCCTTGTTAATTGGTCCTTTTTAATCTTGGTTGAATACTGCGAGTTGGCTACTCTTTAAGATCTATCAAAAAGTGAAAAGGTTGTTGTTCAATAATCACAGTGTAAAAAAGAACCAACACTGTGTAGGTGTAAGTATATTACCCAATTTTATGATTAGTTATTTGTGTGCATCTGTGATTTATCAACTATAGATGCACACAAATAACTATATAAGTACAGTTTGATTCACTTAAAAATGGTTAATGTTTCAATTGTTTACCTTATACTATATTAAACTTGATTCAATTATAAATGGTTAATATTAAACAAATCAATCACATATGCACACAAATTAGTATGCATGACATTGGTTAATCTATTACATATGGCCACCATTGACTATGCATGATATGGTAATCAATTACTTTACAAATGAGATTTGTAACTGCATAGTGAATTGTGTGCATGTGCACTTGAAATCTTTTTCACAATACAATTCAACTCAATTGATTTAGAAATGCACACACTAATACGTGCTTATCCTATCTTCCCCACTCCATGTGGGCTGCTACCTGGCCCCAACAACCCTAAAAAATATCACAGCTTATGTGGAGGCAAGTTGCAAAAAATAAAAATAAATCCCTATAATAGGACACTCAATACACCATGCGATGTATTTGTAGTTGCAATATGAATTGGAAATGTGAACAGTTCTAATCAATTCACTTCAATCAATGCATGCAAAAATGAGAACATGGATTATATATTCATTAGCAATGCATGGGGGTTTATGCAATGAGGACATGCTATCATTCCAGACCCATATAGTGTTAAATTATGTTGTAGTTGAGCATGCATAGTTGCAGGGTCGACTCTACATCATAATTGAGCACTACGAAGCTCTTCAAATGGTTAGAGTGTCCTCTTAGCAAGAATTATGGAGAAGTGGATGTGATTGTGGTCGACCTTGAGGGTTTCATAGATAGAAGTAAGGTGACAAGATGCGTAGATAACTACAATTGAACATAATTTGATTGAATTAAGCACAATAGAAAACATAATTGAGCACATGATTGGACACAATTAGACATAAATGAAAAACAGAAAAATAACATCATTGATCAAATATTTGTAGATCACATCTACTAATTCTAAATGATAAGCAAAAACATACAAGATAGCAATGAAAACATATAAGTAGTATTCAAAATTGTATCATTAGGACAATTAGGACATCCTGAGAGGAAAATCAGGTGGTCATGAGGTTTCTTCACCCATATTAGATGAAATAAGAATCATGTTCTCATCACCTTATGTTGCACTAGGTGAGCTACTCAAAAGACTAGGAGAAGGGCTACAACTAGTAGGACTTGATAAGGACACTAGAGGTATACATACTACACAATTCACTTATACTGAATATGTAGGGATGTTTATGTTGATAATATCTACTAGAATGGTGTGTTGCATATCAAGAAAGGGAGTTAAGGGAGTTAATGTACTAAAAGACATCCTTTTTTTGTGATAATGCTATAGCCCTCTCCTTAATGGCCAAAGCTTCAACCTCATGTTCCTTTTCTTGTCTCTCTAGTTCCTTTTTGGCATCCTTCTCCTTCTTCTCTACTTCTTTGTGAAGCTCCTTTTCCTTGCGCTCCTTGTCCTTTCTTATTTTTTTTGCATCCTTCTTTTCCTTTGCAATCAGACGTGCTTCCTTGTTTGCTTTGCTCTCCTCTTTCTTACTGTCTTTTATCTCCTCCAACTCAATTTTACTTTTCTCCTGCTCTATCAAAAGATTCACGTAGTCGTTCGATGTTAATAGTTGAGATTGTCGGCTCAACCAAATTCCAACATCACCCCCCCTTCTTTTGTTTTGGTTCACTGTGTGAACTGGGATTTTTAAGAATTTGTTGATTGAAGATTGTGGTTGAGAACCCTGTGTCTCTAGAACTTGGGAGAATAGGCTTTCATCAACCTCGTTGCCACCCTCAACTAATTGCATTGTGAGATCTGCATTGACATCTTCTTCAATTCCACTATCAGATGGGATACAATCAACATAGTAATGCACCACTTCAACAAGGTTGATGGTGGTTGGTGATGGTAAAGACAAACTATCATCTTCTTGTTTCCCATTCAAATCAACACATAGACCCATCGCCCCCTCAACCACCCATGTTTCTAGTATTCATTGTGATGGAAGAGAAATAATTTCCTTTGTGTTATCTACCTAGCCTTCATCCATGTCCTATGTTGGTCGACCTTCAATGTTTGGGTCCATTTGACAAATTTGAGCAATGTTATTTGCAACATCTTCTATTGAAATGTTTACACCAAACATGCTGAGCATGTTCTCCACTACCGAAGCATCATCATACTCATTAATTTGGAAACAAGTGCTGGTCTGCATGTCCAAATTGAGTGCGTTGTGGTTGAGGGGCCATATTCCCATCTTCTTGAATCCCCCCACAATGTTGGAAACCATTAATACTTTTGCCAATGATTTGCTGCCTAGCTTTGCAAGTTATGCTTGTCTGATTTGATCAACATTGGGGTACTTTTCCAGCCATAATGCTCTTTTGTATTTGACGTATGTTTTGAAAGGTGAAAACATACTCAGATCTTGGGGCTGCAATCTATGTGAGGTGTGAGATGGAAGTGTTAGTAGGCCAACATCGAGCCTCCTTGCCTCGTGGATAGTTGTCACTACAAAGTGGCTACCATGGCCATAAAAAATGAGAAGGTGCATGTTTGTGGGGGAAATACCTCTTGGAATTGATTGCACAAAGTGGTGCAACTAGTTCATGAAGAGATCTTTTTTCATCCACGCATGTGGTTGGGCTACCATGCAAGCACCTGGTTCACATTTGGCAATGTAATTCTTTAACGACCTTTGCCCCTTAAACAAGTAGAAGCCTGGAATGTTATGCACGGAAGCATTGACACAACATATAATGGTGGTCCTTTCTTGACTCTTCGGTATGATGTATGAAACACTCCTACTCCCTTTTCTAGACAACACCCTCATTGCCCTCCTTTTTCCCGCTTGGACACCATTCCCATCACAATTCCAAATGCGAGCTGGACCATATGGATTTGCCTCATATGCTATCGACAATGTGTTATAGAAAGAATGGACCACTACCACTCTGAGGTTGAGTGCCATGTCTTTATCGAGGCCTTTCAACTATCTGAAGTGTGAGCTCTCCATGACGCCTCCTAAAACCAACCCACCATGACTTTCTAGGAATCCCCTCCTTGAAAGGGTTGGGTCTTCCTTCAGATCTGCCATCTCTTTGCACCATTCGACCAGTTCTTCTTCTTCGACTATAATAAGTATAATGGGGTGGGGGGGGGCTTTTTGGAGGTGGTAATGATACCACCCAACCATTTGGATAGTGTTGTTGTTGGGATGCACCATTTATTCAATGTAACCTCAGTGACATGTCGTTTTGATCTACATCTTTAAGAGCCCCTTCCATATCAGATTGAGACCACAACTTCAGTGGCATTGTAACTTTGGGCGGCCTTGCACATGTCATAACTTCCACTGTTGGTGGAGCATCTTGTAAATTAATGACAACAAGAGGAATTATTTTAGGTTATGGTGTATCAGGCTCTGGAGGGAACTTTTCTCCTCTTTTATGGGAAGGCCGCCTTGTGGATGCTCTTGTCTTCTTTGGTGGAGCCTTCATTGTGACTGGACCAAAAATCTGTATGCAATGAGAACAATATGTATGTTACTAGGTGCATCAAGAAAATACATTCCTTACTTGCTTGTTTCGTCTCTATAAAATTGAGCTATGCCTGAAGATGAGCATCAAACAATTGCAATATACTAACCATGGCGTCTTGTACAATCATGCTTTCTTAAACAAAAGAAGTATGGTCCTGAAGATAATATGATATCTCCTTGAGGCGAGGCTAGTGGCAAGTGATCAAGTTAGTCTGTCGCACATAGAAATAGTAGGGATGAGAAAGTGTAATAGATGAACATAAATATGTCATTTAATGAGGCAAGGGTACATAGTGAGAATAAATAACAGTTAATGTGGCAGTGATTCATAGTCGACCCTTCCTTGTCAACCAGGTGGGGTGGTGTTGTAGGGGCAGACACTTTATAAATAATCCTTTGATTGCAGACATGGAAAGATCTGTTAGGTGTCACAACACTGAGACGACCGTGAGGTAAAGCATACACTTTGGTAAATATCCAAGAAGGGATTTGTTCATCCACAACTCTTCATAGCCTTTGTTGTCATGTTAGATTCTCAGAGCTTTCTCGAACCTCTTAACCAAAATTGTCTAAGAAATATTTGTTCAAATAATGGGTTTTCCATGATTCTAGGTTGAGCTTAAATAATTTTGAGTAGAAAGAGCTTGTGGGGAAGAAAAGATTGTTAATAGGATTTGGTCCCATGAAGAATTCGTCAATAATATGAGAATGGTTCTGAAGCCATATTTGAGGTGCTCGAATTGGTGGGTATTAGATGGTGACATGCCACTCAATGTCAAGGATTGATGAAGGAGATGCAAGGAATGATTCCCTGAGACATGTTAGGATTTCTTCATCTATAGGTCGTGGTGAGTGGGGTGCAATAACACCCTGACTAGCTAGTGTGCGACTAGCACTCGAATGGGCTTCCCTATCACTTTCATAATTTTGTAGAGTCTAATTGTGTTGATCTGTGGGAGTGATGTCAACACTCAGTTGGGTCCATGTTCATTGCTTGAATTGTATCATTAATACTTCTCCATGGGCATTGTATGTGAATTATTTTTAGGGTCATCTGCATAATGTTTCAGAGTTTGAAATGTGATATATGAGCTTTACACTAACAATGACAGTGATGCATTTGAACAATGATGTATAATTTGATATTAAAAACCTATTTCACGTTCTCAAGGATATAAACTTTCTGTAAGATGGTGGCGATACTTGAACATAAGTGGTATATTTCCTATACACTTATAAGACGGTGATGAGTCTTGAACAATACTATTTTAGTGGTGGGAATCTATTTGTTTCTTCTATTCTAACAATATCTACTCATTTGTGGAATGGGTAACATAAAGTAATGTGATTTGAACACTACTAAAAACAATTTATTTTAAATTAACACAATCGAACATAATTTATTTGCAACACCCCTATTTACGTGACTGCAATGCCTTACAAACTTTTGATTGAAAACTCACAAATTCTCTAATTGAAGTATTCAATATATATCTCACAAATTCTTTAACTAAAAACTCCATTGATCAAGACTCAAGGCCATGCACTTGTACTATTTAATCACTCACTTGTGCTATTTGCAACACCCCTATATACATGACTACAATGCCTTACATACCCTTAACTAGATTATGGAAAGCTTAAATCTAATAACAACAATGAAAAAAAAACTTGTAGAAATAAGTGGATTTAAGGAGCTCAAAACAATGATAGAACATGAAATGGGAAACTGAAAATAAGATGGTTTGAAAAATAATAATAACAACATAAACATAACATAATATAACATAACAAACATGTAATGCTGGTTTGAACAATAAAAGCTGCTACTACATGATATTCCAAGAAAGAAAAAATGGAGCTCAACATATGCAGTGTAATCTGAAACCCGGTAAATCATGAAATGCACAACTTTATTTAACTTCTAAAACATGGCAATCAAGGTAATCATATGTAGGAGGATCGAAGTTTAACCGTTAAAACCTGTGAAATACCTGGAACTATTAAACCCTTCCTCCTCTTCAATGAGTGCAGTGTCTTCTTCCTCCTCTTTGATGACTATGCTTGGTGTGAACTATGACTTGCATGAGACGATTTCAAATCCATTTGCATGCTTGAAACCTAATCTGTCTATTGTTGGCCTCATTAATGTGTGTATTGTTCTCAATTTTAAATTTGAATCTTCTTTCAAATTGCACATCTGTTTGTTTTTCCAATTAACCGTTGATTTGATTGCCCTTCAATTGACAATGGTGGCCTTACGTTGTTCTTGTTGTTGATGCAAGAGGATTGAACTTGAAATGACTGTAACCCAAAATTTTACATGCGGGATTAAAAATCAGAAAAAGTAAAATTTGCATAAAGATACATCTTTTAGACATTATTGTTCAGCCAATACAGATGAATACATTACTATTACATTCATACTATCATATTTTATTTGTACTCTAATTTTTGATCAAATTCACACTTTCAGATTCATAAACGATCATTACATTGTGCATTCATACTAAATGTATTAGACAAGTGTTCCTTCAAGGTCACATCTTACATACTGAAACTTAGAGGACATATGCAGAAAAGAAAGTAAGAAGGAAGCATAATGAAATCTAGGGGTCTATATATTGCCTTTAAGAGGTCTTCTAGTCTCTGGAGTTGTTCATCTGCATCATCTAAAGCCTTCATGTCTTGGTTGTCTTGGTCATGTCTCTAATTGTCCTGCATCCTAGGTTTCCTGTTGTTCCCGTTTCCTGCAGCGTCATGGGGGAAAAGATGTTAGATCCAATTAGATCTAAGCAATACATAAATGCCTAAAAAACACCATACATCAGTCAAACTCCCTGAACTGCATATTTACTG
>MU224290.1:1292067-1335445 GCA_018584345.1 Thuja plicata | reverse complement strand
TAAAGCAGATGATCTATTTTTCTATATGCTCTTGAGTTTTGATTTCAGAATCCTGTTTCATCTTTCTTCATAAGTGTTATTCATTTTGGTAGCTAGGAGAAGTGAATGTTTCTTATTCCTCCTCTACATGGACAAGATCTAGACCTCATGAAGAATATGTGTGTTTGTTGACTGATTAAGTTATTTGTGGTCTATACCCTAGTAGCCAAGTCTTTTGACCTATATGTTGATCAGAGATTCGAAGTATCAAAATGTGGTATATGAGTTAGGATTACTGCATTAGTTTTTTCCAGAATAAAGTCTGATTTCATTTTGGTGTATCACCCCATTTTCCATTCAGTTTTAAATCCTTCTTCCCTTTTCCCTTTAAGTTACAAATCAGGAGGCAATATTCCATATCAAACAAGAACCGACCTAGAATCCGGAGACTCTTCCTCATCCATAGTTCACCCACAACTAGAGGAAGTTTCCATTGTGAGGATGGAATTGTTGTGTAACCCTAATGCCTGAACTAGGGTGACAATTCTAAGCCTGAACAATGACCAGTACGTGTGCGAGCAAGGTGGGAAGATGTGACAGGGTGTTGACAGTACATGTCACTCGGATGTGGCCTTCCCTGCAGTAATACTTGTTTTGTTGGACTTCGTTCGCCAATTGTCTTCATATTTTGGGTTCATGGAGAACCATGTGGCACTGACATGACATATGATTGAACTGTTATAGGCTTAGGCTGCATCTCACGCCTAATATGTTGGTTATCCCTAGCTTGTAGTTTGCAACACTTGCATAGTGTATACGACCCAGTTCTAGGCATGACAGTATGTGTTAGAGCGATGCCGACGTCAAGTCTAACTAGGGTGGACTTGTTAAACTGCCTCATTTGGAATATAAAAGTTTATAATTTGATATATATAAAAATATACGTTTACTTAAGTATGATATTTTTGCTCTATTAGTTTTCAGTGTGTTTAGGTGACATGTATTGAATATTTTACTTCCCTGTGCAACCCACAAACTGCTCAGTACTATAGCACGTACTTCCGCACACGTTTTGGCGGTCCTCCCCTAATGCATTTGGCGCCGTCTACGTAGCAAGACAAAAACTCCCAAATGAGACAGTTTTATGTTATTTATTAATTAAATAAAAAAATTGAAAATCATTGTATTGTCATTTTTAATTTAAATAATAAACTTGAACAATTGGTCTTGTTAGGTAGGTGTAGTCGGCTATATTGCCATTGGCAATGCATTTTGCATTTAGCTGCCGCGTAAGAGACAAGAAGGGGAATATTATGAGCAAATTATAGATAAACGGGTAGAATCGACATTGTCAAGTAATAAGTCAAATAGAATGGCAGCGTTGAGCGTGAAAATGCAGTCATGCTCACTCCCAGCTTCTCTATCCAAGGGCTTGTGCAGGAGAGCTGAAGTTGGTCGAAGAAAGAAGGTGAGAGCGGCTGTGGCCAGAGAGTGTGAGGATGAGCTGCTTCTTCAAGTGAAGGGGTTAACAGCTGTGGTAAGAGACTCCCGCCTCCAAATCCTGCGGGGCATCGACCTTGTCATCCGCCCAGGGGAGGTATACCGTTAATTATAGAATCCAGATTTTCAGTCAACCATAATATCATGTATCCGAATGCCATTGTTTAATGTCTAAATTTCTAGGTTTCAATACTCCTTCGAAGCTCTTTGCTATTTGCCTCTTTTAACACACAATTCGTAGTCCAATCTATTTCTCTCAAACATTGCTTTGGTTTGTTATAATGAGCGGCTGGTCATTTTTCTAAGGAGGTTCAGTCATTCCACTATCACTGGTTTGTAGGATTAATGTGAAATATACTATCTTAAATCACCCAGGGGCTCTTTTTGTTTGTATTCAAAAACTATTTCGAAGTTTTACATGTGTGTAGAGTCATAACTTTCAAACATCACAAATCTTTACCGAACATAACTTAAAAAACTTAACCATATGTCTTTCAAGAGTTCTACATTCAAGCAATCCAAGTGGGAACTGGTTACTCTAAAAATCATGGCATGTGCAGATTTTTGGTTGAATCCTAAGGAAGGGCAGAAGCTTGTGTATTGGTACATAAATTATCACACAGAATATAATTTGAGGATTGACACAACGTCCTCCACTTGTCCAGGGATGTCTTCTCACCCTCAGCAAAATTTTGTTTTTATGTAATGTCCCCTATTGGGACTTTGCTTGATTTACCCTAAAATTCTCGATTAGGGTTTGGACTGTGTTTGGAAATGGCAATTTACTTAGTCTCTATAATGTTCCCTACTAGGATGCTACCAATTCCCAATGATTAACATTCATCACTATGCATTTTAAATCGAATCACAGTAAGAAACAATGGATGATTCATAGTACATTTGACACTTAACATATTTAAGCTTTGATTCCTTACTTCTCTCCGAAACATCAACCCTAAGGAGGATAGGGAATACTTGTCACAGGGCGCTTGAAGACCATCTACAAACAGGCTCCCTCAAGGTTTCCGGAACACGTGTTCATACCCCTCTCAGGAGTTTCAGAGATTCATGTCCTTACCCCATCTTGGGTCTTACCTGTCTTGTGAGGATTTACATCCGACTCTCCCTATAAACCAATCTATCCTCTTAAGGGGCCCTATATCTGCCTTAACTCTAGTAATCTTCAGACTCTTCAGACATAATCATAATTGAAAATAAGTAATCTAATTTATAATCAAGACCATCATTGCACAGTGGCTGCAATAATGTCCGGCTTAAGAAGTTTAATCTGCCAGTTGAGAGGTTTGGACTTCCAGGATTCTAATTTCCAATCCCTTCGATTCCCTTTTTCCCAATCTCATCCCCTCAATGAATGATGGGAAACATCTCTTATAACTGCGTTCTGATATAAGGAGTTATATTGGATAAGACACGTCTCATGTCTTATGGTAATCACACCCTTCTCAAACAATTATTATCACTGCTTATACAATAATCAATGCATCCATATGTTGACATTGCATCCCGTCATAATCTTAATGCTTACCTCATCACACCATTTACCAACAATTCTAATTATATTAGTTCTTAATCCATACTACTAAATTATTATTGCGTCTCTTCCTTAAGATTAGTTTCTCTTCATAACTTGATGCTCCATAGATTGTATCTTCCACTTAATATTAATCGCTACCCATTTCCTGTGATAATCATAATCGATGTTATCCAAGAGCCTGTATTATTATCGCTGACTGTTGACTTTCCTATTATTTGTGTTGGGATGATAGAATTGCTGCTCCCCATTTCTTAATTGTTGTCAGCGTAGCAATCACTATTATCCCTGTATTAATTGTCGATTTGTATTCTTCATCCTTCTTGTGTATTACTTGGAGACAGACATTTGAGTGGTGGCTAGCTTCATATATATTGCTGATATGTTACTTTGACGCTATCACTGTATCATCGATAGTGTTACTTTTTGTTAGTTGCTGTTGATGAAGGTGATTGATATTCAATAAAGATATAGATTATGATACTTCCACGAGTTGTCCAAACCATCATTTTTTGGTACGGAACTCATAGTGATATACATAATTTTAATTGCTGCTATTATCCTTCAGAAGCATATGGGAGATCTGTCATTATAATTCGATGGCAGAATTACTATCGATGATATCATGGCTGTCTAAAGGATATAGATGATGACAGAAGTGGTATGGTTAATTGAGTCAATTAAGATGTATTGATGGCTCTCATCTGTAAACAGACTTCCTTGATATCGTGTCTATTCTCTATAACAGCCTTATGGTTTGGTCTTTGTAAATAATCAATAATCTTGACTATTGATTCATTTTGCAATTTTGTCTCTTCAGAGACTTCACAAAATTGAGATACTTAGTTGTCTTGTAATTATATTATATTATAATTTATTTGTTTTTTAAAATTTAAATTTAATTATTATTTTTTGCTAATTAATAGGCCGAGGCTGATAATATTACTTTGAAAATGGCAGTACATATGGAGGGGCTGGAGACCCACAACCATAGACAACCAGACACAGAGTCTCCAGCCAAAATTCATAGTCTTCCTATACCTATACCTGTGTCAGGGCGACACACACAGAATGCCCTCACTGCTACGAGTATTACAAGTAGAGATATATAACTAGGCATGTAATAGAATCAAAACCATGCCGGGAATATACCAGACCTATACTGCTATAGAACAGTCCCATACAACCATAGACTGGACTAGACTATACATTCTTGCTGGAATACTTTGATTTCTTTTAATAATCTAGGAACAAGCTGTGGTCTACGAAGAAGCATTCCCCATGAGGGGGAAGATGAATACCTGGTTTTGAGGGTTCTGCTACCGATTTTTGATTGCGGGCGTCCAATAATCAGCTCCTTCAAGAACTTTCTGGGCCCACATTGCAGGCTGAGTCAATGCCAAATTATGGCTTACTCGGCATAGGACTCGATCATAGTATGATGAGATCAACCGCCAACGCCACGCATACAAATCTAGGATTCAAGTATCTACAACTCCCGCCCCTACTAGCGGTTATAATTCAAATTCAAATAGGTCACTCAATACGGGCTTCCTTTTATCCCGAGACACCAGCAATGTAGTTTCATAAATAATATTCCCATCTAGAACAGCATTAGCCAACTGATCGACTTCTTGGTTTGCTTGTCTATATACATGGTTAATCGTGAATATCTCAAATTCCTTTAAAATGTTTGGAGCCCTCTCCAAGATTGCATTCAATTTCCAATTAGGCGTCTTGCCAAGCCTAACTGCATTTACCACAATAGCTGAGTCCCCTTCCACCTCAACTCGGTTGATATTCATTTTTTTGCAAAGAAGCAGGCCAATGACGAGAGCATTAAATTCTGCATAGTTGTTGGTGTTGACTCCCAATGAAAGTGATCTCCTTCCTATCACCTTTCCATTCCAATCTCTGATTATCCATCCTGCACCTGAGGGGCCCGGGTTACCTCTAGAGGCCCTGTCAAAAGTAAGTTTGTACCATCCTGCTTTTGGACATATCCATTTAGCCTGATTCCTTAGTGTGTTGGAAACCTTGCCATCAGCAATAAAGGGAGGAATTTTAATTCCTGTCCAATTGAATCTCATCCTTCCATCCCATTCTGAAAAAATGACCTGCTTATGAAGCATAAAGGAGGTCCTATTATTGATCACCTCTGGACTATAGCAGCTTCTACTTTTTTCTGAAAGGAGCTCAGAGCCATCTCCTTCTCATCGAAAATCCTTCGGTTGCATTTCCATAATTCCCAGATCGGTAAAGAGGGCATGTCTTCCATAAGCCCTTAAGTGATCCTGTATTCATGCTTCCTGGACATCCTTGGAACAAGCTTAAAATATCGTTAGGAAGGGCAGATTTCCATCCCCATTTGGCACGTAGCCACTGCCAACATTCTTGGGCAAATTTGCACCCAAGGAAGATGTGATCAAACGTTTCTTCCTCCTCCTTGCATAGGACACACCTAGAAGGCCCTTCAAAGCCCCATTTCCTAAATCTTTATGTAGTCAGAATTTTCTTCTGTAAAGTAGCCCAAGTAAAGGCTACTGTCATAGGGGCATACATTTTATCCCAGCACAAGGATATAGGGATCTCTGTTCTTGACAGCTCAGCCTCCCATTATATCCAATTGTACCCATCTTTCACATTATACTCTCCATTCTTGGATGCAACCCATATGATTCTGTCTTCCCCGGATCTAAAGTTCACTTGTCTCTGTGAGAGAATGCTGGACAACACTTGGATTTCCTGATTTGGAAAAAGGTAGTGAATTCAAGTCCTTCCATTCCAATCCAACATGCTTGCTTGAGGTTTAATGCAGGCTTTTAGTCTGCTGCCCCAATGCTCCTGAGGTATGACTTTGTGGTTCTGATATCTATAAGACTGTTAATACTTGGCAAGCCTAGCACACCAAGAATCTTCCCAAAATAAAGCCTTTTCTCCATTGTGAACATCCCAAGAAAGGAATATGCTGATTATGGGTTTACAATTCATGATAAAGTTCCACACCTTGGAACCTTTAGGAGGATTGCCGATTCTTGCCATCTCAATACCATTGTTGACATCTAGGTACTTATCCTGAATAATCCTGGCCCATTTCAGATTCGGAGACCTAATCAATTTCCAAACCAGTTTGGCACCCAATGCCTTGTTCTGCCAAATGTGATTCCTCAGCCCCACAGCCCCACACTCTTTTGGTCTGCAGATACGATCCCGAGATATGAATGCCATTTTGTGCTTTTCTGATATACCCTGCCAAAAGTACCTTCTCAGTTTTTGAATAAAAACTTTGTTAGCACTGATAGAGAGAGCAAGGAATGAAAGAAGATATATTGAAGGGAGGAGATAACAGTCCTTAGCATCACAATCTTGCCTGCCCATGAAAGCCGTCTTCCCTTCCAAGAGCTAAGCCTCTTGTCTATCTTGTCTTTGAGAGGATCCCATAATTTTGTATTTCTGACCCCTTTGTCCAGAGGGAGCCCAAGATAGGAACAAGGTAGAGATGCTTTCCTGAATCGTAGCTCATTTAAGATCCTCAACTTCTTCCCAGCTTGAGTATTGATAAAGAAAACTTCAGTTTATTGGTGGTTAACTTCTTGACCTGAAGCATTTGCATATTGGGAGAGTATCCTCTTGAATTGCCTGACCTCTTTCTTCTTAGAGCTACCAAAGAGCATAGTATCATCAACAAATTGCTAATGAGAAACACTGATACTTCTAGAGACCCTTATACCTTTGATTGTTCCCAACCTAGCTGAATCAGAGATGAACCTTCTTAATGCTTCTGCCATTATAATGAAAAGAAATGGTGATAACGGATCCCCCTGTCTCAACCCCCTCTTGATATGTTGAAGAAGCCTTCAGGAGATCCGTTAACTAGAACCGATATCCTAGGGGTGGCAATACATTCAAAAATCCAATTGACAAATTAACTGCTAAGCCCAAAGGCTTTCATAGTTTTGCATAAGAAGCACCAATCCAGTTTATCATACGCCTTTCCAATGTCCAATTTTATTATCATGCCCGGAGCATTGTTACTTTGTAGGGAGTGTATTACTTCTTGAGCAATAATGACCCCATCTATGATTGATCTACCAGGCACAAAACCTATTTGCTCTTCTGAAATGATGTTGGGGAGTACTTTTTTGATTCTGTTTGCTATTACTTTTGACACTATTTTGTAAACTGTATTACAGAGAGATATCGGTCTGAAATCCTCCAACTTAGAGGACTGTTCTTTTTTCGGTATAATAGCTAGGAATGTATTATTAACTTCTTTCAATAGCCTACCTGAACTTCTTGCTCCTTCCACAGCCTTAGCTAATTCCTTTCCCAAAAAATGCCAACACTATTGAAAAAAGGCAGCAGGGAAGCCTTTCGACTGGGGCCTTGTCCGGATGTAATTGCTTGAGGGCTGCCTTTACCTCCTCCATGAAGATTTTGCCGTTAAGCATTTTGTTTTGATCTGTATCAATAATCTGCGGGATGTGTGCCAAGAGATCAGATTGATCTTTGATAGAAGGCCCCATCTCCTTATTCAAGAGACCTTCAAAGAAACCCACTATGGTTTTCCTGATTATTCCCGGATCTTTTGAGGTCGAGCCATCATCGAGTTCCAGTTTGCTAATTCTGTTCAGATCCCTCTTTTGTTTGGTGATATTATGAAAATATTTAGTGTTCTACTTCTTATCCCCTGAATCCAGCCATAGCTTACTCGATTTTTGCCTCCAGAAGGTTTCTTTCTTAGCGAGGATATCTTCATAATCCACAAGCAAGGCCTTCTGTCTCAAGAATCTTTCATTATCCATTCCCAATGCAAGCACCTCTTCATTCAATTCTGTCAGGGCATCTTCAATCTTAGACTTAGATTCAAATATGGTTTTAAAATGGGTCTCGTTCCATTCCATAACTTTCTTTTTAATCCCCTTCAGCTTAGCCATGAAACATAACAACTTAGATCCTATAAATTTCTCTTCTTTCCACCAAGCCTCAACCAAATTTATGAACCACATGTTTTCGAATTTTAAAGGAGCCCCCAGGTTTGGAGTCCATACATAAGCTCAACTGAATGGGGAAAAGATCTGATCCTGAGCAGGGAAGGATTGATCCCTCAAGAGAAGCTGGGAAAGATGATAAATCACCTAGAAAGAAAAATCTGTCCAGTTTTTCAGCAGTATTGCTGAACCCATTTTCCTATTGTTCCATGTCTACATACCATTTTTAAGCTCCACATCCAACAGATTGTTTCTGAAAACGGACTCCTCAAAGTCCCGCGTCTGTCCAGATCTGGGAATCTCTCCTCTTTTGTCCTGTTTGAATAGGATGGCATTAAAATCCCTGCCGATGGTGGTATGTTTTTCCTGTGAAGCTTCAAAAAGGCCATCAAGCTCTCTCCATAAAGCTCTTTTGCTGGGACATGAAATTGGTCCATATACATTAATAATAGCGAATTGCAGATTGGTCTCCAAGCTTTTAACCTTACCATACAACCACGAATGACCGTTCTCAAGGGGGTCAAATTGCACTTTGACAGAGTTCCAACAGATTGCAAGGCCACCAGAAGCACCTGTTGCTGGAATGGCCCTCACTTTCCAATATTTAAAGCTTTTAAAGTAGCTTCTATTTGATGCTTAGTCTCTTTGGTTTCTTGGATCAGAACTATATCAGCTCTAGTCAAGCCGATCCTCTGCTTGACTAGACGCTTCTTGTTAGGGGCGTTCAATCCCCTTACATTCCACGATAGAAGCATCGTGACACCTGGGGAAGGGTGGTTCCCTTCCCATTTTCCAAGAGGTGATTTTTACTTGACCAACAACTTTCCCATCTTTTGATCTAAGTTCTGCTAAGGACTTCCTGCCAACACTTTTTTTGCTGATGTCTTTTCCACAATCCTCTTTTGACTTGCTGGACTGAATTTGCAGTATACCCAGATTCTCCATTATCTTGTCATTGTCTATCTTGAGATTCTCTTCATCCTCTTCAATATTTATATGCTCCATAGCCTCCAATTCTAATATTTTTCGAATCAATTCTCTTTTCTCTTTTGCTGATTCTTCATCCTGGCAAGGAGAGGGCAGGGTAACACCCAGAAATTCATTAACTACTTCCACCCTATCAACCGTTGGATCCAATTGACAGTCATCATCAGGATTGCCTTCATGAACTGCTACCTCTAGCTCGTAATTCTGTTTAACAGACAAAAGGCAATCTATTGGACCTTCTGCCCTCTTAGCTGCAACAGGAGCAGCCCCTGAGTCAATCTCCGGAAAATTCAACTCTTCATTGGTTAAGGCTAGGATTTGGTTGTTAATAACTTTGCATGGGGCATCTCTTTTGCCTACAATTTTAGACAGCTCTTCTAAATTTCCCAGATTTCTTGCCATGTTGGCCACTGTCTCGCCTGAAGGATAGGGGATGCTCGAGTATGATCCAGTGTAGGCTCAGTTCCCCTTCTTCATTAACTACTTCCACCCTATCAACTGTTGGATCCAATTGACAGTCATCATCAGGATTGCCTTCATGAACTGCTACCTCTAGCTCGTAATTCTGTTTAACAGACAAAAGGCAGTCTATTGGACCTTCTGCCCTCTTAGCTGCAACAGGAGCAGCCCCTGAGTCAATCTCTGGAAAATTCAGCTCTTCATTGGTTAAGGCTAGGATTTGGTTGCTAATAACTTTGCATGGGGCATCTCTTTTGCCTACAATTTTAGATAGCTCTTCTAAATTTCCCAGATTTCTTGCCATGTTGGTCACTGTCTCAGCCTGAAGGATAGGGGACGCTCGAGTATGATCCAGTCTAGGCTCAGTTCCCCTTCTTCGTTACAACCCGGGTCGAGGGAGAAATGTTCTTGCTTCTTTGCTCTCCTATTGTCTATAAGATTGTTTTTGAAAGGAGATTTACTTGGAACGGAGAAGTCTAATCTTTCTGATGACAGATCTACCGCCTTACCTGTTGCTCTTGAGCAGCTAGCAATATAGCTCTTACTTAAAATGCAACTTCCTCCGAAATTAGCTGCTTCAATTTTTTGGAACTGACTGCCTTTCTCCGCGAGTATTTCCAGATTATCTAGAAATCTGAAGTTTGTATCTAGGTCAACCAAATTTTTGACAACCTCAGACCTTCCAAGAAAAAAATCCTCTTCAAATATGATGAATGAACCTAGATTTTCCCCAATCTTTTCCAAAATTTCTTCACTCTAGTATTCGGATGGGATATCTCTTCGGCTAATGGGTGATTGGATTAAAGTTTGGTTCCCACTCCGTCTTATGAAAACAAAAACTCTCACTATGCAAAATTTTCATTTTAACATTATGATCTACACAATCTAATAGAAAGAAGTTATTAGAAAGGGCCTTTGCACATACCCGGCCTTTAAAAGTATCTGCAAACCATTCGTTGATTTTTTGTTTTGAATCCGATTTGCCTGTCCATTGCACAAATAGCCCCTGGTTATAAAAAATGATCCCACCGTTGCTTCATGGAGGGAGAAATCCTCATTAATTTGGATTGCCTGTCAGGAGGTGAGAACGTTTTCCCTTCTGTCGCAGATGTTTTTTTAATCCACTGCTTCCTTGAATTTGGATCAAACTTATTTGAGGATTAGAGCGGGGGAGCCTGAGTTGGATGCCTGCCTCGACCATTCTTTCCTCCGAACCGAGCCCTAGGAGTTAGGTATTGATTTTCAGGACCACCCATTTCTCTGAGCCTGGAATGATTCATTATTCTTTGCCACGAATTTCCATTTGGGAAACCCTAAGGGGATGGCGTTCGCCCCTGTAGCCACCCCTGTTGAGGATCTTTCCTACCGGGAAGGCGCCGAAAATCTGCCCTGCACATATTTGTTTTTCTGTTTATCTTGTTAATTTTATTTTTATTATTTATTATTCAATCATTTTTTTAGAATGGGGACATCACATTGTAGTTACCCCAGTTTTTGTCTCAGTCGTGTGGAAGACTTCATTTTTTGGGGACTGATGTAGACAGACAAGTAATACAAGTAAAATTTTAAATAATTGTATCTGCCAAGTGTTTATTTCCTTATGTTAAGTAATTTGTCGTGCATTATATTTGGTAGTTTTGACAAGTTGTTGGTTAGTAGTTATTGATGGTTGGTTATCTTAGCCAACATTGATATATTGTATCTTTGGTTCATAGTTAGGGACTCATGACCGACTAGTAAACTGACATATGAATATTGTAATTATTATATATATAGAATAATAAAGAACGAGATTGACATATCTTTCATATGCTGTTGTAAATGCAGAATTATTCTGTACTTGTGTTTCTGTTTACTTCTGTAACTGGTAGAGTTAGGCAGTAAACAATAATATGATAACATATGGTGAGATAGTGAAATATGATGTGGCTGTGAAGAAGATCATGAGATCTCTTACACTGAGGTGGATGCATATTGTTATTACTTTACAGGAGTGTAAATAATAAATACTTAAAAGATTGAGCATTGATTGGATCATTATTTCATGAATAGAAGGTAAAATGTACGGGTGGTCTAGATCAAGCACTTATGTCAAAGCAAAGGATGAATAATAAGGAGCAACTATTGGTTTTCTGAATGCCATAAGGGGCAGAACTCACATCAAGGGCCTGATTCTAACTTCATAGGATTAGGACAAAGTAGAGGCTATGGTTTCTCAAGAAGAAAAGGTAGATTTTAATGAAAACAGGCTACTAGTGTAGTGTTAGTATGATAAGATTTTTTTTCACATAGAGAGAGGCTACAGACTCAAGAATTCAAATGAATGAAGAAGAAAAAACTATGCAAATGTAGGTCCAAAAAAAGGTAAAGACAAAGATCCAGTGCACTACTCTCTTTCATGTAGTGAAGTTGGAAACAGAAGTAATGAGGCGTGGTTTAAGATTCATGTTATTCAAATCATGATAGGTTGTAACTTGTAGAGAAGCATTTTCAAATATTGATGAAAATTTTAAAACTGAAGTAAGATTGGGTGATTATAAAGTACTTGAAATTTGTGGGAAAAGAAAATTGGATATAGAAGCTAGACAAGGAAAGATAGAAATTGTTGGCGTATACCACTCACCACAACTCAGGGATAATTTGATGAGCATTGGTCAGCTCGTTCAGAAAGGACTTGTAGTTGATGTTAAGTTTGTGCCATCTATGATAAGGGAGGAGGAAAGATAACTGGTACTACAAAGATGACAAAAAACTGAATGCTTTCATTGAGAATCAAAGCAAGTGAATCAAATGTTGTTATGCTACTATTGAGGGTGCAAGTTGGTTATACACCGTTATAGTACCAAAGGTATAAATACTTAATTTTTAGGGATTGTATATGTTTGTATCAAACAAATATAGTACACGGTTCACCAAATATTCAAGCAAGAGGAAAGAAAGTGTGCAAGGGCTGTACATTTGGAAAACACCACAGGGATAGGTTTTCCAAAAGTTCATGGAGAGCAAATCAGCCATTGGAACTTATTCATTCAGATTTTGGTTCTATGTCCAAGACAAGCATAGTAGGACCTGCTACATGATTGCATTTATTGATTATTTTACTAGATACATATTTATAGTGATTCTTCTGCTACATGATTGCATTTATTGATTATTTTACCAGATACATATTTATAGTGATTCTTTTGAAGCATTCAAAATGCTTAAAGCTATGGTAGATGTTGGCTTGCCTTCAGCACCCAAGTTTTAAAGTTTTAAATCTGTTCCTCATAGAAAGATTTCCTAAATGGCCCCGATTTCTTGTTTTGGTTTTGTTAACATTTTGTTTTTAAAGCTTATGTTTCATAAAGGAACATTCGGGGCGAACTGTGAATTTGAACCTCGAAGTTTGAAGTTCGAAGTTCAAAGTTCAGAGTTGAATGTGCAGATTCAGATTTCAAGTTCAGATCCATAGTTCAAAATGCAGATTCACTACCCAAAGTTCAAAGTTACAGTTCAGCCCTGGTCAAGATAGTTCAATATGGCTTCAGAGTTCAGATTTTACTGATTCAGAATTGTAGACCCGTTTCAAAGATCAAGCACATGAGATCTAATGGCAGCATCGACCTCAGAATTGTTAAGCACACTTAATGTTCACTGCAGCAGAGGAAGCATGTGAAACGTGGGACAAAATAGCAAACACATCATGGTGATTTATTAAAAATCATTGGGGTGGCTGTAGAAATTAATATTCAGTAATCTGTCTCACTTCAACCTTAAGCAAATGAACAGGGATGAGTTTTAGAAGGGGTGTAGTACTCGTGCTTTGTCCGTGGCATATGAAAAAGTGATGAGTTTATTGAAAAAGTATTGGAATAGGTAATGAAGCATTTCCAATTAATATTTGCAGGCCCGAGTTCATTGAACCTATTTTATGAAAGCACAAAGCTTCATGATCTCAAATGCCAAAGAGAGGTGTTATGGAAAGATGTGGAAAAGAAGTTTCGACCTGCCGGACTCTAGCCATGAACAAAACGTGGACAGTGGGATTGAAGAATGAACCGAATTCACAAAGACATTGATTGAACTCGCAATAGAGCATGGCAAGGTGTCGATTGCATGAGAAGACGTGAAAGCCATATGCACGGAGATAATGGTTTGTATATGCCACGACACCAATTTAAAGATGCCAAATATGCATCTCTCTCTCGTCAACTGATAACAAAAAAAAGAATAATATGTTCTTCTCTGCAATATGAAGACCCGAATATGAGGAGTTTGAGATCTTCATTTACCAACATCGATTCTACATTCCCTGCCGAACATGGAGGAATGAGCTCATCCACAGACACGGAAGCATGCAATCCATCGAAATGCCCGATATTAGAAATATGTCTGCTATGTGTCTATTGACATGATCTCCTACATGGGTTCAATGCTAACCAACTATTTGACATAATGCCAATGGAAAGTTTGATGTGAATATGTTCTAATAGCGGTGATTTCCAGATAGCAATTCTACCAATAGCGTATGAATGTCATTACAAGGGAGAATCCGGGTACCAAGTCAGAGTCAAAATTCAAATAAAGGAGTATTAAGTCTCAGGTTAGTGCATCCCCGGTTATGTAAGCACAACATATAGTCTAGATCGTGGATATACCGAGGATAAGTGTCGTTTGAATGCAAGAAAGCCGTGTATATTGGCACTTCATCAAAGGGAATTCAGACATTCAAATGACAATATGGAGTGCGGAACTTGAAGATACTTTGCAAATTCCTCGAAGAAAATACATATGGCTAGGGGACAGTTTGGATCATGCATTCTGTGTCTCGATTTGAAGATGGTAAATGGAGATTTTTAATGTTCAACCTTGTCTATAAAGCCATACAGAGCATGCTATCTTATCCCATAGAAAAGATTTCACAAAAGCCGAGACTATCTTCAAAGAATATGTGTTTCACAGGTCGACGTCAGCGTGGGTGTGAGCCAGAATTGAAAAGGTGAAGATGTATTTCACAGTACACACCAGCAATTCAACAAACTCAGCGGAAACATGGAGTCATCAGGCCAATAATGTCTACCCTACAAATCAGAATGACTGGCTTTGTCAATTTTGCAGCCTCATTAAGTTTTGAATGCACCTAAGTTGCGGTAATTATAAAACGATTGATGGGAGTGACCCATCGGGTTATGAATACGCCAAGGAAGGAAACTAATAATGGCTACAAGATCCTCATTGCTGGTGTATGAGGAGGAGCCGTGAAACATGATTTCATCAAAATGGAAAAAACGAAGATTCTTCATCCAAATACCAATGGCGAAGATAGTCCTAGAAGACTTGCAACCCCCTATGTTACGCTGACATGAAGATGGCTCCAATTCGTTTGAAAATGTCAGTGATGTACCCGATTCATGAGAAGCATTGAGCCAAGATGGAGGAACGAGCCCGAGCCTTAGCAAATAAAGGCAGTTCAAATCTTTGTCCCGAGCATCAGGATAAGAAAACGACTAACATTTTTAAAGATGACGATGTGGCCATGAGAAAATCAATAACTCATGCCAATCGCTTAAACAAGATACTAACATAATCATCATGCCAATAGTCAGTATCGGGGAAGAGGCATCAGGATTGCGAATTTTGCAGGGTTGAGATGGTGATATGGAGACTGCGTGTAGTAATGTGAAGGCCCGAGCTTAGTTGGTTGCGCATCGATGAAACCCCTGGGAGGTGTATGTAATTTGCACGACAAAATTTCACCAAAGGCCACGAATGGGCGATCTTCACTTCATCAAATGGTAAAAGAAAACATAGTCGACAGGGCCATAACAATGCAAACTCCAGTTCCATTCTAGTCGACAGATGAAGACAATTTGTATTATACCTGCCAGCATAAAGACCCAAATCAATTAGGAATTCGACATCAAAAGTGTGATCCAATTGTTACAAATAGACAATGTACATGACATACTATGAAGGGGTCAGTTTTGAGGACGGTGTCTAAAGAAGACGAATGGGTGTATCCTTATGTGTACAATGGATAGTGCTCCGTGTGGTGGCTGGAAACCTTAGAACAAAAACCACAGTTCTTATAATTCGTTGATTGTTGAAGGGAAAAACTACGGTGAGTCACCACCAGTATCGAATTATCTTGTGATCGCCACTTGTCCAAGGGCATAGGTCTATACTTTTTGAGATGATAGATGTTTTATAATTTTAATATTGGTAAAACATGAAAAGGGGTCAAGTGATAAGGAATGCGGTTATCAAAGAATCAGTTATTGAAATTGATAATAATGAAACTAAATGGGAGATTACGGGAAGGTGTTAAATATGCTCGAGAAATAAAGAAAAAGGGTTCTTTTTGCTGGAGTCCGTTGGCTACAGGAGGGGATTTTACATTTTCGGAAGTTTTTGTAAGTTTGGTAGAGGGATGAAAGGGAATGATATTTGTTTTTTTACAGGCTTGTAGTGAATGTGGTAGGGATATAATTGATATGTTGGTCACTTTATCAAATGTTTAAGAATAAAGGGAAATGTATATTTTGATCAATAGGTTTTGGTATATGTTTTCCCGATTGAAATAAACCTGTTGGTGATTCTAATCATTTTTAAACGTTGTCTTGTCTCATTTCGTCAGGTTCATGTATGTGTTATGGAGTCAGTAGGCTTTATGCTCCATATGTTTGTAAAATAAGATGTTAATTTTTCTTTTGTTTCCCTGTGTTGGGAAGTTTGATCAGTGGTCTGTCGGCCATTCTTTTATTCTTCTTTCATTCTTTAATTTGTTATCGCATTTACTTCATGTTGATGCGTAAATGTCGTTTTGCCTTTGTGTCTTCTGGTTAAAGACATAATCAGAGTTTCATTCATTGTAAATCATAAGAGGGAGTTGTACCTCTCAATCTAGAGGAGAATTATCAATCCAATGATAACTCATCCAACTGTTGGTAGCATTTGTTCTTCTATTTGGGCATTTTGAGTCTTCTTTGTATATCTTTTCGAAGGACAAATCTGTTTACTAACAGTAGAAAAAGAAAATGGACAATACAAAGTCTTTAGGAATAGATGTAGGAGGTGAATTTTGCTCAAAAAAATTCTTAATGAGTTTTTCGCAAGAAATAGAATCAAGGGACGATTATACATCAGGACAAAATAAAGTGGTGGAAAAAAGAAAACAATAAAATCAACAATTAGCATACCGGAAGCAAAGAATATGGACATAATGTCATAATGTTATGGGTGGAAGGAGTGAGCATTGCTGTTTACATCATGAGTAGGAGGCCAACTATGACGGTTAGAAATAGGAAACTGTATGAAAATTGATATGGGAGAAAGTCTACAGTTGCATATTTGAAAGGTGAAAGTATTTGGTTATTTAGCTTTTGTTCACATAGATGATGAGAAAAGAAAGAAATTGAATGCAAATGGTGAAGGTTGCATATTTACAAATTATAGTGCAGAAAGCAAAGTCTACAAGTTTTATATTCCTCAACGTAGGGGAAGCATTATTTTGAGAGATGTCATATTTGTTGGAGGAGTATATGCATGTCATTTGAAGATGGAAAAAGAAAAAGAATGTCAAGGAGTAGTTTGGGATCAAAAAGAAAAAGCCGAACGTTTAGCTTGTACATCAAGTTCAAGCAATGTTTTTACACAAAGTAAGAAGGTAATTTAAACTCATCTTCCAAATTTATGTTAGACCAGAATTTTGAAAAAACTAGAAATCAAGTTAGAAAGAATGAAATAAATTATAGTAATGTTCATATATGACCAAAAGTGGGTCGCTGGACTCAAGAGTACATCAGAATACAATAAAAATTTCTAGTAAGCAAAACTTAAGAGATATCCACAAAGGGGAAGAACAAAGAACTCTGCTATTGGAGGGACAAGCATGGAAATCTTCCTTATCCTTGAGACCCATGAATTATAGAACCAAACGCTATTGGAATACAAAATATTGCCTAGTGATAATGAATTTACCAAAATTAAGGTGCTTAATAATTTTGTCATGGCCTTTGTTTTTATAGGAACAAGGGTGCGGCAAGGACAATCAATGAGGTTTATGAAGAAGACCACAACATGGCTGGGGTAGGATTCAAACTGCCCTCAGCAACAAAAATAGACATTGACAGCTTGATACTAGAGGAAGGGAGGGATATTGTAAGGAATAGGGGTTGCTTGTCATTGCTTGGATGGTATATTGCTCAAGCAATGGTTCTACATAGTATATAACATGGTGCAATGCTATGACACTAGTGTGCTTGTTGGGAAAAGCTCTAGGTCTAAAGAAAGATCAATATAGATAGGTAAATGTTGGCTACCCAGGCGGGGGTTCCACCTCATAGTTGCCCATGAATGAATTGATCCTTAAAGATTTTAAAAGGCAATTAATGTAATTAAGGTAGGGGATGTGGAGATTGAGGACTCCTTGAAGGTATTCTTGGACTATGTTCAATTCCACTAGTACAAGAATTTGAGGCTAAGAAGGACGGGCATGAATCTCAAAGATGGCCTCAACAAAAGAGACAAAAGTGATGAAGAGAATGTTGAATGCATTTGGATGTGGGAGGGGGGGTGTTGAATCAACATAAATTAATAAATATTTATTAACTTTTAAACCATTTGAATACAACTGCAGAAGTAAAGAACTGATACACAACATACACTGGGCAAGAACACCAAGTTTTTTACGTGGAAAACCCGAGAAGGGGAAAATCGTGGTGAGAATGAACTCACAATATATGAAACAAAAACAAATTTTACAAGAGGCTTACTGTGAGATTTGCATCCAAGTCAAATTGACTTAGAGGGTGGGGGGGTGGGGGTGTTGAATCAACATAAATTAATAAATATTTATTAACTTTTAAACCATTTGAATACAAGTGCAGAAGTAAAGAACTGATACACAACATACACCAGGCAAGAACACCAAGTTTTTTACGTGGAAAACCCAAGAAGGGGAAAATCGTGGTGAGAATGAACTCACAATATATGAAACAAATTTTACAAGAGGCTCACTGTGAGACTTGCATCCAAGTCAAATTGACTTAGAGCAAGATACAAGAGACTTGCCAATTGAAGATCACTTCTCCAAAGCAAGATACAATTATTGTTGTACTGAAATACATGAATTGAGCTGCTGTAGAAAAGGCATCTGACTAATGCTGATAGTGCAGTCCTCTTTTATAATTCTATTCTTCTGTTATACCCATTTTGCAGACTTCACCATCTTATCATTCATGCTACACCACGCAAATCGCAAATGATTCATCCTTCCTTATATGCCCTTCATAGTATCCAAAACATCAATCATGTCAACACAGATAGGACCTATCAAATGAAGCATGTGACCTAGGATAGGTTGGCTCCAAACATATGTATCGACCACAGAATTAGGTTGCGGATCAACCCAACACTTTAACCAAACCTTAAACATATCATACACATCCTTCAAAGAAAATGGAACAGGCTGCAATTGAAGGAATACGCCCAGTCGACCCAACATCAACGTTACTGTCAAGATTGTTAACCCTTAACCTTTTTATTGTGGAGAGACACAAAACATTATGCGGACCAAAAGTAAGATGTTGGAGACCATCTACAACCTTTATACAACATCTCCTGAAGAGATCAATCATCAGATGCAAGTGCAGAAGAACATCATTGCTGAATTGGTAAATACCGTGTACACTAGACCGGCTGTATGATATCAACATACTTAATACTATGCACCAAAACACCGACACAACTGAAACTTATGTTACTGGTCCAATACATTGTGCTTAACAGCTTCCCAAAACTGCAAGGTCATGCCATTCGTGGCAGTAGAACGCAGAGCATTCTAGTGAGCTATTTAAAATACTTAATTCTGACAGATTGAGGTCCGGTGTTCAACCTCTTTTTGACTTTTGCTGCGGAAGACATTATGACTGGAAAGCTTGATAGCAGGTACTTGGTACTTGTCTTTTCACGATCCTGAACTGCACAACCATAAGATACAATGCGGTGAAATGCTGTTTTCATTCCCAGACGCTAATTGATCCAGTCTTTAAACCTTGATCGATCGATGCAAGACACTTGATTTGTCAAATCTGAGGACATATGCTTATCACAGAGCAATCTCCGTGTGGTACATTTCCATTTGCAGAAAGAATTGATCTCCAAGACAACTACATGAAAGAATATGTACAAGAAATGAAAGCAAACAACTACCATATGAGATAAGATACTTTCATTCTATGCCTGTATGGGGTACCTCATTCTGAGAATCCATCTGGGTGTCTTCCATGAAGAACGGAACACCTCTTGTATTGCAACTTATTTGAGAAATTTCTGCCTTGTATAAACTTATTGACTAAAAATCAGAGAAGTGTACATACTTGGGAGAGGATGGAGAGGATGAATGTCCTTCTTAGGAAATTCACACTGCTTTTTAAGATGGGACTCACAATCATTTGGAGTCTGGATAACTGCTTACCTAATCATTTGTTAGTCATCTCAACTTAATAATTAGTCACTTTTCTAAATCACTATTACATATTCCTCTTTTTCAAATGGCTCCTCCTAATTATCAATTACAACTTGGACTACTTTATTACGTCATTTCATTTTGCTTAAGTGTAGGTGTTATCAAATATACATGACACCCACATGTACCTCATTCCTTCATTGTGATTTCATGATTTCATCCAGGGAATGGTTGGCAGAAATAGTGGCTTATTTATAAGGTCCTGTTTTGTAAGCTGCCTAAACAGAACTGCAGCTTAACTGAGCAGGTCTGTTGCATACTTGACCAAGTTTGTTTCTTACTAGATTTGCATGCAGGTAAGGAATTGCCCATTTTCAAGCCCCTGTTCATGTAATGTGCTTTAGAAAAGATGTATCATAGTTACAGGACTCTGCGAGTCCAGAGCCGAAACCCATAAAACGGGTCTAGTTGCCCCTGGACTTGGACTCGGCCGAGTCAGACTGAGTCTGGGCTGACTTGCCGAGTCCCGAGCCTAGGACTCGGCTGTGGTGGACAAGCTTTATAAAGTGATTTTTTTTTAATTGTTTTGCTTTGACTTTTTATGTTTTTAGGTTTCCAATGCTTCACCTTTTTGAGCATCACCTAGATGCAATAAGTGTCAAGTGTTTCATTCATTCTCATAAGAGATAGGTTCTTCTGAACCACTACTCATGAAACATGGGTCAACGAGTTTGACTCACAAACTACACAGTTAAATTTTGATAGCAATATCACAATAATTTTGTCAAGTCAAACAAAGACCTCTATATCAAAACATAATGTAATCCCTTTCCTAATTTGTAAATTGAATGAATAAGGATGTTTTATTTTGTTAAAATATAATTCTCTGATTTCTGTGTTTGCTGAAGCAATTTAAAGATTTCTCTAGAAACTACTCTTCTTAATTTTAACGAAGAATTTATTTCGTAGAGAAAAATGTCACTTACAATGACCTTGGATGTCTATTTTACAGATCTGGTGAATCATATATTAGATTTACCAGATGCAAGAGAGTTAATCCAGGTAAAGTACACAGATGGCGATACAGCCTTGCACGTAGCTGCAGGGAGAAGCTACATGCATATAATGAGCTTGTTAATAAAATTTCAACCCAAACTGTGTTATTGGGTTAATGACAACCAAGAAACACCTCTTTGTATGGCAGTGGAATTGGGGCATCTGGAAGTAGTAAAAGAGTTGATAAAGTGGAAGCCAGACGCTGTTGAAATAACAGCTAGATATGGAATTAATGTGCTGCACTTAATTGGTCAAGTTTCACTGATATAGGCTACCTCCTTAGTCTTATAGGCTCTAGCTTTTATTTTGATATATGTTTTGAACTTTTGATTCCATGGATTTAATATTCCATGAATATTGTAGACATTTGACAGTGACACTTTATATTTCTAATGTGTTATTTAGTTTAACTTATTTCCTTCAGAAATTCTCATTTATACTTATGTGATCAATTTAAACTTGTGTATGTGTGCAAAGTAGCTTCTATTTATCTCAATTATTGTGTCTTTGATGTTAATATATTAAATGATGCATGAAAAAAGTTTTAAATCCTTAGAAATCTTTGAATTTCTTGGGTTTTTCAATTTGCTGAGTCCTTGCTGAGTCCGCGTCCGAGTCAAAAATCAGCTTTCCGAGTCCGAGTCTTGTAACTATGAGATGTATACTCAATCTACAAATCACTTTTTTTCTGTTAACAAGTATATTCATCTTCTAATCACCCCTTTCCCGTTGATGAGCTCATATAAAGTATTCTACATTGTGAAACCAGGGAAAAAGGCATTAGTCATCCACGGCATCTTTGTGCTTAGTTTATTTCATTTCTATTGGACATATATCCCTTCAGTATCAATCTACTTCTACTATGTGCATTGCAATATGACATTTACCATGTTGAGAATTAATTGTGTTGAGACACATTGCATGTATTGCAGAATCTCAATATGAAGTTAAACAGGTAACGTTGAGCGGTTTCTTTGGTAGATCCAATATGTTCATCAATAAGTTTAAGATTCTCACCTAATCACAGGATTAGCAATAACAGCATTGTGATTTACACTGGGTCTGTCTAGTTTCAATTTGGTCAGAAGATTTGGCATCATCTGAAAGAAAGAGAGGTTCAAAGCTCTGACAGGAAGCTGAAGCTACTTACCATGATCCTTATAAAACTTTGTTTGCATGTTTAACACACTTTAAACTGAGTTACTCAAGGCTTATAATCCACCTTTTCTTAAACTGCCAAAAAATGCTTCCTTACATTCAATGACATGAATCTGAACCACTTGGCCCTCATATAGGCAGATAATGTTATTAAGCCACAGAATGAGCACTCTTGCAGCACTGAGTTGGCTATGTTTTAAATTACCCTAGTTGGCGAGCATGCATATCAGGCTAATAGTATGCATTTCAGTAGGTTCAGATTCAATGTTCGCAATTCTATCCTGTAACAATGGAGTGTCCAGGGTGTATGATTAGAGCATAGGTAATGGTGATATTGTCTTTGTGCCAAGACAAGACCTTGCTTTGCTCCCGATTAGAGTGTGGGTAATGATGATATTGTCTTTGTGCCAAGACAAGACTTGCCTTACTCCCTTGATATTCTTTTGGCAATGACAACAATGGGTTTCCTGAGAAATGTACAGTGATGCCTTTGTCAAGGATCCCAAAACAACCGACTTTTGTGCATCCTAGTAACTTAGTCACACTGCCCCCCCAACTAGAGTTTTTGCAGCATTGCTTGCTACAGGTAATTGTGCGCTAGCTGATATAGTCCTCGGTTATTTTGGTTTTCGCTTTTAGATGATTTTATGGAAGTCACAGTAATGTACAAGAATGTGATTGTGTCAATTCATACATCTGCCATTTTCTATCAGCTCCATTTCTTCTGCCTTCTTCAGCCCTCTCAAGCTTCTTCCTCTATTTCTCTCTCTTTCTCTGGGTTTTCTTTCCTGGCCATCACATGAGCCTCTATTTGTTCCATAAATCTTTAATGATTTTTTTAAAATCACAAGCAAGTTGAAAGTTTTGTCAGTATATCTGTTTTTATTCTTGTGCTTAAATATTTTAGAAGATTAAAAAAAAGAAAGAAAACAAAAAAATCCTCAAGGAATCTAATAAACACATAATTACCATTCCTATCTATGCTTATAAATCCTTTTATCAAATGGTTAATTAAAGATGATATAAATAAAGATATTTTTATAACTAGAATGGTCATTTACAGGACTCGGTGAAAACTCTTTGATGATTTTTTTTCCTTGCAGGTTCATGCGATCATGGGAAAAAATGGGTCTGGAAAGAGTACTTTCTCAAAGGCAAGGCAATTTAATTGATATTTTTACAGTTTTTATTGTTAAACAAATTAAGGTTTGAGATATATATTATCTAATCTTGTTGGCATCAAATACAGGTTCTTGTGGGTCATCCTGATTATGAGGTTACTGGGGGTACAGTGATTTTCAAAGGCGAGGACTTGCTAGATAAGGAGCCTGAAGAGAGAAGCCATGCTGGCTTATTTATGAGTTTTCAGTCTCCAGTTGAGATCCCTGGTGTGAGCAACATGGATTTTCTGCGGATGGCATGCAATGCTCGGAGAGCAACACTAGGTCTTCCAGAACTTGGTCCTCTTGAGGTGTGCATTTGAACATCTATTCCTAATACAAGATCTAAATATGTCTAAATTAGATAATTCCTACAGGAATTGTTTGGTCATTTCTTTTCCTTCTTGTGATACATAAGTGCTTTGGCACTTGCAATTTAAGACACAGATGCTTGGTCAGCAACTTAAAGTTGTTTCATTCTTTGTGGTTGTTTGTATTGTTTTACATTTGTTTTTGTTTACCTTTTGTTATGTGCTTTGTAGAGAGAATGCAATGTCAACTACTGGTGAAGTTGCTTATGCTTCAAGTTTTCAACATTCATGTGCATGGTGATCGTATAAGTCTACTTGTGTACATTACCACGAGTTTTCTATTGTTTTGTGTTTGCAACTTGGTCCAAATGGTGTATGTTGGTGCACAGAGTTGCTGTTGACAAAATCCCTACCCTAAAGCCAATCTGTTTTCTAAGTGCCAAGGGTGTCAAACTCAAAGCAACTGATGTCTAACATATGATCAGGTAGGGCAACTATGGACCAATTGTTGCATGTGGGTAATCTTTGCTTCATTTCATGCTCAGCTAGAACCAATGGGGCTTCCTTAGAGGTTTTCTCAACAGAATTGAAGATGTTTAAATGCACAAACATGTAGTAGTACCCAATGCATGTTTGGTCCCAAAAGTTGTCACTAGACCAGAGACCAGCCTGCTGCTTATAAGCACATTGTTGCACAATTGCGGATGTGGGTATGTAGGAAATGATTCTTCAAGATGCTAATAGTTATGAATCATTTAAGAGACTTATCCAGTTATAACATTGAATTATGAAGTGCATAAAAACTACTTATGAAAATAATATTGTTATATTTAGTTTATGATGGTCAATTATGTTATTAGGATAGTTTTAAGTAACTTTCTTTTATTCTCCAGTTAACTTTTTTTCCTCCGCTTTCCTGATTTTTCAATCTTATCTGTTATGGAGAGATCTTTGCAATATCTTATTTAAAGTGACTATTGCTCCTTAGTTTAACATCGAATATTTTAATCATTCTCTGTGTTTATTATTTTATGGTATTGGAGCTCGGGTTTGCAAAGCCTTGGGATTGGTGAAGTGTGTCAATTCCTCAGACTGTGGCAGTGACAAATTGTACAATACGACAGAAATTTTTAAGATTTCTGCACTGAATTGCATGAATTTTCGTTGGGTGATTCTTTTTAAAATAAACATTTCTTGCTTGAAAAATCACTGTTTTTCTCTGAAAATCGCACCTTCCTTTCTGCTGGACATTGAAGATCGTGAATTTTTTCTTCCTGAAAATTGCTATTTTTTCTGTGTAGTGTACCACGTTTTGGTTCAGGAAAATTGTGGATATTTTCATTACAAAATCACGTGACCTCAATTCTCTGGTATTTTTAACAAATCTTTTCAAAAAATCGTATTTTTTTTGCATTTTCTGCTCGTAACACATCATGACTTGGGTTTTAAGGCCACATGAAGGGTTTTTCAGCAACGACTTTGCAGGGATTTCTGCAAGTTTTCCACTTTTTTAAAAATGTGGGTTTTTTTTTGATGGGTAAGAGGCTGTAGCCAGTAATTTATTTTATAATTTAAAATGTACACCTCCGTTCAGTGCGGGCACCAGTAAGAAAGAACGGAGTAAAGAAAACCTCCGGTCTTGCTTGGGACTTAAAAGTCCCATACATTAATAATTTATATATCCCGCTTCAGTCATGCGGGCCAGTGACATATGAGGACAAGCCCTCATATACAATGTTAGAGGTTTCTTGTTCATCTAGGGTGCACAAGATTTTTTTGCACATTTTCTTCTCCACCTAGGGTTTCAGACCTGGGTTTGTTCCAGTTTGCAGTAATTTTTGATGATTTTTTGAATGAAACCATGGATTTCAACATCTTTCATTTTCTAACAATTTTTTTATAAATAAAAATCAAAGGTATTACTTTCAGATTGGCTTTTCAATTTTTTTTCCAAATGTTTTAAGTAAAATCCTCAAGTTTTCTTCATTTCCCGTGACTTCAAATAGCAGAAGGGATGGCTTCTTTGCCCAATATCACGTTGGAAGGCAGCTCAAGGTTCAATGGCAAAAAATATAATAGTTGGAAACAGGGGACGCTCACTATCTTTGAGTATAGGTGCCTTGACCACATTGTCCTTGGTACATCCACTCGTGCAACAACTGCTGGTAAAGACAGCCCCAGACATTCCATGATAGGATTTTCATGGCTGTCGGGGAGGGGCATAGCCCTTCCCCGACCTCAGCAATTTGCACTGGTTTGCTGCATTACGAGCTATAGCAAGCTTGATCTTGGTTGTTTTAGCACCTCTTCTGCCCTTTTCGCCCTATAGAGTGTTTGGTTTTTGTAGATTGGAGTTGTTCTATGGTTCTAACTTCCAGCACATTGGGAGTGTCAAAAATTCCAAAATCATTTTCTTCATCCTCATCATATTGTGATAAGTAATCGGAATCCAAATCCTCCATCTTGCCACTGCTATCTTTCACTTTCTCAAAAGAATTATCTAAATTTATGATAGGAGAGATCTTTATGTCTTTAAATCCATACTCGTCTGCCAATTCGTGCTCAAGAAGAAAACCATGCTCCATTTCCATCCCTGCTGTTTGGGAGTATTCAGTCCCTTCTGCTTCTGGGGTTTGACTCCTGTTATGTATGGTATTGAGTTGCTCCTCCACAGAGCCTGAATCCAGTCCTCTCTTCCCTTCCCTTTGCTCTAGATCAAAACTTTCTATTGTGGGAGTGTCATAGTTGGGGTTAACCTCCTCTATTTCCTCATTTTGAGTTAATATGTTGGAAAAATCTGTTCTATAACTAGCATCTGAGGGAAGAGGCCTGTCCTTTTCTCTTGTTAAAATGGGTAACAAAGAGTGTCCATTTAATATTGGGTTCTCAGAAAGCTGCCATTTTAAGTCATCCTCATTATGTGTCTCAATGTACTCAGCCAAGGCAACCTCTGTCCTACCATCTACCTGTTCACCCTCCTCCCTTGAGCCCTGGTCTAAGTCCATGATCTTACATTCATTTTCAAAGGTCCAGTCAATAATCTGCTTAGTTCCCTTGAAAGAGGCCGTTTGGGTGGAAAAATAATCCATCCTCTCATCCATTCTATCTGTTAAGTTCTTATACAGAGCAAGTTCTATCATAGGTAATTTAGCTATGGGTTTAGTGATGTTTACAATCACGTCATTCAAAATGTTGTCTATATTGACTTAACCTTTCCCATCTAGATATAAGTTATTGCTGGGAGCCCCATCCTCTGAAAACACAGTTTGGAGCTCAGAACCAGCTTCCTCTTCTAACTTTTGTTTCCATTTTATCAAAATTTTTGGACATATGGACATATCCTTTGCTATTAAGCATTCCTCGGTCCTTATGAAGGTGCCTAAATGGTTCCCAATAATGCTTAGCGTTTCAATACCCCAATATTCATATGGAAGGTTAGGAAGTTTAATCCAGATTGGAAGCTCCTTTACTTTTTCCTTCATAGGATCAAAGTTCTGAGACCATTCAACAATGTAAAGCCCTTTCCCGTCAATAAAAAATGGTCCACTATTAAAAACCCAGTCCTTATCCTTGTCCGAGGGGGCAATGACAAGGAAAAAACCATTTGCCATTGTCTTAAGGGTGAAAGCATGGCCCCATTTGCTGTCACACCAGGCCCTAATCTTACTGAGAGAGGGCCACAGGCCCGACCATTTCATAAAAAAAGCATGACTCGCTAGAAAACTTAGGGAATCACACCAAATAGTATTTTCTATTAAAAGAGATGTTACATTAGCATGCTCCACCATGGGGAATACCTTTGTTGTTGTCTCCTTTGCATTCTCCGTTGCTTTAGGTCTCCAAAATTTGCTCTCGATGTTTCTAAAATCAAAAAACCTTTTATTCTGCAAAAGGTTATCTCTGGCAAAAGGTTTGTGATATCCCCCGTTAAATGATCCTCTTCTAATCTGCTGCTCTCTAGACCCTTGCCTGAGATGTTCGTCCTGAGAAGCTTGGGGCAAACCCTCCAAATTTTTTGACGACCACTCCTTATTATTCTTCCAAAAAGACTTCTATCGCCACTGTTTTCCCGAGTATTCCAAGCCCACATGGTGTATGAAAGGGCGTCTTTCCTGCAGCTGCTCCCTCGGCCTCCAGTGACCGTTTGGTCTAGGGTATTTGGAAAAACCTTCTCCCGCCCTTTCTCTGTGTCGCTCCATTAGTAAGGCAATACCTTATGGAACTACTAATTCATTAGACCCCTGTATCTTGGATATTACCATCACTCAAAGGTCTGATTTTCCTGGACACTTGTAGCGTATATGTTGCTTAATGCATACTCAGATTATACATTATGTTCTGTGCCTAAATGCAATATCTGTCTATGAACTTTTCATGATAGTAGAATGTGTTAACTGTAAAATTGTAAACACATCAATAGCAAAATAGAAAACTTCATTGAACTGCAAAGTAGTTGCTGGGTTAAAATCAAGGACGTCTTATGCAAACTATTTGACTAGTTGCTTACCTTCTGAACTTGGAAAGTAAGAAGGGAAGTTTTGGGTTTAGTAGTATTAGTGAATATTATATAGCATGCCATCTTGTCAACATGATTGATTATGGGTTTACCATTCTGATTGGATAGTAGAATCATGATTTTCATGTTGACTAGGTTTTTGTCCTTAAGATTGTACTCTGGATAACTTGTGAGCTGGGTAGTGCTTGATGGAGATATTTGTCATCCCGACTAATCTTCATATCTCTTAATGCGAACTAGGAAAATCGTCTTATTTATGAGACTTCACGATTTCCCCTGATACACTTTATTAAATCAAACTATCTACTTGCTATGTACATTTGACTACTAACTATCTTCTACTAACTGGAGGTGATCAAGGCCTGCCACCCCTTGACCACATAATGCTAAAGGTTCTAGGTTAAGGATGGGGACATCACACCGTTTCTATACATGCATTAAAGGTGAATTAATAGATATTGATATGAGGGTTAGTGAGTGAGTTGACAAATATAATATACATTCATGGTGATCTCAACGGGATAAATACTTGTATTTTATGGATTAGTTGTAATAGATACTAGAAAGGACACTCCAAGCTAGTAGGAGGATTTAGTGTCTAGAGAAAGGAAAGTGGTGCGACCAAATATTGTAAACTTTGGTGCTATTTCTTCCATGTTGCAAATCCCAGTACCAAAAGGCCAAATGACAAACAATGTCAAGGAGAGTTGTTCAGGAGTATTGTGTTTGCAAACAAGTATTCCTTTACTTGAAAAGGAGAAACATGAAGTTTAGGTAAGTGATTGTACTGTAAAGCAAACATACCTAACAAAGAGCCCTCTAGAATCAAATTTGATTCTTTAGAGAGTTTCTATTGCATCAGTTATTCGTAGAACAAAGAAGGATGGGAAAGATAAAAAAAACCATTGAAGAAAAGGTGAGATAGTTAACATCATTTATTGACAACTGGTAAAACATTTGCTTGGATTCTCAGCTACACGACCAATTTCTTTGGGCACAAATGATATGAGTTTGCCTCAGATGGTAGAGCATAGGATGCATAGATAGAACAATTTATTGGTCAAGGGCCTAAGATAAATCAATCAATTGATGAGAATCTTCCAAAACTTAGACCTACAAAAGGGCAGGCCATATGTGTTTGAAAAGGATGTGCTAAGCGATATAGTAGAATGAACATAACATAGACCTGAAAGAAATGGTAATATTCAAGGTGGAGATGTTTGTAAATGATGGTGTGTTATAGAGTTGAGCGGCAAACTATTCTTTTGGGTGGAGTGAAATTGCCAAATTCACTAGGAGTGACTCGTAAATATGAGAAATCAAATCTAAGACATCAATTTGAGGTAACGTCATTTTTGAAGTCAATTTATTGCCTATTAGTTGGTGGTGGCTCAAAATAGAGAGATCTTACTTAGATAGAAAAGGAATTTACCAAACAAATGAAAGATCTTTGGATTAGTGGCAGTGGATTTGGTACAAATAGAATCAATAATTTGATGGAACTGTCCAAAATCATAGATATTGAAGAACAAGAGTAAAACAAGTATGATAAAACTACATAGTAGGGTACATCCTTTAGGCGTCCATGTGTACGCTTAGGTGCACCTAGGGTATGCAACCTACATACACATGAAACCTGAGGCATACCCTAGGTGCACCCATGCATACTCTTGAGCGTACCAAGGCGCAACCACAGGTGCTGAGCTCCAAAAAGTGTTAGAACAAGCATTTATTATTTTTTTTCACATTCAAAACCCTAAAATGTCCATAAAGTGATCATTTTGCCCATCACAAAGAACTTTTATTCTCTTCACTGTCAATTTTCTCATTTTGGCATTTTGAAGGACAAGTAATGACTTTGATCAATGATGGAGTATCATACTCTCAAATGTATTTAGTTTTACAATTTTGTATATTTCTTTAAATTTTTTATACACACACACACACGTATCCAAAGATACCACACCTAAGGGAAAAGAAAAATTGCCTAGTGGCGGTACCCATGTCCCATTCTTGTACCAAAAACTTAGTAATAAGATAATTGTAGAAAACAAATTCATCATTAATATGTAAAAGGAAAAGATCATAAGCATAAACCTCTTGGATACAGATGATTTAAAGGCAACAATAAATAAATATAGGTTTTGTAGAATCAAGAAAGCCACAGACAAGGCAGCCATGACCTCAGCTTCAAACAAGCAAGCTTGGTCTTTGAAATGTTAGTATTTTCAGAAAGTGTTCTGGTTTTGACTAAGACCGTTTGTAGACATGATCCATGTATAGATATGTATGAAAATTATTATTTTTATCTCAAAGCGAGCTATATTGAGACAATCGTCATGCAATTTTAATTTGTAAATAGTTGTTAAAAGAGGAAAGATATTTAATTTAGTGATAGGATAGTCATGGAAGTTTTATCCTATCATTAAGTGTGACCAATTTAAGTTCTCAGCTTTGCACATTGTCACACTTACAGTAAGTGTGATTTCATTGCTCAATTTTGTTTGCAATTTTATGTGAAAGATTTTTCGCAAGTTATTGATAAATAAGTGGTGAATTTAGGGTTTCTGCTAAGTCCATTGATGGTATTTCTCAATACTGCCTTTCATTGCTTAACCTGTAGAATTTTGTGAAATCTGTGTTTGTTTCAGCAATCCATTTTTCTTCCGTCAGCATGTTGTTTTTGTCTGTGGCAATTTATTCAGAAATTAATGCATGTATGTATTAGTATTCAAAGATAATGAAATTTTTTTTGCCGAGATGCTTAGTTGCTGTTTGAGTTTAGTTCAAATGCAAAAACCCAAAAATATTCTGTTGCATTTTTACTTCTTCGCAATATGCCCAAATTAAAAATTTGTAAAAACTAAGTCAGAATGTTCGCCAAATTTTGGCCACAAGGTTCGAAATTCAAACTTCAAAACAATGAAAAAAATCGTGAATATTCAGAGTGTTGGAGAATTTTACCTTGGTCAATGCTGATAGATTTGACTGCATTTGCCACTTCAACTATTTTAATTGGCCTTAGGTAATGATAGCCCATGGACTTTTGTCGCCTTCTTATTATTTAACCTCCACATGCATTTTGCGTTTGCTGTTATCTTATTATTCTTTAATTGTCTTAATAATGATTCATATGTTGTTTTAGTTTGATCAGTTCAACATGGATCACACTCTTATGTGAGATTCCTTTACTCTATCCCAACATTGTTGCGGGCTATTAAGGGAAGCAAGTTATCTACAGATTGATTGATATCTGCGGATCTCAACATTTGGCTTCGTTTAATATAGTTTTGCATTTGATTGGTATCCCTTGTTTTAATGTATGCTCTCGACCATAGGCATTCATTTGATGCATCATTGGCATGCACTACCATTTTTCTCCAGCTCAATTGTGACACTGTTTCATGATGTCTGCATCAGTTCTTGCTAGATTTTGAAAAAATCAAAGTATATCTCTGATTATTGGTCAAGAAGTCTTGCATTGTGTTGTTAGTTTTCCATTGGCTTTCTGTATTTAGTTCTACCAACCAGATGACAATTTATGGAAACTAAATGCAAATATTGGTTGACACAATCATTAACTTGAAGGGGGAGCATTTGTATTGTTTCTATCTTACAAAGAATTCTTTACATTCAGTTTTGCTTTTTGAGAGATTCACTTAGTTAAGACGTCTGACCTTAAAAATGAATTTTATAATTATTTAATGAAAATGCTAACTTGCAAGTCTGCATGTTTGCTTTTACCTACAGCTTTTCTGAAAACTGTGATCTGTGAGTAGGGCAACATTATTTTGGTACAGACTTGAGTTTTTTTTTCCATCCTGCTTCTGACTTTGAACATCTATATTCTTCTTAGCTTTATTTTTGCTTGAGTAGCTTTGGTTGATTATTGATAATTTTGGATTACAAAAGTTTTTTTTGTTCATAAATCTAAACAATTTTTCCCAAGATTTTGTTTTTTGAAAGTATAACTAGTTATAATTTTTGTTCAAGCTGCTTTGTAAGCGATAAATTAAATTACAATTTTGGGGCTTTCATGCAGTTCTATGGTTTCCTTTCCCCAAAGCTTGCAATGCTAAATATGGATCCAAAATTCTTGGACCGCAATGTTAATGAAGGATTTAGTGGTGGCGAGAAAAAACGCAATGAAATTCTGCAACTTGCGGTACACATTCTGACCCTTGCTATCTGATATAAAGCAATTTTTTATACTATTTGCTATGTAAAAAATGCAATGAAATTCTGTAGCTTGCGATACACATTTTGACCTTTACTATCTGATATAAGTTAATCAATTTTGACTATTTGATATTGTACATATATCTAAAAGAAATGAAAAAAAATCAAACTGATAAAAGTTAAATGAACAAATAGGATTGATATAAAGCTTAGAAAACCTCACATAAACCTAGAATAGTTTTTTTTATATTCAAATATCAGAAAAGGGTTGATGATTTCTTGCAGATTTTTCTTGTTTTTACATATGGCTTTAGCTTTTGTTTATTGAGCTGGTAATGAGGTACAAATTTTTATATATTAACTGTTTAAAAAAGACCTTCCTTTATAATATTGCTATCAGGATTCAAATGTGTGGTTTTCGAGTCAAACTCATTAACCCATGTTTCATGAGTAGTGGTTGACAAGAACCTCTCTCTCATGAAAATGAATGTTACACTTAGCACTCAATGCATCTAGGTGATCCCCCCATTGAGATGAAGCATTGGGCCTTCACGGGAGGTCACCCATCCCAGTACTATACCAACTCAAGCGCACTCAACCATGGAGTTTCCTTCAAGGTTAAGTCCACTCATCTTGCTACCCCATTTGCAAAACCTTCAGCAAGTATTGTGCCTTGTGAACCATTCATTATAGAGCCTCTTTAGCTCATCAATTGATAAGTAGGAGATATTTTCCACAGCAAGTCAAATTATGCTATTGCTATTAGGATTCAGCTATATGTAGTTTTCGAGTCCAAACTCATTGAAACACGTTTCATGAGTAGTGGTTCACAAGAAACCATCTCTGATGAGAAAGAATGGTACACTTAGCACTCATTATATTTGGGTGATTCTTATACGGATGAAGCATTGGGCCTTCATGGGGATGTCACCCATCCCAGTACTACTCCAAGACAAGCATGCTTAACCATAGAGTCAAAGTAATGAACTCAAAGAGTGATTAAAATATTCGATATTAAACTAAGGAGTGAAACTCTCCTTAAATAAGAGATTAGAAAGATCTTTCCATATTGGATAAGATTACAACTAGGAAAAGCAAAGGATAAGAACTTAATTGAAGTATAAAAGAATCTTTCTAAGTACTATCCTAATAACACAATGAACATTATAAACTAAATATAACAATATTATTTTAATGCCCTCCCTTAATGGTCAATCTACTAACTAGACCAAGTTTGCCCTGAAATTTTACAAATTTGTCCAAACTCAAGGACTTGGTAAGATTGTCTGGAGTTTGATCCTTAGTTGGAACATACTACAACACCATTGATCCATCTTCTGCAAGTTTTTGAGTAAAATGACTATGAAGCTCCACATGTTTTGTACATTTGTAGAAGACTGGATACTTGGCAAGATTTAGCACCCCTTGGTTGTTGCAAAACAAGGGTGAAGGCCCTAATTGAGACATTTTCATGTCAAAAGGCATTCTTTGGAGCCACATTGCCTCACATGCTATTTTGGCAGTTTGATACTCTGCTTCTTGTCGAGGAAAGAGCCACTCCCTGCTGCTTCTTAGTAGTCCATGTGATTGCACCTTTAACAAGACTAAAAACATATTCAGAAGTAGACTTATTGTCATCAACAGATTCGGCCTATATTGAATCTGTGAACCCAACCAAGCTAGGATCTTTTCTTCTACTATAGAGAATGGCAAATACAAGTGTCCCTTTCACATGCGCAACCCAATGTTATGCCTTTGGGACTGTCATTAAAAGAGACATGTAACAACATAACTCAAATCAGGTCTAGTAGTTATAAGGTAGATAAGGCTGCCCACTAGGCTTGAAAGATGACTTAATGGTCACCTTTGATTTGGGTGAAAGTTTCAGTCCTTTCTCCATTGGTGTAGATGAGATTTTGTAATCTATCATTTTGAACTTGTCTAGCAAACACTTGGCATATTTATCTTGAGAAATAAAGATACCACCACCTGTTAGCCAAACCTCTACACCTAGACAATAATGCAGAAGGCCTAAATCTGTTATATCAAAAGCCTGACACAAATTCCATTTGATTTGCTCAACCAAATGTTTCCCGCTACTTGCGATGGTAATATCATCCACATAGATGACAAGAAGAATGATATCATTACCTATGCTTTGGACAAATAAATTGGGATATGAAGGACTTCTCTGAAACCCCTGTTCATCCAAATACCTCTCAATCTTAATGTACCATGCCTTGGGTGCCTATCTTAGGCCATAAAGAATCTTCATCAGTCTGCATACTTGATGCTCTTTTCCTGCAACTTGAAAACCATGAGGTTTTGTCACGTATACTTCTTCCTTCGATTCTCCATTGATGAAGGAACTCTTCACGTCCATCTAGTGGATTTTCTAGCCAAATTGTGCTGCCATGGCTAGAACTAGATGGATGATGCTCATCTTTGCTGTAGGGGCAAAGATCTTGTAGTCTATTCCTTGTATTTGCGAGAATCCTTTAGCCACCAATCGTGCTTTGTATTTGTCAAGCGTTCCTTCATATTTTTACATGACTTTGTATACCCATTTGCAACCAGTGGGTTTCTTCCCTAGAGGAAGATCTAAAAGAACTCAAGTATTATTTTTCAAAGGACTTTGATGTTTGGATTCCATAGCATTTTCCCATTCAAGTTTACTTTTTGCCTCTAAATAATCCTGGGGCTCATAAACACTTTGAATGATAGCCATAAGAGCAAATTTAACTGTATTGTGATTACTCTTACCTCTGGATGATCTAGCCTCAACCGATTCATCGTCCCAAACTTCACCAATGAGCTTTTCCCAACACTTTGGTGGCAATATAGAAACACCTTCATCCAAATCAACATGGTCACCATGACTCGGACTGCCTTTGAACTATATGATCTAGATGTTGATCCAAATTTTCTTGAAGAAAATCTTCTGATACTAGTACTTGCCTAGGAGATTCCACAAATTTGGAATCGTCAAAATAACCCCTTTCAGATGTAGCTAATGGAAGTTGAACACCCAAATCATTAGCGCTTAGAGGTCGAGCTGCAAGAATCTTGATGTTAGAAGAGAGCTAAAAAGGCCCACCTTCACGAATTGCTACATCCTTGTCGAATGTTAAGCAATCAGTGTCCACATCAATTTGTGTATAGGCTTTATTGTCACTGTACCCCATAAGCATCAACTTTTGACTTTTGGAGTCAAGTTTGGTTCTCTTGGCATGTGGAATCCAAACATATGCAGTAGAACCATAAACCTTAAGGTGGTTGGTTCGTGGTTTCCTCCCAGACCATCCTTCCTCTGGGGTCTTCTTCTAGACAGTCTGTGTCAAAGACCCATTAATAAGGTACACTGCAGTGTAGACTGCCTCAACTTAAAACTTCTTTGGAGCGGTTTTGTTCTTGGAAATACGTTGGGCCATTTTTGTAATAGAACAATTCCTACTCTCAACTACATCATTTTGTTTAGGATTATAGGGTGTTGTAAATTGGCATTAAATACTGTGTTTAGAACAAAAGTCAGTGAATTCATTGGAACAAAAATCACCCCCATTATGAGACCAAAGAGTGATGGTTGCACACCCTGACTCTTCTTATGCTAAGGATGTAAACTTTTGAAATTCACTAAACACTTCTGATTATTGCTCGAGGAAAAACACCCACTTTTTCCTATTGAACTCATCAACAAACAAGAGAAAATACCTAAAACTAGTGACCAATGCATTATTCATTGGTCCACAAACATTAGCATGAACGAGTTGAAGGGCCTTAAAAGCTCTCCAAGCTAGTCAATCTGAAAATGGAGTTCTTTGCCGCTTGCCTGCTTGGCAAGCTCTGCAAACACCTTATATTTTCTATTGGATCTTAGGTAAGCTTTCTACCATATTTTTTTGAGCCAATTGAGAGAGGTAAGATAGGTTGAGATGCCTGTAACGCTGACGCCAAAGAGTACTGATAGAAGATGAACTTTTTGCAGCCAATACATGTTCCTAAATTTCTCCAGTATCAACAAGTCGATACAACCCATGATCTTTGATGCTAACTACATTGGATTTCTTGGACTCATTGTCAACAATATGACACTTATGTGCAATAAGGATGACATCAAACTTGGTTAGTGGCGCATCATCTAATTCACTAAGAGCAAATTGAGCTCTATGCCCAAAAATAATATACGTTGAGAAAAATGAGATTTCTCCCTCTAGAGGTTATTCGAACAATGCCTTTGCCGACAACAGTATACTCTTCACCACCACTAAAGATTATTGAATCTTTGCAAGCCTTATACTCTGTCAACCAATTTTTCCTATTTGTAAGTTGTCAAGATGCTCTAGAATCAATGTAGCACGTAGAAGACTTTGCATGATCTGCTGGTCATTTGGCCATGAAGGCATAGAAGGAACTCCTCTCACTCTGAAAGCTCTGCAACATGAACCTTCTTGTTGAGATCCACCTTGGTTGGATATTTTATTAGCCAACTGCTTTCTGTAGTGCTTCTTCATATGACTAAATTTTCTACAATAATGACGTGATAATCTCTAGATTCTTTGAAGTATCATTAGGTTTGCCTTTTTCTTTCTGTTGAGTGGACATGCCTTTGCCCTTGTCCTTGGTTGTAAAGGCTTATTCCACACGTATTGAATCGTTGCTGCTACCAAACTGCTTCTTCCATTTGTCCTGTTGCAAGAGTTTGTTGCACAAATCATCGAACTTCGGTCAACATTGGTAGAGGTCTTGAGTGTTTCTATGAAATGCTCAAATGACCAAGGTAAGCTTTTTAGCGTCACGGCGACCATATCTTCTTCCATCTTGCAACCAACGACCTCCAATTGATCGCAAAGTCTTTGATTTTCATCAAATGATCCTGCAATGACATCTTGTCATCCATCATTATCGAGAACATGTTTTTAAGGAAGAAGTCCCTACCTTTATCTGACGTTTTATGTAGATCATTCAGGTGTGTCCATATTTCTATATTTCTGTAGAAGTCTTCTCGAAAGGAACTTTTGGGAGCATTTCATCTGTCATAGAGAACTTGATGAGCATAATGGCTTCATGATTATGCTCATCAAACTTGTTTTGGTCTTAACTCATAGCTGTTGGATGAGTGGATTTGCTAAGGAAAATTTGGTAAAGACACCTATACTCAAAGATTATGAGCATTTGTTGTTTCCAGGTGTTACAATTTTTGCCCTTGAACCTCTGGCTACCTTACAACATGATGTTGGGCAATGAAGCCGTCCTTCCTGCTATACAATGTCATGGAAAATGAAGTAACTTGCAACTTTGACTGATTTTTTTTTAAAACCCAAAACAACAATCAACACCCACAATTTTGACAAAAAATCGCCAACCAAATTCTGCAAAGTTTTTGAAATCCGCCAGAAACTCTAGGCACTTGCACAAGGATTTTGATTTAAAAAAAAAGTCGTAAAAAAAGGGCTAAAAAATTGTGCACACATATACCCTAGTCACGCAACAGAAAAAGATAGGTCCATTGTGTATAGAAAAAAGCCCAGGCTATCTACGACTTTTAATAAAAATTGTCAACAAAGGCAAATAAAAATTGCACATTTTTAGCTTAGATGTTGATGTGATTGGGCAGATAGAAAGGTTGCATTTGTTAGAGGAAAGAATGTCCATAGTCCGATCCTTAGTTGGACTATACTGCAACATCACTAATCTATCTTCAACAAGTTGTCGTATGAAGTGACAATGAAGCTCTACATGTTTTGTACGCTCATGGAATACTAGATTTTTGGCAAGCTTTAGCACCCCTTGGTTGTCACAAAACAAGACCATCTTTGCAAATTTGACGAGAGAAGAATTCCCCTTGTGCATTTGAAAATGCCTCTATCTCGCAGATGATACTCCTGGTATCACCAATACACATCCGCTCTATCACTGAGTAGAGCCCATTAAGAACCTCCTCATTTGCCTTGAAATCAGTGCGGAAATGGAATGTCGGATAATAGATTTCTGGCAAGCTTTAGCACCCCTGGGTTGTCACAAAACAAGACTATCTTTGCAAATTTGACAAGAGAAGAGTTCCCCTTGTGCATATGAAAAGGCCTCTATCTTGTGGATGATACTATTGGTATCACCAGTACACATTCCCTCTATCACTGAGTAGAGCCCATTAAGAACCTCCTCATTTGCCTTGAAATCAGTGCGGAAATGGAATGCTAGATTGAGGTAATATGCAGCTGTATGGATGGGCCTGTGAAGTTGGAGGTGCCATCTCCTATCAATTATCTCCCAAATGGGACGATAGTTACTTTCATCTCCATAGATGGATCTAATGGCCCCCTTGGCTCTATCCATGCCCTCATATATGTAGCCAACGACAAGATTCTCCCCATCAACAACTCGTAGGAGAACTACCAAGGGCTTAATGAATTGCAAATATTGTGAAACATTAACAGTTAACTCAAGCGTGAATGAAAATAAGAGAAATTGCAAAACAAAAGAAAATATGAATGAAAATCAAAAGTAAAACATAATGTAGAATTTATAAAAAATTACCTGCACAATCTTTTTGCACAAGGTGCCCAAAAGCCTGGCTCATCAAAAAAGCAATTTGCCACTTCAATCCTTGCAGTGGTCGTAGCATTGGATGAGGAAGTCCACTCGTCAACAACAAAGATGCGCCTCAAAGCTGCCTTTGACCGAATCAAGGGTTGTAGTGGTGGTAAATCTAGCGATTCCAGGATGAGCCAACTCCTTCTGCCCCGTTAATTGCCTCATTAGGCTAAGGACCCATGCATGATTGTACACAAATTTGCAAATGTTTTGGCCTTTTCTATGCATGTCTTGACCCATGAAAACTTGCCAATATCCTTCAATATGAAGTCAAGGCAATGGTCGGCACATGGAGACCAAAATATACTTGGGTGTCTCTCCATCAAAAGTCTACCCATAGAAACATAATTTGCTGCATTGTTAGTCACCACTTGAACTACGTTTTCTTCACCCACCTCACCTATGACTTCCTCTATAGCCTCACATAGGCATGTGGCATTTTTGCTATTTGTGGAAGCATCAATGGACTTGAGGAACATGGTGGCACCTAAAAATAAAACAAAATTAGCGATCAATCAATAAATCATAAATTAAAAATATAAATCACTAAATCAAATTCAAATTATTCAATGCATTTAAGGAAGTAGAATGATCAATCACCTCCAAAAGAAACAAGAAAATTTAGGAGTGACTTATTCCTCCTATTAGTCCAACCATTAGTCATGATGGTGCACCCTTTTTGCTCTATAACTCGCGCCGGTCCTCTAATGTGGCCTTTACATCATCCACTGTGTTTGCCAAAATTGGGCCACTTAACTCAGAATTAGTAGGGGCTTTGAACCTTGCCCCACAAATGGCTATAACATCTATCACGCCCTACCAATAAGGAGACCTGCCACAAATAGATTAAATAAGATAAGTATGTCTAATAAAAATTCAAGGCAAACTATGAATTTTAAAACAATCAAATAAAAATGAATTACCTGGCTGTAAAAATTGGGATAGTGCAATATTATCAGAACTTACCAATTGCATGTCTAGCTGCATCATGTATCTTTATTCCAAGCCATGCTCTCAAGTGAGGGTTGGGAACCGGGAGTAATGCATGGCTCAAATTATGAATCCATCCTAGATTTACAAGTCCGGGGCTCGCTGAGTCCTGGTAAGTCCGGGCGAGTCTCAGAACTATGGCACCATTTTTCAAAAGGGTTGATTTCCTAAGTGTGCAACCATATTTAAGAATGGACATATTTCATATTCAGTCCATTCTAATATTTTCCGTAACTTTTGGTAGATGTGCAGAAAATAATTAATTAATTAAATGTTAAGTTGTTGACAAAGCAAAAAGTAAAAGACAACTTATGTTTATTATTTAATTGGAGTATAAAGTCACTTTATGAGGTCCTAAAAGATTATTATTTTAATAAAAGATGAATTTTAAATAAAAGTTTCAGAAAATTCTAATGAAGGTTATCAAAAGAGGATGAAGGAGCTCATTTGGATATCCTTGGTGAGTTTATTTTTCTTACTGTGAAGTTTGCCTTGCGTGTTCAACTTAAGCCCTAAGGGTATTTGGCTTCAGAGACGAAAGATTTCTTCGTAGCCAAATAGGAGGTGAATACACACAGAATTCGCAAATGGGCTGAATGTTTACAGAGTAAGAGTTTGGAGTAGTTCTATTTAACTTTACCAAGTTTTGGAGATTTGAAGGCAACAAATTTGTTAAAGTTTTGTAGGTAAATTACAAAATTTGTAGATTAAGTGTTGTGCGTGTGTGAGTGGAATACAGAACAGAAGTTTCTAGTGTTGTGTATACAGTGAAAGATGCAAATAAAAAAATCATATTTTATTTAAGCTGGGTTGGTACATAGCTGTACCATATTGAAGCCCCTAACAGAGCTGTACACATCAAAGAGGGAGTCAATGCATCTGTAAAGGCTTAAGAAGCCTTGTCACCTTTCAGTTCAGCCTTTATAGGATTATTTTTTCTTGTTGCCGCCTTACATAAAGGAGTCACAGCCTTTTATTACTATAGATTCTTGGGAGGTGCTGTACCAATTACCAACCTTAGGGAGTACTTATAGCCCATAAGGGGAGTTTGGTGTGTTAAATGGTTGCAAATTGTACTGATAGAAAGTCTTCAAAAGTTGACAGCAATTTAGATTTATAGATATTTACATTTTTCTGCTATCATTGGCTCTATATGATAATTCTGTAAGTACCAGTTTACTATAGAAGCCTATATATTTATTAAATAATATATGTTGTGCACATTTTTCAGCAATTAATTTGAGGACAAGATGTTATCAACATTTGAAAATTCTATGGTGATTGTTTATGATATGTTGTCAAAACAATGTTGATAATATACTCTCGATACCAGTTGAGTGCAAATTGTCTGACAAAATCTCAATGAGCTTTCCTTGTAAACTTTGACAAGTTTGAATTTGATCGAACATTTGGATAGGAACATGTCTGTTGCATGATTATTAATAATATTTGCAAGAGTTTAGAAAAATATTCCAATTGGGATATTATAGTCATGGAGCACCATTAAGGTACATGATGTTTTACTTGGGCAACTTTATCTGTTTCAAATTTATTGCATGTGAAGCAAATCCTCAATATGTTATAATGGGTGTTGGCTGGAATAGATACCATATACCAAAAGTAGTCCTAAGACACCACTCATAAACACTAAGCAATGCAAGATGCTGAATAGTTCCAGCAATAAATTTTAGTAAACTCTTGGAGTACAAGTAGTGTGTGATGAGTCATACTATTGATTTGATTCTAGGAGCACTTATTCCTAACACCTCTGTATACTATTGTTCATTGCTATAGAATATAGAAATCAAGGGTTTGATTCATGATTTGGTGGAGAAAGGAGATGTAGGGCCCTAACTCTTCACTTCAAAACAACCCATTTATGCTTGCTTTGGAAAAGAATTGCTTATGGAGGTTGTGCATTGACTATAGAGCTATGAACAAGATCACTATGAAGAGCTACCATCCTATTCCTAGGATTGAGTTTCTCTTTGACCAGCTTTGCAATACAAAATATAGGTTGATCAAGTTTAGGTACCACTGTATTCTTGTTAAATTCTTTTACATATGAAAGACAACTTCAAAACCAAGGAATGTTTATTTAAATGGTTGATTATGCCTCTTGGTCATAGTAACGAGAATCGGAATCGGCAAGGCCGAGTCGAATCGCGAATCGGCCATGAATCGGAATCAAATCGGCCACTAATCGACAAATTTAAAAAAACCCTTGAAATTTAGAGATTTTAACAATTTAAAACTTATTTCATGCACCCTTTATTGAATATAACTTAAACACACTATAACTTCATCAAATAGAAGCTAACATATATAAACAAGGAACATAAATGATAAATCCATTACATACGTTACACGTAAAATGTAAATTGTAGCTGAAGTAAATAGACATCATAGGATCATAATGAGTCAAATCATAGAATGTATGTAAGATGAAGATCCATAAGACATCAAATCATAAATGTATGTAAGATGAAGATCCATGAAATGTATGTCTATTAGTATCTGTAAACAAAATGAAAAAACAAGGCTCTAGCTCAAGCCTCATCATCATCCTCAAGCTCGGCTGCAGCCTCAGCCTCAACCTCTGAGTATCCTGTCTACCGGTGCCTTCAACAAAGGCGTCTAAGGTAGGTCCTAGAGGACTGTTGAGCCATAGCCCCCGCATGTAAGATGGGCTCACGAACAACATCACTAGGGCTTGTGTCTGTGCGTGCGTGTTTGTCAATGTGTAACAGCCAATTAAAAATTTAATTTATAACTTGAACAAGAAATCAAAGTGAGAAACAAAAAACAACAGTATACTATATATTTTTTTTACAAAAGAAAACAGGAAAGCATTATTCGATAGAATCTTTTCATAACAAAGTAACTACTTACAAATTATCAACTTGCTGCCAAATAAAAAAAAGGTTTAAGTAATTATCTAATTTCCAGTTTTCCATATAAACAAGTTCGTTTATCATATGTGCATAAACAAGGTATGGGAGTACATACTTTACATCTCGTTGCTAAGGTAAAAGCTGGATCAAGTAGCTGGAAAAGACGCTGAAACTCAGGAAGGAAAAGATATCATCAGGGCATTTAACCACCCAACCATGGATCTACTAATCCCACCTTGCACACTCCACTGAGTGGCTCGGCCCTCCGCGAGTAGGAGCATGGTCGTAGTAAATCTCGGAACTGGTGTAAGGTTCCTACAGACAAAGAAAATCGGCCAACCCTATAGCTTCTGCTAACTTGGTTGACTCCTGACCTAGTTTGTATTTGGTTCCTTATCTGACTGGTCTGTATCTGGTTCCTTATTTGACTGGTACTAGTGGCAAATGACAGCACCCCTCGGCCAAGGTTTTATCTTAGAGGATTACCATGTAAGCTAGTCATCACCCTAATCCGTTTACTACGTTTATCAGTGTTTTCCATATACAAAATTTATCCTTCTGTCCTTGACCTAAGATCTAGGACAGCCGTCTACAGATGGTGGTAA
>MU224290.1:1268692-1284394 GCA_018584345.1 Thuja plicata | reverse complement strand
TCTTTTATTTTGAATTATTGGGTTTATATGTGAAGTCAGAAAATCTATCAAATCCTTCCTACAAACCTCAAATCCATTATTTAAAATCATTACACAAAATAATTAAATCAAACATTCAGCATTCAATATCATATTGATTGAGTTCAAGGAATTTGCCAGCCGAAGAACTCATCAAAGCTTAAATTCGCTATAGAAAAGCCTTGAACCGGACAGTCAACGTTTGAGGTGAAGGTCTACCCGCCTGGGTGTTGCGGAGCCTAAAGTGCAGGGGAATCAAGGTGATTCTCGTTCGTTGGCCAGAATTGATTGTGGAATCCTAGTGGAGAAGTGGCAGGCTCTTGGATTTCCAATCTGTGGTTTTGGGAACCAACAGGTGGGATATTATGATGTAGAAATAGTTTCAACCACTGCCACAAAAGCATTTGTATATGATGTATCATTAGATTCATCATTGAGTTGGCCTAGTGGTGAAGAACTTTTACTCTTGAAAGAGAGGTCACAAGTTCAAATCCCACTGGGGGGTAGGGTATGTACGCTTCGTTTGTAGCGCAGGTAGGTGCCTCCCACAAGGAGTACAAGGTAGTCCCATATCCCATATCACTGTCACCATATGTAGACCCAAAAACAAATGGCTGGTGTCGTGGACTATAAAATAACCTTAACCTTAACCTTTTTTTTTCATGCACATCAGCCACATTATCATTTATCCTCAACACCTCGTACTATAATATCTTGTGCCTCTGACGCTTGCATGATTCAGAAAGAAATTTGTGTGAATTTCCAATCTTTGTTTTGCAGGTGCAACCAAAGGATTTCCATTGTCATTGACGCCTTCAACAAAAATCATATTGTTATCCATTGAGTTAAAAGTCATTATATTCAATCATGCATGGATCTCAAGCACAATGTATACGACCTGCTTGATTATTACAGGATCTAAAAAGTGGTTTGTTTGGATCCAAAAGACTTGCCAAAGGAAGAGTAATCAAATTAGCATTAAATAAACTTATAAGTACATTGTCAAAAAATTCTTTTAAATTCACGAACTTCCTAGGAGCAGCTGGCTAAATGAAAAGGAAAAGTAATAGTGAGTTGATGAACATTTTCCTTCATGTAACCCTTCATAAAAAGTATTTGACCTTTGAAACTTGGAGGTGTAACATGATTGAGATAAAGATCCATATTTCAATGTATTTGATGCTATGAGTTTTGCTTGGATATTTTTCAAACATGTATATGTATCTCTATTGAGGGGAAGCTACTCAAATGTAGGTTGTTCTTAATAATCGGAAGTTTTCCCTCGAGAAATATAATTTATTGCTCATATCATTGAATTGGTGTTTTAATTTACCACACAAAGATTGAAGTGGATGACATAATTGTTTATAGGTTCACTGCTTCGTTGAGTGAACCTGGTAGGATCATTCACTATTTATTATCTTCAACCCATGTTGATGTGAAAATGTCTTGAGAATGCGGTAGCTAAATCATCAAAGAATTGTATTGAAACAAGAGCTATATAATAAAACCATTGTATAGCATAAATTTATGGAAATAACTTGGCCAATGCCTTGTCATCATAGGCAAAGTCTATTTAAGCAGTTACAAAGGATTGTATTTGAACACTTGGGTATCCTTTTCCCTTACAGAGCTTGAATCTATGGGCCACAAACTGAATTGGCAACAGTTATGCGACCACCTCAAATAATAATAGCATGTGTTTTTGGTGGATTATAAGGAATAGAATCATTCATATTGTTGTTGATTTCCTTCTTAAGATTATCCATCTTTTTAAAAAGTTTATCCAAGGCATTGGTGGAAACTAGGTTTGTGTTGTGTGCATGTAAAACAACGGAGGAGGTATAATGAGGTTGTGAGGTAAGGGTGAGATCAAAAGTATGGATGGACGACTTACATTATTATAAATATTGGTCACAGGACATGAAGAAAGTAGCATTTGAGTTGTGGGTTGTGAAGGGGTATTGGTACGAGTCAATATTTGGGAAAAAGGCATATAGTGTGGGACATGGTAGAGACTAGAGAGGTAAGTGGAGTAAGTAGGAATGACACACTAAAGTATGGTTGATAGATAGGTTTAGTTATAGAGAAAATAGTAATAGATATTTAATACTTCATGTGAGATGCAAATTTCTAAAAAGAGTAATTGTTAGAAGGAAGGCAGACATATAGAGGGTATAAGGTAGAAAAATGAAAGACACTGTAATAGGACACTAGTAGAGATAGGGATAGCACTATAGGGATAAACAATGGAAGTGGATGGGTTAATGGTGGAAGATGCAATCATGGTAGAAGAGGGAGAGGAAGTATATGAAACCAACATAATGGTAGATGAAACGATCTTAACAGTTATAGTTTGCAAGGCCTCTAAACCTTGTGGCTTGTTGATAAATATTTTATGTGTCATGTTGGCCAGTTGTGTATGACTTTTTGCATGAGCCAAACTAGCAAGTGTTTTAACAAACTTTTGTTCTGCCACATGGTTATCATGTGTTGGGAAAAGGAGTCTCAACCTTGCATTCCCAATGTTTGTTTTCATTTATCTTTTGCATTACTTGTAGTTAATTTTGTTTATTATTTTGTCCTTTTATGAGGAGGCGTCTCACTCTGAGATGGCGTTCTTTGCCATGTGTTGGTCATCTTGGACTATGTGTAAGAGTTTGTAAGAGCATCTAAAGTGTCTTTATGCCATTGCAGAGTGGGTATTAGTTATGTAGATTCTTATGACATGTAAGAGCATGATTATAGTTGGGTTACACTAGAATCTTGACCAGCATTATGACAGTCTTATGGCACATGCCATAGAGCTGCTCTAAATGCACATTGAAGCCAAATTAGGGCACCCAAGTTTGGATGGTCAAATATGACAAGGAATGACAAAATGACAGTGTAAGGAATATGACAAAAATAACCTAGAATACCAAGACCAAGTGAGGCGATGGAATTTGTGCCATGGGACTTGGGTGCCATACCTCTTTTGGAATTGCACATGGTTTTCCAAAACCATTTGACAGTTTCTAATTCGTGCTTCATCCATTTATTGGTGTTTGGGGATGGAGTTTAGCAATGGTTATTTTGCAGGTAGCATTATGTTGACGGAATTAACCTAGATTTATATGTTGGTGATAATCTTGTGAGGCATAGCCTGAATTTTCTATTGTAACTGTTGTTGCCGGGTAATACAACTAGTCTTGCTTTTGGAGAGTGGGTTTTTTCTTCCAGTAGAGTTTTCTCCATGTAAACTGTGTTATGGTATACTTTCTTATGTATTTTTTTGTAACTGCAAAGATTTATTCAGTTGCACATACCTTTTTTCATTGATTAGTGTATGAAGTTTTTTCTGTACTCTGTTTCCTTTCATCATGATCACATCCTCCATGGTCTTAACATTAATAGCATTTGAATAGATTTCAGGTTCACTAGGTTGGACAGTTGTGCTAGGGTTTAAATGAGCACTTTTTCTCAATGAAAGATTAAGATCGTAAGTAACTCATGGCATAAACAAAACAACGAAAGATGGAAAAATAAGGCACAAAAACTCACATTTAGATTTAGAAATTAGGAACATTATAGTTCAGATCTCAAATTGAAACCCTGACAAGGTAGCCAAGGGTGCATAGGGTGAGCAAACATGATATCACACTATAAAGCACAATCCTATGAGAAAATATATAAAAACCCAGAAAGATCTATAAGGAATAATGATGCAATCAGAAATGCCAGATCTGAAACCCTAAAACAGAGAGTATAAAGTCTAAGGTCAAACGCTAGGGCTGTAAGATTGGATGGACTCAGCAAATAATATAAAGGAAAACAACGTTTCCTAAGCGTAATCTAGGCTGATAAAATGAAATGTGCACAACTAAACACAATCAGCCTATATCAATTAATGTGGAGTTGACACTAGATAATTAAACAATTAAGGGAAAGCAGATACGAGGAATATACATAGCTCTAAAACTGATGTGAATGAATAACTTTGATGCAGTGCAGATTCAAATATTCTAATGTGCAAAAAATGACATCCTTGCACTGTGTGCTGCCTGGAATTTTATGCAGAACTGCAACCATTTCTGAGTCTATTTTTTTTTAGATCTGGGTCACTTCCTTGGGTGCGGATCTGTACTGTGGTCTGTGGATCTGATTTGGTAGATACTGTACTTTTGTTGTTCAGTCTACCTCGAGATATGCTTCTTGCTGATTGTCAAGGGCTGGTGGCATTTAGAAACCCCTGGGGAGGCTGCTAGGTTGCTAGGGTCAAGTTCTCCTAGGTCAGTCTATTAGAAATGGTCATCTTTATGACCTTGGTAAAGGTGGCAAACAAAAAGCGTGCAAATGTCCTTGGATGACTTTGATGCAATTTAGAATCTTTTTAGTGATCCATACTGAAAGATTCTTATGATGAATGCTCCTTGTATGTGACTGATTGTTAAATAAATTCTGGTTGGTGCTTGGATGTGAATTAATGTCAAAACAAATGCCTTCAAATGCCACTACAAAGCAATAATCACACAAAATGTGTACCAAGTTGGTTAGTGGGTGGAAAGAAATAGGTGGGAGTCATCAAAATTTAAATTTTTGAATTTTTGAGGTCAGTTCTTTGTGGTGTGGTATTGATCACTCCCTGCAGAATTGACCCAGGACAAGGGAGAGGTAAAATATGTGTGGGAAATGGATGTCTGGACATGGGAGATGCAAGAAATATGAAATTTATGGGAAAATGTGTAGGAACGGACTAGATAGAGTCAAATGTATAGTGAAGAGACCAATTTTGCACAAGATTGTGATTTTTGTCAATATGTAATTGCATATTAAGAGACATGAAAATTTCATGATTACAACGAGGAATAATTTCCTTTACTTTGCATCCCCTCCCGACACATGTATCTTGGAGATCTTCCACAAGTCATTCTAGAGACACTGTGTGATAACGATAATGTTCTTCAGAGTATTTAGTGCCAAGTTATTTTAGAGTTTTGAGTTTTCAACAAGTATAGATCTTATAATCAATGTGAACATCTAGAGCAATAGAAAAGATGTGGCTTGAACTTCCAACTGCACAAACAGGACTCTGTAAGTCTCCTCCATCAAGAAATGGTTAGAAGTCTCTGAATTGCTTAATCATTGTGAGTCTAATTGTTCTCATTTTCAGATTCAAAAGAGTTAACTAGGTAGGAAGTTGGTCTGTGATTCATAGAAGTGCTGAAGTTATTTAAGACATGAAAGATGCCAGCCTCCATTGCTATGATAATGAAGACGTTTCACGGCAATGCTATCTGTGGAAAGCATAGAAAACATCAAAGGTTTTAATTTTCCATATAGCTACCTGCCATTAGATTTCTCAAAACTTAAATTTATGAACTAGCAAAAATATGTCGAAAATCATAGTGTTTTCCTACCTTGTGACATAACATATCACATGAAATTGGAACCACTGCGTGATAACGATAATGTTCTTAAAGAGTATTTAGTCCCAAGTTATTTTAGAGTTTTGAGTTTTCAACAAGTATAGATCTTATAATCAATGTGAACATCTAGAGCGATAGAAAAGATGTGGCTTGAACTTCCAACTGCACAAACAGGACTCTGTAAGTCTCCTCCATCAAGAAATGGTTAGAAGTCTCTGAATTGCCTAATCATTTTGAGTCTAATTGTTCCCATTTTCAGATTCAAAAGAGTTAACTAGGTAGGAAGTTTGGTCTGTGATTCATAGAAGTGCTGAAGTTATTTAAGACATGAAAGATGCCAGCCTCCATTGCTATGATAATGGAGACGTTTGACGGCAAAGCTATCTGTGGAAAGCATAGGAAACATCAAAGGTTTTAATTTTCCATATAGCTACCTGCCATTAGATTTCTCAAAACTTAAATTTATGAACTAGCAAAATAATGTCTAAAATCAGTGTTTTCCTACCTTGTGACATAACATATCACATGAAATTGGAACAACTTTATATTTTCTCTCTTTTCCTATGATTTATTGGATATTTGATACAAATGTAATTTGCAAGCAGGTTATGTTCTGTAATATCTGTGAGATATTGAAATGAGGATAAACACCTGCAGAACTTTAGCGGGTTTTAGAGTATGATGGGAATAATCTTGCTCCAGATACCATAGCTGAAGCACAGGAAGGGTGGGCATTATGCCTTGCTCAGGTGCAGGGGTCGCTAAAGCTCTTTGACATTCTTCTTTCAGGCAGATTTACATTGCCTTTTAGACTGACATGTTTACTTGTGTCTTATTTAGTTATTTCTATATATCTGAACATAGGTGCATAATTTTAGTGATCTTTTGGATTTCTTTGTCATTTGTATATTCAAACTTTTTTAGGGGAAATCGCCTATTAAGTACTTCTATTTTAAAAAAGTTATATATTTGATTAAAAAACAAAAGAATTACTTTACTTATGTATAATATAATAATTGAATTGGCAGACAGCATCTATTTAATAGACCACCTTAAAGTTTTGACATTATTATTTCCTTTAAGAGTGGGGATTAAAAATATCAGTAGTAAAAATTTGCAGTGGTATCAGATATGTGATATTATGTCTTTAACTGTGATTTTTTTTTTCTTTAACTAAGAACTAAAGGTTGTTATGATTACCTTTACTTTTACCGGTAGACAAGAATGACAACTAACCAATATCTTATTTGCATTTGGAATATAATTGGTTTGACAAAATTTTGCGGTCGGCACCCTGCAGTTTTATTCAATCATAAATACTTAAATTTGAATGCAATGATTATTTTATGCAGAAAATAACGGGTTTGACTGAATTTGATTTCTATTTACATAGGTACTCGAGGCTGATTTAGCTATTCTAGATGAGATTGACTCTGGATTGGATGTTGATGCCTTACAAGATGTTGCAAAGGCTGTAAATGGATTATTAACTCCTAAAAATGCAGTGTTGATGATCACCCACTACCAGCGTCTTCTGGAATATATAAAGCCTACATACGTGCACATAATGGTAAGTGGAAGCATCGAACTAACTAAAGAGTTCCTAATTCAAGATTGAGGGCAATACTAACATAAATGCAAATCCTTTTTATCAGTTCTAATTACAATTCTTTGGTATGCTTAGGAGAATGGTCTCATTGTGAAAACTGGAGACGCTTCATTGGCAAAACAGCTTGAAGAAGGTGGTTATAGAGCCATTGTTAGTGTATGAGATCTGTCCTCTGTGTCTGACATTGAGTTTTGCGGGAATAATTTATAATTGATCAGCAGAGTCCTTTATTGACAGTCTCTGGATTCCACTGCAAGTAAATCAACATTTGCATTCCCTGGAGTCTGCTATTTGGAATTTGTAATATTAAATGTAAATTTGATGTGAGGGTTGTAATGTTATGCCTTACTCCCAAATTATTGTCTTTATTAGAAACCATTTGGGTTTCGCAAAATAAAATACTAGCAGAGTGCCATCTGCTGCTCAATGTTCAAGGAACTTCTTTTCTTTATACGAGTTACTCAAATAGTATATATTCCTAAGTTTTTGGATAAACATAAGCAAAGAGCACTCTTTTGGTTACATTTTGTTGGGTTACAATTGGGGACTAAAGGAAGCAGTGATTGCTTGTTTAGGGCCGCGTATAATTTTATTTTTCATGTGCAAGACTATGCCAATACGAGTATATTCAGGAACTGCAAATGAGGTAAATAGCCAAGCCTAAGATAAAATGCCTTTTTTCTGCAAAATGATGCAAAAGAAAATTCTCAGCACAATGTTCTTACAGGGCAGAGGTGGCAAGAGCCTATTATGTCTTTATTAGTACTCTGCTAATGAAAGAACTCCGCCTGTATTTATGCTATTGGTATTTGGAAGCAGGTTTAGATCATGTGTGTTTGCTTGATGACATTATATTGGAGTTGTACAGAAATAATTTTCAGCTATAAATGGGTTGATGGTCCAGCTGCTTGTGTCAGGTAGGGGTAGTTGTCTGATTCAGTAAAGGAGGTATGTGTAGGTTAGGAGAGGAAGGTAGGGGGTAGGAAGTGGCCCTCCGGTAAGTTTCTTGCATCGCATGGATTGCGGTTTGGTTTGGTTCTTGTGTGGTGGGGGTGGGTGCCTGGGTTCCTTCTCATTCTGGTCATTTGGTAAAGAGCTCGATTGGTGGTGTTCCACTTAGTAAAGAGAGTGGATAGTTGGGTTCAAGGGTTTGGTGTAATGTTCCCTTCCTAACCATTTCACCATGATGGACTGGTAGCATATTCATTGGGTTCTTGTAGGCTAATGTGTTAGGGGACTCATGATGACAGTTTGATCCAACTTATGGTATTTTCAGGCGTTTCATCGGGCTCAGAAACTTGAGATCTGCATAACATCTTTTTCTGGAGTGGTTATAGACAGCTATTCCCATACTATTTTTAATAAGTCAGTGCAGTCATTAATTGAGCCAATTGTCAGTATTTCTATTTTCCGATATATTGTGGATGTGTATGATGATACTTGGGTTTAATGCAGTCCAATGTATTTAATTAAATAACGATTAAGTTATATAGTTATAAAGTTAATTTCAATATTTAAATTTACCGTTATTTGATTTATTTAATAATGGACTATATGGGCACTCACTGATAAATTAAAGTGTAAATATTAAATAAAAGTCTTTATTGGAGGGGGTGCCTATTTATGGAAGGGATAAGGAGTTTTTGTTAAATTAAAAAAGTACCTCTCGTAGACACTAAAAATTGTGTACTGCCTCACATTTTTACTAATATTTATCTTAATTAATTAATTAATTAAATTTTATTATTTAATTAATTTGTATTATTCTTCCACATTCAAAATTCAAAATTGTCATTTTCCTCCAATTTCTCCTACTTGAATAATTTTAATTAATTAATTAATTATTTTAACTTTCATTTAATATTCATCTAATATTCTTGTCATTCTTAAAATTAATTAATATATTTTTAAAATTATTTAATTAATTTCTCAGTTTTTGTAATTTTTATTATTTAATTAAATTAACTCTTCTTGTTTTTGTCACCATAATTTAATTGTTTAATTATTCTATTTTCCTAATGCTAATTGATTCTTTTGAAATTTAACAAAACATTTATTTTATTCATTCTCTCAAGCACAATTAAATATTTTTTTAATCACTTAACGCTAATTATATTATTTAGTTCCCCCTCTTTAACTCCCTCTTAATGAATAGTTCCTCTTTCCAATCAGGTCAATCTTTTAATTAATGTAGTTAATTAAATTTTAGTCTTCAGACATGCAACAAGTCTTCTATTAATCAACCAAGCTAATCAATTCTGGTTGCACAACCAGTCAATTATCAATTTGTCTCAATTATTTGTCCAGATAGTCCAGTCTTAATTAATCTAGGCCATTCATTATCAGTCAACACCCCTCAATCTGAACTATTCATTGAAGTCCAAATTTCTATTCAATTCTCACAATTTCTTTAATCAAAATTCATGAATTTTCATGTTGTCATTTTGATAGCAAATTGGAAAGCTACAGTGCATTGACGAATAGAGAAACAAGGGAGAGGTATTGGTAGTTGTGTGCAATTTGATTATGATTGTATATATTATGGATTGTACATAAATTTGTTTAATATCTCTTGAATAGGTGTAGGATTAGCAATTGGATTGGATCCTAATAATCTTGTTGCAGCTTTACAGATTTGACAATTTTATAGCCTATACATTTTGGTGAACTCATGTGAAGACATTTTTCTTATCGATTTTTAGAGTGTTTTTAGTTTTTGCAAGCCTAGATCCTCTCGATGCAATTGAAGATTTATCGACGCAATCAAATGATTTTAAGTTGAAATCACATAATTTGCATACATAATCATTCTAGATTTCAACAATGTTTTTGTATGCTTTTTGTTTTTCTATTTGTTTCATAGAACATTCAACACAACTGCTATCCTTTTGACAAAATTATCTGATTTTGATATGCTATCGTATAATCTAAAGTTGCAATCGTCAACTTAATTGTTGCAATCGCCAGACAAATGACACATTCGCCTGGTAAGAACAAGTTTAAGCTTTTTGTAGTTTGCTTGAATTTTATGTCTTTTATTTTTTTAGTTTATGGTTTTCTGTGTCTTTTCCAACATCTAGGTTAGGGATTTAACTGCTGATCTTTGTCTTCAAGCTTGTGGCGTGGGCATTGGATGAACTTTATAAAAGGAAGATTTCTCAACTTGTGTGTCTTCCTCACATTTCATTTCATTAAAGATCAATTTACCATTGTGCTTGAGTGTTTGGAACGCTTGTAGATTTATGTGGGTGGACCTACCGTTGCACCAAAAGGTTACAACAACACCCAAGTTTTCTTTTTTAGAATGAATCATTATTTGGTGGAAAAAGAGGTACTCACCCCAAAGAATGGTTCAAGCAACACTCCTTCGATCTGCTATATAAATTGATGCTGGCATTTTGGTACATCCATGGATTTCCCTAGTATCTACATTCGCGTGTGGTATATTAAAACTCTTTTCTTTATCGAGAGAGGATTGGGACTAGGTTGCTTAGTGGCACATTGAACCCTGTACGTTTCCCCACTACGAATCCTTGTAGTAACACAAAAACCCTATGCTTGCTCATGCAGAAGGTTGGACCTTCCAAGCCGACCCTTATTTACCCTCATTGTTGAGACATAAATCACTCAGCTAGATCCTCAAGTCTTTTGGGTAAGAGAGTCAGGTGATTCCTATGTCATGTAAAGGGGACCTAGTGACACCTGATTTTATGCTTGTCCACCTTGAGGTAGTATTTGGAGCAATCTAATTGGGGTCCAACAGGTAGTATCCACTATCTAGCCTAGGTAGTGCTTGTCTTCAAATTGTTTTTATTTGTAGTCGATACCAGTAGAGTCAATTAGGCTTGACGAATTTGTAGCCCCCAGTCCATTCACCCTAGTTTTTTGAGGGTTCACAACCATATTGTCTTGCATGTATTCATTGTGTTTGTCAAATTGAATGAACTTTCCAAAAACTTACACAAACTATTAACTAGACAAAACACCGCAATTGAGACATTCTAAGATGCATTTGACACTTTCTGATATGCAATTACCACTTTTTGATCCACATCTGCTATTCTTGAGATGTAATGGCTTTCTGATAAACCCATCTAGTAATCCCTAATTGCTCAGAATCATTTACTAGGACATTTGCCACAACCACACTTATTTGCTATGCATTTGCTAGTTAAACGCTACAATTACCTTGTTTATACAATGGAACTATACCTTTTTGCAACACAAATGCCTGACAAAATCAATCTTAGAATCCTACAATCAAACCAAAATTAGGGATACAACATAGATTCTTGAGACCCGTCCAAACCAGAAACATAGTAGTTGACACTCTGTAGTTTGCATATATCCTTTAGGGTTTTGTCCTTAGGGTTTCCTATTTCCTTTGCATACATCCTTAGTGTTTCCTATTTTTCCTTTTACATTCATCATTAGGGTTTCTTATTTTCCTTTTTGCATACATCTTTAGGGTTTCCTAATTTTTTTTTTGCATTTATCATCGGGGTTTTCTATTTCCTTTTTGTATTCATCCTTAGGGTTTCCTATTTTCCCTTTTACATTAATCATTTAGGTTTTCTATTTTCCTTTTTGCATATACTATTAGGGTTTCCCATTTCCTTTTGTATTCATCTTTAGGGTCCTATTTTCCTCTTTTGCATTCATTATTAAGATTTCCTATTTCCTTTTACATTCATCACTGGGATTTTGTATTTCCTTTTTTGCATACATCATTAGGATTACCTTGCATATTCCAAAAATTCCAAGAATCACAAAAAACATAGATGCTGCATTCCCTAGGGTTGGAGATTTTACCTTTAGGGATATCTTTTGGAAACTAGAGGGTACACTTTTTTAATCCTTACATAGTGTTTGTTAGAATATATTTTGACCTCCTTAATCAAATTTGCCATTTTTTCATAATCATCACCTTGTAACTTTTGTCATTGCTTGGAGGTCAAGAAAACTTCTCTCAATTACTTGGGTTGATTTCTAAAGTCACACTCCCAAAATTTCCCTTAGGGTTTATTTGCTCATATCTTAGTCATCATTATCATCATTTTACCTTTTGCATTTTCCATAGTCATTCCCAAAAATAAAAAATCCCCCCCCAAAATTAATGTCATTCCTAGTCGTCATAATATTCATTTTGGTCCTTGCATTTACTTTAGTCATTCCCAAAAATTAAAAAATCCCAAAAAAATGAGTGTCATTCTTAGTTGTAATTATTTTCATTTTAGTCCTTGCATTTACCTGTCATTTTCCAACAATAAAAATTCCCAAAAAATTAGTGTCATTCCTAGTCATCATAATTGTCATTTTGCCTTTTTGCATTTACCTTAGTCATTCCCAAAAATAAAAAATCCAAAAATATAGTGTCATTTCTAGATTTGATCCTCGTATTGTTCATACTCATTTGATCCTTGGACATTTGCATATGCCAACTACATGATCCCAAAAGGGAAAAGGTCAAATAGATCCCAATGACCTTAATTTTAACTCCACAAGCAATATGGATTGGTCATGCATTACAAGACCTTGGGATCATGACAGTCATGGATGCATTATTACCTGTCGATCCTAACATATACTTTTACTTGCTTGTCCAAAATGGGGCAAAATTACCATATTAATTTGACACCTCCACTATTGTCGATAATCTGACACAAATTCAAACACAATCAATTGGGGTTACTCAAGCATCAACATCATCTCCAATATCTTCAAGTATTCCATCTAGCAATACATCCCACAAGCCACTCATGTCACGACCTCTACGACATCTTTTGGGACACAATGTAACAACCCATTTTTTTCTAGAAACCCCATGACTACAAATGTTAATCAAAGTTCTAATGCACCTTCGATAGTGCCACAATCAAACATGATTGCAAATCCTCAATCCACAATGGAAAGTACCACTACTATTAAAACAATGCCAAGTTAGACAAACACATCTAATCCCTTGGGACAAACTCAAGCACTTCAATCAATACAACCTCGCAAGGGGGTCCACCAAATCCTAACAATCATAACAATGTTTCACAAGGAGCCACCTCTAATTAAGGCTCATGTATCATTCTTCAAGGTGCTCTTTGTAATCAACATCCAATCAATCTAAATCCTAGGTACCAAGGGGTATCATCAAATCCTAGTCGACAAAATGTTGCAACCAGTGACACTAATCCTTTTGCGCCAACAATTCTGGCATTTAATTATTTTACACCTACCAATGTTGCAACACCATCCTATGTGTCTACATCCTATATGAACCTCGCATATCAATCGATATACACATACAAGGAAACGTCTAAACAACAAACTGAAACGTAATTCTTATCAAGGAGGGACACTTGGTATTTTTTTCAACTCCCTCTATAAGTTTTACATTTTAGTTGGCTATTTAACCAATACCCACATACAACTAGGTACCTACACATTATAGTTGTAATCCTTTTATAAACCCTATTCTTGGAATGCATACACATGCCCCACTTACACGTACGAAGATATTTGCACAACAGGTGCAAAACCTTTAGCAACAGACGACTAATATTCAAACCGGTGCTCCTAAGAAGACATACTCATTTGAAGACCTATGCCCCCATCTATTTGAAAAGTCACTATACTTGCCACAATTCCCTCCTAATTTTGAAACACCAAGGTTTGACAAGTGCAAGGAAAAGGGTGACCCACGAGATCATATCAGAGAATTTTTTGTGGCATGTATAGAAGTGATCCACAATGACACATACTTGATGCAACATATCCCAAGATGTCTTAGTGGGCTATCTATGGAATGGTTTTCACACCTACTTCCTGACATAAGGTCATGGAAAAAACTAGCATAAGTTCATTTGCAATTATTCTCATAACATCGTCAATGAAGTAACGATCATGGATCTTTGTAACATGAAGCAAAAAAATGGTGAAAAATTCTCTTCCTTACAACGTTGGATAAGTTTGGCTTCTAAAGCTCCATTTCACATTCTAGAGAAAGACAAGATCATAAGGTTTATTGAGAATAACACACTTGACATTATGTGCGCTCTACACTCGCATTGCATCAACTCTTTTGAAGAATTTACAGAAAAAAGGTCTAAAAGATGAAAGAGCTCTTACACTAAAAGGCATAATAAAAATTAACAAGGAGAACAATACTAATTCATCTTATGACGAATCAAAATATTGGTCCAAAAACAAAAATGTTACAAATGATGGCGTAGTCGATGCAAAGACGAATTCAATAGTGCACAACTAGTGTTGAGTCTGCAAGGACCATTGAATACCAGTACTCCCAACACAAACAATAATTCCCCTCAAAGTGGGAGTCAGCCATCCAATGCGACCAATGTTCAACACCGTCCTCCAAAAAGGAAAAATCCAAGATGAACTTATACGCCTCTTGCAGAATCTCTTGATGTTTTCCTAAAGAAACTGGTTCAGTCAAGTGCAATAACATTACCAGAGATTAGACACTATGAACACGGTTCATTTAAACCCACACGGTCGAACAATAATGACTTTTGTGACTACCACTAAACTAAAGTTCATAAAACTGCAAATTGCTATCAGCTCAAGAATATTGTTCAAGACCTAAACGAATGCGGGAAAATTGAAGTTCTAAATAATCTTTGGCACATCTAATAAGGATCATACCATTTTCAAAGATCCATTACAGAATAATGACAAAGATAAAGTATCCACACCTCAGGACAACACAATAAGGTTACTACAATTATGATGGCCATTAGCATGTTGTCAACCATTGTACGCCTCTCTCTCCGGTTTCCCACAGCTTTCCAAGGGCGGGGGTTAGTAGCAAAGGTTCACAAGTGAATGCAAATCAAGTACACAATAACTACTAAATGAATAACACAAACGTGAGCAATAAAATGTACAAACAAGAGAAGGGAAGACAAGTAAATGCAAACCCTTCGATGTTTGAAGCTTCTATTGTTTCTCTCTACTCCTTCCGAAACGCTGTTCTTGATGCTCAGTATTGGCGGGGCAGCGTCTACGACTTGAGAAGCGTCGAGAATTTGATAATTGAAAAGTGTGTGTGTGATCGCAAGATGGCGTGAATGCTAGAACCAAACTGACATAGTAATGGCGCACGAGAGCTTGAAATCCTGGATCCTTCAAATGGTTATGAAGGGTTTATTATATAGGATTTGGTGATGAAATGAAAGGTTGAGATCGATCCCAGAGATGGGAAGATGAACGGTTGAGATTAAAAGGAACATGAGAGATCCTCAGTAAACTCCACCTCTTTATTTGGTTAAGAGGAGATAGAGTTTGGTTAACTGAGGAGCTAATTATGAGTTGCCTTTTTGAACTGAAGAGGTGGGTGAAGTTACCCATGTGAACTGGAGAGATGGGTGGAGTAACCCATGTGATGTAATTGGAGTATCTCTTTGAAGATAAATGAATATTTAATTCATTTATTTAATAATTATTTTCGACATGTGAGATAATTGAATTCTTTTTAATTAAGAATTGCTTTATTTGACGAAATTAAATTAATTTAATTAGTAAGTTTGAATATTTGAATTTAAACTATAGGAAATTGAGTTTAATTAATTAAATAATGATAATTAATCAATTAAAGCTTAATTAATTAAATAAAGTTAATTATTTAATTAATTTTGGGGATTGGATTAGATGATT
>MU224290.1:1231166-1250539 GCA_018584345.1 Thuja plicata | reverse complement strand
TAACTAAAACAAGTGATATAAAGCAAACAAAGAAGATGATCCTTTCTAAGACAAAGTCCGAGTTATGTTTTGGACAAAGGTAATTCTAAGGATAGATTTTGATATAACTTGATCTCAAAGTGGTGATAAAAGATAGGATTTTCCAACCTTTGTCTTAGGCAAAGTCAATTTGAAAAAGGTGATGATGTTTTGATAAGATGAGATCAAGATACTTCGAGTCTGAACTTTGGAACTAACAATGTTTTTAGACAGTAATCGTGCTTTGTAGAGAAAGGGTAATCTTAAATGTTTAGAGATTCACACAATGTTGTTTGCATTTTCCTGGGATAGACACTAGTTTTGGACACCTAATGAAGAATTCTTTCAAGGTTTTCAGGTCAGAACAGGAATATAATATCTCTGGTCAAAATGTGGGACAACTTCACCGATTGCGGTAAAATAAATGGTCGATTGTGGTAGTTGTAAACACAAGGCTTCTAATTTGCAAGATAGTTGACGTTTGAAAACCCTAGACTTTAACATGTTTGACTCATTTTGACAGTTTGAATGTTTTGTTTTGCATTTTTAGAAACTGATCAAAGGAACAAGCACAATAGACACTGTGTTTTGAAAAATGAAGATTGAGATTGTGTATGTTCTACAACTTTTTCAAGTTGCAATGTTATCACGAGGTCTTTAACAAAGAACAAACAGATTAATCTAGGTCAAATTGGCTTCAGAATATAATGTTATAGGCCCAATGCTTGAATGTCCGTTAGCTCACACAGTAATTGTCACGCTACTAGGACACGAAGGTCCACGTCGTAGGTGCCCGTGATTTTTCCGTTTCCAGGTATTGTTGCTGTGGAGTGAAGATCTCTTTCACTACACAAATACCATGGGACACATATGTTGGGAATCTTGGGGGGAAATTCTGCAACCCCTTGCACTATAATAAAATATATGTTTGGAGGTAAAACGGGTTGGCCTCTAATTAATCAAGGTTGTAGTAAGAGTCCGTGGTGTCTCTCCAATCGGTTTGTACGTGTTTGACACACTTAAGAGCCTAGTTGATCATGCTAGCTCCTTAGGGATATTCACCCGATCCAGACTATCATCAACATGCCTCACCCGAGCTTGGCTAGATAAGATGTAAATTTGGTTCACGCCTTGTTTATATACCGGTCGGAAGGATTTCCCGATTTAAGGTCATCCTCCAAGGAAGAAGCGCTTTCCTTGGACAGGCCTTTCTAAAAAAATAAAGGTTTGTAATCTAACATTTTGTGTAAGTGCACCCAAAACTCAAGACACGAGGTGAATCGATTAAACTCCAAAATTGAAATGTGAACTAAGCTACACCACCATACAAGCACAAATGTTCAATTTTAAGCCCAAAAGTAGGTGTTGTTTTGCTTGTTCAATTTTAAAGCACCAAACTAAAAGATTTTTTGCCTTTGTTCAATTTTAAACCTCACGTCAATTTTAAGCCCAAATATGAAATATGAGGTGTGGTACATTTTGCAAACACTGTTCTTTTTAAAACCCAAATTGACAAATGAATTCCTTTTAGTTTGTGTTGTTTAAACAAGTTAGTACCAAAAAATGATTATTTGCAAAATGAGAACTTTGAAGAAAATGAAATGGTGCTTACCAAAACATACCCTCTTCTGTCCTTGATGACTTTGATCCAATCCTGCACAGAAACCACAAAGAATGTCAATCAAAAAGTAGATGGGCAGAAGGCTTGGATATGATATTTGCAATATTTGTTGCTATTGAGGCAATCTTCCTACAACTGTGGTAAACTTCTGTCAATTGTGGTAATAAACTTTCAACTGCGGCAAAGTGCTATCGATTGCGGTAATTAAGTTTCAACTGCAGTAAGATGCTATCGATTGAGGCACGGATCAGACAACTGCGGTAGATTTCTTATGATTGCGGTAAATTCCTTGTGATTGCGGAAAAATACCAGAAGTCAGAGAAAAGAAAATGGCCAGAAGAAATGCGAAAGCCTGCAATCAATTGCGGTATTAAACCAATCAATTGCGGCACAGTTTTAGCGATTGCGGCAAAATTCTAGCAACTTCGAAATAATACAGATATCAAAGAAAAGTGAGATTTTCAAATTTGCGACCGTACGACCATGGTTGATCTGTTCATTTCTTCATCTGCAAGAGATATTTGGGCTATTTATTCACGTCAGGTTCACCAAAATGTATGCCTCTCTCTCCGGTTTCCCACAACTTTCCAAGGGCGGGGGTTAGTAGCAAAGGTTCACAAGTGAATGCAAATCAAGTACGCAATAAGTACTAAATGAATAACAGAAACATGAGCAATAAAATGTACAAACAAGAGAAGGGAAGACAAGTAAATGCAAACCCTTTGATGCTTGAAGCTTCTATTGTTTCTCTCTACTCCTTGCGAAACGCTGTTCTTGATGCTTAGTATTGGCGGGGCAGTGTCTACGACTTGAGAAGCGTCAAGAATTTGATAATTGAAAAGTGTGTGTGTGATCGTAAGATGGCTTGAATGCTAGAACCAAACTGACATATTAATGGCCCACGAGAGCTTGAAATCCTGGATCCTTCAAATGGTTATGAAGGGTTTATTATATAGGGTTTGGTGATGAAATGAATGGTTGAGATCGATCCCAGAGATAGGAAGATGAACGGTTGAGATTAAAAGGAACAAGAGAGATCCTCAGTAAACTCCACCTCTTTATTTGGTTAAGAGGAGATAGAGTTTGGTTAACTGAGGAGCTAATTATGAGTTGCCTTTTTGAACTGAAGAGGTGGGTGAAGTTACCCATGTGAACTGGAGAGATGGGTGGAGTAACCCATGTGATGTAATTGGAGTTATCTCTTTGAAGATAAATGAATATTTAATTCATTTATTTAATAATTGTTTTCAACATGTGAGATAATTGAATTCTTTTTTATTAAGAATTGCTTTATTTGATGAAATTAAATTAATTTAATTGAAAGAATTTAATTAGTAAGTTTAAATATTTGAATTTAAACTATAGGAAATTGAGTTTAATTAATTAAATAATGATAATTAATCAATTAAAGCTTAATTAATTAAATAAAGTTAATTATTTAATTAATTTTGGGGATTGGATTAGATGATTTGAGAAATGAATTTAGAGGAAAAAAGATGATTAATTAATGATTGAGAAACCATTAATTAATAGATGAAAATTAGTGTTTTTAATGTAAAGTCGCAAGCCTGTCCATTTTAGGGTGTCTACAACCATATGTAGTCCAATTTTGATTATATTGTGAACACTATCACAACCTAGGGAAAACATGTTGAATGTGCTATGGTTTGCACAAAGCAAAATCATGGTCCAAGGTACTCCCTCTAAATCATTAGTACCATAGAAATCCTCTATTCCCTCCATAGGTTATTATAATTTATTATACCATCTTATGAAGACCTCCACATGAATCTCCATATTTGAGCTACCAAGTATCTCACCATCTTAAATCAATCTTAGATAATGCCTTACAAGATTTGTCCATTCCTCAAGACATCAATTTTGATGAATTTCAATCCATCGTTGGACACTTGGCTACTATCCACCATGTTGCATTCAATGTACAAGACCTACCCACACATAAACCCTATCACAATGACCCCCTCCATCTTGAAGTGTATGTTCATATGCATAAAATCAGAAGAGTGTTGGTAGATGGTGGAGTAGGTCTTAATTAGTACCTTGAAGTTAGTCCAATGAGATAATTTGAGAGCTGTGTAGATCTCATAAAGAAAATCATCACTAGAGCATATGATGATGCAAAATGTCCTTCTAAGGGTGTCATCACTTTCCCTGTAAGAGTTGGACCAACCATTCATGAAACTACCTTCCAAGTCCTAGATCTTGAGCTCAGGTATAACATGCTCAGACCTTGGATCAACGCTATGCAAGATGTACCTTCCACATACCACTAGTACCTTAATTTTTCATACAATGGAATAGAAATTACTATCCTGAGTGACAAAGATCCATTCCTATATTGTACCAACCTTAAAGGATCAATCACAAATCAAGTTCCCATAAACAAAGCAATATCTACACTGTCTTGCTCCAAATACCTAGACCCATTTTCCTTGTCCAAGTCCACCACCCCATCCACGTTGGAGCTCAAGTTCAGGGTTCAAGACAAGGTTTGCGGAGAATATACTTATGCAAACTTCTTTTGCATAGGTAAGCTACGTATTTGAACAAAGACCCATGGGAAACCCAAACAACCCCTTAAGAGGAAGCAATTTTTTTATATTTAGTATGTACTTGCCACTACATTCAAAAAATGGGGACAATTAGATGAAGAGTCTATGGAACAAGATGTGTTTGATTGGTTATACAAAGATGAAAAACCCCCTCTCATCACACTTCCTATTCATCAATATGGAAGAGGGTATACATTCATATAAAAACAATGATACAACTGACTCATTATACTTGGAAGACAAAACAAAGGAGTTGTGGAGCCTATATTACCTAAATAAAATGCTAAGTTTCAAGGGCTATGGTACCAACCCCCTAAGGAAGGTGTCATAAACACTTAGTTACCCCATGAAGATGACACTTGTGCCTTTGATGAAATTGAGACATATGAGGAGTATTATTATGATACTAGTTCCAATGAATACAAATGAGATACCCCAAACACATCTAGCACATATTGTCTAAACAATCTCTTTGCTAATTTTAATAACCTATCCTCGCAACCCAAACCCATGGATGGATGTGCCTAGATAGAAACCTTTTGGAATCCATCTGATTCATCTGTACCTCATTGTTCGAATCTTATGGGTCTTTATCTGAATCCTATATCAACACAATTATATTTGTTTCCATATCCTATACCCAAAGCAATGCTAATATTACCTTGATATACCATGATCTTATAGACTGGGAACAAGAAGATCCACCAATCTTAGATATTTTTGAGAATGATGAGGCTATTGTAGAGTTCTTGGGACTTAGAAATGGTATACCTATTGTGGATTATAAAGTTGGATTAACTATAGATATTGATTGTGGAACATATTTTGGAGAGTCATGTCTGTCTTCTAGTAACAAAAGTGATAAAATTGAAAGGCGCCTTTAGGTCATGAAACAATAAAAATAAAGGATGTATCTGATAGTGAAAACCTCTTCGAGGCACCAAAAGATGGAAGATTGGACATACTATCAATCAAAAGAGATACCCATTACTTGTAGAAAAGACAGAAGAACCTTGAGACTGAGTAAACTATGAGAATTATCCACCTAGCAATGTCACTAACACCAAAGGAAAGAGAACAATTTATTCAGGTCTTTAAAGACAAAAAAATTAATTTTTCTTGGACATATTCTGAAATTCTTCGAATAGATCCAAAACTGATCCTACATTATTTTCCACTTCATCCAGGGCCAAAACTAGTCAAACAAATGCTTTGGAAAATGCACCCTAAGATTGTACTCTTGGTCAAAGAAGAACTAAAGAAACTACTAGATGTGGGTTTTATCAGGCCTATAGATTATTTTAAATGGATTTCTAATCTTGTGCCAGTATTAAAACCAAATAGAGACATTAGCATTTACACTGACTTCAAAGATCTCAACAAGACATGTCTGAAAGATGACTTTCCTCTTTAGAACATTGCCTTAATAGTGGATTTGATGGTTGAATATAAAATGCTGTCATTAATGGACAATTTCTCTGAATAAAAAAAATGCATATGAAGATCAACATAAAACAACATTCACACATGCCTAGGGAACCTACTACTAGAATGTAATGTCATTTGTGTTGAAGAATGCAGTATCTACTACCAAAGGGAAATGAATACAATTTGTCATGACGTGATGCATGGCCTTATGGAAGATGACATACATTCTTGCTAAAACCCTAGACAGAGATGAAGACTTCCCCATCTTGAAATTTGTATTTGAATGGATTAGAGGAGTATAAAATCCACTTAAACCCTAAGAAGTCTATTTTTGGGGCAACATCAGGGAAACTCCTTGGATTCATAATATCACATAGGGGAATAAAAGTTGACCCCACAAAATTCAAAGCAATAATTGATATGCCACCACATACAAACATTCATCAAATCAGAAGTACTCAAAATAATTGGTAAACCAAAATCCATTAGAATATTCATAGCACAATTGGCAGATAAGTGCCATTCATACCAACATCTACTCCATAAGGGAGTTTTGTTTGTATGGACCAACAAACACAAAATAATATTTTAAGCAATCAATGATTATCTCCTCTCAACTCCAGTGTTCATGTCGGCTATATTAGATAAATTGCTTGTGCTATACATATCAACGATACCATCCTCTTTAGGAGCCCTAGTGACATAACATGATTCAGATAGAAAAGAGCGTAGTATTTATTATATCAGTCAAAAGATCATGGCATATGAGCTCAATTACACTGCAATAGAGAGAGAATCTTTAGTTGTTGTCTTTGCTTCCCAAAATCTTAGGCATTACATGTCGAGCCACAAAATATTTCTCATGGCAAAGATTGATCCATTAATGTACTTATTAAGAAAAGATGCACTAATAATGAGGCTAGCCAAGTGGGTGATGATTCTTAGTTAATTTTCCATCGTATATGTTGATAGAAAATAAATAAAAGGATAAGTAATAGAAGACCAGTTGGCAGATGCACCTATACCAACAAACCATCATATATTGACTGAATTGCCAAATGAAATCATATTTTACATAGAAGAGAAAACATTGTGGAAAGTCTACTTTGATGGTTTCTATACCTGGAAAGGAACAGGTGCTAGAGTAGTATTAATTACACCTCATCAAGATGTAATTCCTATATCATATAGGTTGAACTTTGACTGCACTAATAACATTACAAAATATGAAGCTTTGGTCACAAGACTAAAAACAACCATCCTATGGGAGATCAAGGATTTACATGTATAGAAAGATTCACAACTTATAATCAAACAAATCAATGACAACTATGAGACAAAGGATGAGAAAAGGTTACCTTACAAGGCAACAGTAGAAGACTTCAAGAAATATTGTGACTATATCATCATTGAGAAAGTCCCTAGAGTACAAAACAAAGCAGTAGACGTAGACTGTGATCCCAAACATTGATGCAAAAATATATTCAACAATGAAATCTAGAAGTTATTTTTTCAAAGACCACTTTGATTGAAATATTTGGCCTTTCCGTGGTCGCCTATAAAATAAATTAAAATACCGATAACATTTAACTTTATAAATCAACAACTTATCATTATTTAACTTAATAACTCCAAACTATATCAGATCTTAGGATATACATGAAAATCAACTCCATCGATATTGCTTAATATATCAACTTACTCTGTCAATGCTCATCACTGATTTACCGAGAAATTTAGTATAGGAGAAACTATCTGGAAAGGCTCCAAAAAAGGCATAACATGGCCTAATGATGTTATGAATTATGAGTTCTTGGTGAACAACTTATGGTTCCTACTTTTGAGTCCTATTATTTGAGTTTATGTGTGAAATAATTGGACCTGATTCCCTGTGGTACCAAGACATATATTTTCCTATGAGACCAATAATATATACCTCCTGACTTGTCCTAAAATGAAAGAAAAAACCTTTATTAGGCAAGCCTTCTTATATGATATCATTGTTGATACCCTTTATAGAAAAGGTCTATATGTTACACTCCTTAGATGTCTCAATTTCGATGAAGTGCAAATGAAACTCCATGAGGTCCATGAAGGTATTTGTGGTGCCCATTATAGTGGTCACTAAGAAGCTTCTAAGAGTTGGATACTATTGGCCTACTATGGAAAAGGATACATATAAATTTATATAAAAATGCTAGATATGATAGATGCATGAAGACTTAATATGCATGCTAGTAAAAGAATTACAACCTCTTACATTGCCTTGGCCCTTTTCTCAATATGGGCTCAACCTCATTGGTAAAATTCACCCTACATCAGCTAATGGTCAGAAATCCATCCTCAACGCTAGTGAGTATTTCATGAAGTAGATTGAAGCTATCCTCATGACATACATAGCTGGTATACATATATCCAAGTTCATCCTAGACTACATTATGTCTGTATGGAATACCCCAGTCATTTATCATAGATAACAACTTCCCCTTCAAAAATTAGGATATCCTTGAACTTTGTGAGAAATTTTATATCCAACACTGTTTTGCCACTACATATTACCCTTAGAGTAATGGTCAAGATGAGGCTTCTAATAAGACCGTATTGAAAATTGTAAAGAAGATTGTCAATGATGTTGGTCATGATTGGAACCTCAAACTTAACCCAACCTTATGGGCATACTGCACTAGTATCCACATTCTCATTGGAGCCACACAATATTCCTTAGTTTATGGATCGAAAGCTAGTTTACCAATTGAGATCAAGTTTCCTTCATTGCATGTATCACTGCAGAATATTATCACAGATGAAGATTAATGTGTGTCTTAGTTACATGAGTTGGAATTGTTTGATGAGAAATGATAGAACACTTTTAATCATTTACATGCCTACCAAAATAATCTCTGTAGAATTTACAATACGAAAGTTTGAGTCTCGTTCTTTGAGATTGGAGACTTAGTATTAATGGTAAATCAATTTTTTTTGGCTAACCAAGAGAAACCCAGAAAATTTTAGCCAAATAGGCTTGGTCCTTATGTTGTCACTACCATATATGGAACATGTGCTTATAAATTATCCATGCCAGAGGGCCAACTTCTATTCAAACTTATGAACAACATGCACCTTTGCAAGTTCTATACACAACTTTCAGAGTGTCCCTTTTCATAAATGTCCTAAAAATATATAAAAATATAATAAAAAAGTAAAAAATACAAAGAAAAAAGATAAAAAGTCATTAAAAAATCCAAACACAACACAAGTCTAAGCTTAAAAAATGCACGCATTAATTGACAAAATTATGAACTAATCCTCAATAAAACTAGTCACCTTGTCTAATCAATCGGTCAATCTTAATGAATCCTTTTGTCATATGGTCATCATGTATTATAGAGAGGATGGATATAATCAAAACTAGATAGTTCAATCTTATATGAGGTACCACATCCTTGAAACTATATGTCATTATCATTGACAATTTCATCATAAAACAAACACATAACATAGAGATAAACAAATTGTATGGTTGTTGGCTTGTTGTCCAAGTTAGTCTTATCTTATTTCAATTTTCACAAGTCATGTTCCTATGCTTCTCCAAGATATCAAAAAGTGATTAGAGAGGTCAATATAGTTCATGAATTTATTTTTCTTCCTCTGGTATTTGTGGGTTGTTTTTCGTGAAGTATGAGGATAGGTATTTTTGGTGTTTGTTATTGACACATTCACATATGAGCAAAGTATCTCAAGCATAAAATATTTCTATGATTAATAATTCTCATGACTGTTTCACATACATTAACCCTTAATTCCTACACCTTCAAATGGATTGGAGAATATTCCTTATCTCTTCTAAGTTCCTGTTAAGTGCAAATGGAACATCCCATCTTGATCTGTCAATATCTTGATGTGGACATACCTGTATTGCTAAATAAAAGAGGCTCAATGATAAAAAAAATATCTCAAAAGTATAAAGACTCAAAAGAATGTGGTATTAATGAATTCTCAATTTCAATGTTGGTTCATTTTCACTTAATTCATCTGTATGAATTTTGACCTAGTCACGTTACTAATATTTCCTCTGTTAATCCTCACACTCATCGTGGTCTAGTACTTTGATACACCAAAAACAAATGCATCCTGCGTACATAGCATGTTAACACATAGGATCATAAAGAAATAACATTGCATCAAATCATATATATAAAATAATATGCATAGAAAATACAAAAAAAAATTCCATTAGTCATTAGGTGCATCACATGTAGTAATAAATATAAGCATCTCATCCATATTATAGAGCATCATAAGAAGTACATGCATATAGAAAATAACATATCCATCAATAACATCACATACATGTCACATAGAGAGAGTTAGTACATAACACCATGATCATCATAAACATAATATGCACTATCATTAAAATCATATATGTAAATCATAACATATCATAAGACATGTCTAAATAATCATATCATCATATACATAAAGCATGTGCATAATGTAAAACATATATAAAATAACTCTGCCAAAATTGCATATGATATATATAGCTCAAAAGTGTGTCAAAGTACAAAATTATGATGTCTGTGTAATAAGAGCTCAGAAGCTCACAAAATATATGCAAGAGTGTCTACAACAGAAATTCAAAAATCAGCCGATGCTTCCTCTATCCTCTGACCTAGTAGGACTAGGTGATATGGCTTTGGAAGAACTGCCTCTCCTTGTCCAAGATATGTCCTCCCCTAGTTTGTGGTGTTCAAGGAGCCTGTAAATCTCTCCTTATCTCCTTTCTATGGGCTATACCTTGTGGCCTATGTGAGCTGGTATAACTTTCCACCCGCTAATCTAGAGGAACTAATCCCTATGATATTTGACCTCATATCTAGAGTAATACTTCTGATCTATAGCATGAATGAGTGTCAAATATTGTACCCCATCAATAAAGACTTATACATCTTACTCTACCTACCTCACCCTGTAAATATCCCCATCTCTCTCTTGCTCCAAACTAGCCACCCTACTCTCTATCATGGTCACCCAGTCGGATGCTCTCTGTGTGTGTGTGTGTTCCCTATGCCCTAGCCTATGCAACATCCACTCTCTATTACATGGTCTTCATTTAATCCCTCATAGTTCTAACCTATCGTCTGAGTCACTATAAGATAGGAATTTATACTACATCCTATCCAAAAGCTACATCCAACATCTCCTAGTCATTGACCATCACCACATCCTCCCTCTCCCCCTCTAAATTGGAATCCTCTATACTAGAACCGCTAGAGATGCTCTCCTCAGAATCACTCTCCTCCTCCTCCATGCTATCACCCATAAAATATATATACTCAACATCATCCCCTCCAATCACCTCTCATCTAAAATCACCTCCCATATCACCTCTTGTTGGGGCAACTATAGGTGCAACCAATTCCCCTCCATTTCCATCCCCTCCCCCATCTCCCTCATCCCTATGTCCTCTCCCTCCATGCATCACCTTGACCTCTACATGCATCTTTGTCACTTGCATCCCTACCTTGTCCCCTCCTTGCACCATGTGTCCACTTCCTTGTCCTTCGTTATGGCTTCCAAACATGTTTAGCCATCTATATAAGAATTGGAACCCCTCGATCTGTAAGGGGCACTGGTTTATGATGTGCCTTGCAAGCCTCATACTCAGGTGTCATACCTATATCTACTACAAATGATCTCCAACCCCATTGAAAAGGAACTAAACCATCTATATGTGCAATAAAATATCGCTCCTTAGGACAATATGGAAAATGTTGGGCATCTCCATCTCCAAGTACACAAATGATGTAAGGATGCCATGTGAAATCCCTCATGATATCCAATCGATGTCGCCAATAATGAGTGTGTCCTAACTGCCTCTATGTAACTTAAGCATAATAATATACATAGGTTTTCCCTACTTGAATCAACTATCTTTCAAATACTGGTTTGTACACGACTATGTGCTCCCATGCCCAAACCTAAAGTAGAGTAACCCTACATCCTAATGATTGTGCCCCATGATACATGTATGTGTCTGAATGTTGACCTCTAAATCAGCCACACCACAACACAGTCATTGCTCAATCATTAAATCGCAAAGATAAACATGAATTATTCATTCCACAATATCGATTGAATCAACTTGTTGCCTCCTATTTAGTTGGGGTGTTTAATTACTCTCAGAATGAGAGCCAAAAACCATAGACCATTGCTAAAATGGAGGATTTGAAAGCTTTGAAAACATAAATGAAATTGTTCTATATGAGAGATGCAATTGTAATCTAGAAATGGAGATGCAAATTTCAAACTAAGAAACTTGAAAGAAATAACATAATTAAGCTACTATATAGTAAACAAACTAAATTGCAATGAAGAATTCCATTAAACTACATGAAATTATACTAAATATGCAGTAAAAGCTTAGTAATATGAGAGAATTGAGACAATAATTTTCTATAGTTTTGATACTCTAAAAATTGCTCTCCCCAAAATGAAGGAAAGAAGGTCCATAATATAGAAAAGCCTGAAGAGAGGATGAAGAGTTTCTTGGAAAGAAACGACTAACTCTTCATCTCCATGGAGGAAGGTGAGACAAAATTGAAGGAATTATTTAATTAAGTAAATGAATTATTGCCACATGGGTGGCTTTTCTTATTGTTTGAATTATTAAATTCAAGTGAGGATAATTCATTCAAATAACCAAATAATTATTTAATTCCCTTGATGTGTATTAGCTAAAGGGGGTGGAATTAATTTAATTTAAAAGCACTTAGGACTTTAGAATTAAATTAATTAATCATAGGGATTTTTTAGCTAATAAATCTTTGAAAATTTAGGAATTAAATATGGTGTAAGATTTATGAAAATTCAATTTTTTTTGCATTTGAGACTAAGTTAATTAAAGACAATTAGGAAGGAGAATTTGCCTAGTACAATAGGACTTTGATGATGATAAAATGCACCAAAATTGATTAGAATTGTAAGGTTCCAATTTTGGGGTGTTACATTTTGCCCCTCTTTGATTGATGTGCGAGCAATGCGTTGATTCAAAGAATAGTTTGATGTGACAGATGAAGATTTCAGGATTCTAGGTTAGGTTTCCAAGACACCGATCAGATCGAGAAGTAGAACCATCTTCAGAACGAAGCATGATTCTCTGAAGTCTAAGTTAGATTGTGAAGATAACGGTCCAAATACCAATTGAGAGAAGACTGGAATCAGGGTTAGATTTCCCCAATGTCCATTGATAGCTGATGAAGATTTAAGACTATCTCCAGAATTAGGGTTAGATTGCCCCAATACAAAGGTTAGCCCTCTGAGATCTGGGTTAGGTTGCCCAGATAATGGTCAAAAAGAGCTTTTGAGAGCCATCTTCAGAATGAAGCATGACTTTCAGGAATTAGGGTTAGATTGCCCCAATACCCAATGATATTTTAAGAATCATCTCCAGAATGAAGATTAGTCCCCCAATATCTAGGTTAGATTTCCCAGACATTGGTCAGATTGATATCTTTCACAAGACTGTCCCCAGAACGAGGCTCAACCTTCAGGAGTCAGGGTTAGATTGCCCCGATACCTGTCCCAAAAGATAGTCAGTAGAGATTTTTAGGACTATATCCAGAACGAAGAATGATCCTTGAGGATCCGAGTTAGATTGCTCAGATACCTAGAAAGATAGATGACAAGATGACAAGATTCGAGGCATCAAGATGCCCCTAGAGATTCAAGATCATGGAATATCCAATTTTGACCATAAGGTACGGAATACTAAATATGCCCCAAGTGATGAGATGCCCCTAGCAATGTGGACTTTTGATTAAGATCAGACTGATTCAAGAATGATGCGAAAAGATTCAATGATGCAATCATCTCGCCCCCTCGGGAGCAAAATCAAAAGATGACACAACATAAAGATGATTGACAGCAAAATATTGCAGATAGAAGTAAGATCGAAGATCCAGAGGAATACATAGATAGATCAAGAGAAGGTAGAAACAGTTTAGAGTGATCAGGAGGTCCTGTTGACTAGGTTTGACCATAGTTGACCATGTTTGACTAGAATTGAATTTGATGAAAAGATTGTAGAAGCTGAGAAAATGATGATGAGAGATGATTCCAACAAGAAAGCGACGTCAGAAAGTTGACTGCACAAGCGTCAGAGCCTGTCGGTCCCAAAATTTTAAAATGCGATTTTGAGCTACTTAGGAGTGTTAGATTTTGATTTTGATCACGAAAATGGATTCACAAAAATGTATGTGTCTGAATGTTGACCTCTAAATCAGCCACAACACAACATAGTAATTGCTCAATCATTGAATCGCGAAGATGAACATGAATTGTTCATTCCACAATATCGATTGAATCAACCTGTTGCCTCCTATTTAGTTGGGGTGTTTAATTACTCTCAGAACGAGAGCCAACAACCATAGACCATTGCTAAAATGGAGGATTTTAAAGCTTTGAAAACATAAATGAAATTATTCTATATAAGAGATGCAATTATAATCTAGAAATGGAGATGCAGATTTCAAACTAAGAAACTTGAAAGAAATAACATAATTAAGCTACTATATAGTAAACAAACTAAATTGCAATGAAGAACCATTAAACTACATGAAATTATACTAAATATGCAATAAAAGCTTAGTAATATGAGATATTTGAGACAATAATTCGCTATAGTTTTGATACTCTTAAAATTCCTCTCTCAAAGGAAGGAAAGAAAGTCCATAATATAGAAAAGCCTGAAGAGAGGAGGAAGAGTTTCTTGGGAACAAACGACTGACTCTTCATCTCCATGGAGGAAGGTAAGACAAATATGAAGGAATTATTTAATTAAGTAAATGAATTATTGCCACATGGGTGGCTTTTCTTATTGTTTGAATTATTAAATTCAAGTGAGGATAATCCATTCAAATAACCAAATAATATTTAATTCCCTTGATGTGTATTAGCTAAAGGGGGTGAGATTAATTTAATTTAAAAGCACTTAGGACTTTAGAATTAAATTAATTAATCATAGGGATTTTTGGCTAATAAATCTTGAAAATTTAGGAATTAAATATGGTGTAAGATTTATGCAAATTTAGGTTTTCTACACTTGAGACTAAGTCAATTAAATATAATTAGGAAGGAGAATGTGCCTAGTACAATAGGACTTTGATGATGAGAAAATGCACCCAAATTGATTAGAATTACAAGGTGCCAATTTTGGGGTATTAAAATTTTCCCCTCTTTGAATTGATGTGTGAGCAGTGCGTTGATTCAAAGAATAGTCTGATGTGATAGATGAAGATTTCAGTAGTCTAGGTTAGGTTACCAAGACACCAATCAGATCAAGAAGTAGAACCATCTTCAGAATGAAGCATGATTCTCCAAAGTCTAAGTTAGATTGCGAAGAGAATGATCCAAATACCAATTGAGAGAAAACTAGAATCAGGGTTAGATTGCCTCAATGTCCGCTAATAGATGATGAAGATTTAGGACTATCTCCAGAATCAGGGTTAGATTTCCCCAATACAAAGGTTAGCCCTCTGAGATTCGGGTTAGGTTGCCCAGATAACGGTCGAAAAGAGCTTTTGAGAGCCGTCTTTAGAACGAAGCATGAATTTTAGGAATTAGGGTTAGATTGCCCCAATACCCAATGGGATTTCAAGAATCATCTCCAGAATGAAGCTTGATCATTGAGGATCTGAGTTAGATTGCTCAGATACCTAGAAAGATAGATGACAAGATGACAAGATGCGAGGCATCAAGATGCCCCCTAGAGATTCAAGATCATGGAATATCCAATTTTGACCATAAGGTACGAAACATTGAATATGACCCAAGTGATGAGATGCCCCTAGAAATGGGGAATTTTGATTCATATCAGACTGATTCAAGAATGATGCAAAAATATTCAATGATGCAATCATCCTGCCCCCTTGGGAGCGAAATCGAAAGATGACACAACAGAAAGATGATTGATAGCAAAATATTATAGATAGAAGAAAAATCAAAGTTCTAGAGAAATAAAGAGATAGATCAAGAGAAGGCATAATCAAGTTTAGAGTGATTGGGAGGTCCTGTTGACTAGGTTTGACCATAGTTGACCAAGTTTGACCAAAATTAACTAGAGTTTACTCTGATGGAAAGATTGCAGAAGGTGAAAAAATGATGATGAGAGATGATTCTGACAAGAAAGTGATGTCAGAAAGATGACTGCACAAGCGTCGGAACACGTCGGTCCCAAAATTTTAAAACACAATTTTGAGCTGCTTAGGAGTGTCAGATTTTGATTTCGATCACAAAAATTGATTGAGCATATATATGAAGATAGAGAGAGAGGATCGAACACTTGTACAGTCAAGAGGAATCCAGGACAAAAGATGAGGACCTTTGAAGAGTGAGAAGACAATGAAGAGAGCACCAAAACTATTGCTATGCAAGCTTAAAATGTGAATGCAAGCCTAAACTAAATGCAACCCTAGGACTTGGTTGTTGGACTCATCGCATAATTATCATCATTGAGTATTTTTGGAACATTGGAGTCAATACAATCCTTACTGGTGCCACTGCAACCATAAGAATATGAATATGACTTTCATCGGATAAAATGTAGGAAATGAACATAAGCACCAGGGCACAAAAGCCAAGATGACTTGAACATTGTTTCCAGTTTGATATAGTAAGAGTACACAAGTAAACAAACAGAGCAATAACAGTCAAGGAGATAGTTCCAACCTCCCCTTGGCATACAAATAAACAAGATCGAGGGATGTGAGGCTTTTTCACCTTAATGCAGAAGCTCTTATCACATACACCCTGTTTATTTGACGCTGTCGGATCATCGAAACCACACCCACAAGAAGTAGACAAAGAAAATATTAATGAAATTCACGAGAACAAACAACATACAAAGAAAGATTCAATCATAGCTCAACATGTTTCAAAGTTTATGAATGTGCATGTGTTTAGGGTGTTGAAAAACACCATTGTGTTTGTGAGTGCAATGTGTTTGATTGCTATCGAGAGATGTTTATGTTGCGATGTCTGATGTGTGTTGAAAAACACAGATATGTCCAAAGATAGTGTTGAAAAAAAACACTGTTTGATTGGGGTGTTGAGAAACACCAGTTTGTGCTAGTAGATAGTTGTCCTTTAGAATTGACAAGGTTACTAACTCGAGTGTAAACTGAAGATGTGATCAAAGTGGGGAGCCATGCCCTCAAGTAACGAACAAATTGATGTCAAATATGTAGATAGTGAGTTGATGCGAGAAATATCAATAGTACAGTGATAGTAGGTAGACACAGTGAGAACCACTGGTGACTGACGTGGGAGAGATTCTCAAATATAAAGATCGATGTGAGATCTAGGCATCAGTAGGAAGAATCAGTGAGAACCATTGGTGACTGATGTAAAGAGGAGAGAGACTCCAAAAGATAGGACAATGCCACCTAGACCAAGAAGATGCCCCCAAGTGTGACTAGTTTCAATCTATGTGAAGTCGAGCAAAATCTTGAAAATAATTGAGAGCGAATGCATGAGCGAGCAAACTCAAGCAGGAAATCAAACTAAAGTAGGAAAGAAGGAGAGAAAATTGCAAGAAAATCAAGGAATGCCACGATAGATAGAGCATTGTGGAACAAGAGGTGCCTGTTTACCAGGTTTTCACCATCTTGGCAGAAATTCCATTTTTTCTACCATGACGCCTGTTTACCAGGTTTTCATCAATGACACATTTTTTCTCTTTTTCATTTTTTTGTATTTCTCATTTTTTGTATTTTTTCTTTTTTTTTTTCAATTTTTTTGGTATTATCAAGGCGCCTGTTTACTAGGTTTTCACCAGGATAATAGATACATCAAAGTGCCTGTTTGCTAGGTTTTCACTAAGATGATCATTTTTTTAGGACATTTTGCAATTTTTAGGATTTTCTCAGAATAGAGTATGTACACGAGCATTCAGAAGACATCTCAACTGTAGAAATTATTCAGATGAAGAGCATTGATAGTCTCTTTGAGCTGTTCTCCCTCTGTGGTAGAGAGCTGGTAAGCACCAGACCCAAATACTACAGTGATAACATACGGACCAAGCCAGTTTGGTTCAAATTTTCCTTTCTGGATCCGCTGCTGTTGATTCTTGGGGTTCTCTCTCAGGATGAGATCACCCATTTGGATTTCCCTTGGTGTTACGTTCTTCTTGTAGCTTTTAGATATTCTCTTCTGATATGCTCAGAGATGATCGAGCACCACTTTTCGACGTTCATCCAGTAGTTCAAGCTCTTGAAGACAAGATATTCTGATATCACCATTATTAATGAGGCCCTTTAAAGAGACTCGCAAGGTAGGAATCTCAACCTCAATAGGAAGCACTGCATCTGCACCATAAACTAGAGCAAAGGGCGTGGCCCCTATTGGTATCTGTATACTGGTGCGGTAAGCCCATAAAGTTGGATTAATCTAGAGATGCTAGTCTCATCTAGATTTGTGTACTATACGATGTAAGATCTTGAGAATAGTCTTATTTGAAGCTTCCGCCTGTCCATTACCATGGGGATAATAGATAGAAGACCAGTGCTGAATAATTCTGAGATTAACGCATAGTTCTTTTAGATCCTTGTTCTTGAATTGCCCCCCATTGTCTAGCAAGGTGTAGGACATTGCAGATGGATAGGAAAGCTGATGTATGAGACAAATAGCCAATGATGGATGAAGAGGGTGAATGTGACCCTCAAGGACACTCTCTGCAAGATTACCCAAGCTAGGGAAAAAATAATATAGCAATTTAGGCTCTTGGAGAGATGCTGTATAACATTTAGGGTAATGACCTAATGTCATGAAAAGTACGTGGTCCAAAAGAGTGGACATGTCAAGAGACTTTGAAGAACTTTTTTTTCAATTTTGATCAAGACCAAGGGGTCAATTTTGTAGGATAGGATATAGCTATGATCAGGATAAAGGTTGATGGAGGTATAAGTGCATGTTTTGGATTATGATAGGAATGCATAGAGATAGGAAGGATAGGCTTGGGATTAGCAAGATCACAATAGGATAGCATGCATGAGAGAAAGTAAATAGGCTAATGGAAGGGATCATGAATGTCAAGATTCATGATGCTCATGAATAGGCTCAACCTTGTCAAGATCAGCAGAAGGAACATGGATGTTCATGAGCTAGCTGGATGTAAGATATGATGGGAGAAGATGACATGGAAGGAACTTTCCCCCAAGTGAAGAGTGCAAGTAGGAGGAACTACGTATGACACCTATTTGCCAGGTTTTCATCATGGTAGTTATCCAAGGCACCACAAGAAGTGGTTTTCACCATAGGACGGATTGATTTATCTTTACTTTTGCTACCAAGGTGCCTATTTACCAGGTTTTCACCAAGGCACTTTTTTTTTTCTTTTTTTTTTAATCTTTTTGATTTTATGGAGGAACTTAAGCTTCTAGTTCTTTAGATAGTGCTCCTCTAAAAGATATGCTATAATAGGCCAAGGCCGCTGAAAGTATGCTCACAGATGCTGATAGGGTGATGAAATGAAGGATAAGGAAGATGGAAGCCAAGATTTTATGCAATGGACTAGATAAGAGAAAAAGAAGGAATGTAAGGACCCAATATGGAAGGAGAGTAGGTGACAAGATCAACATCAACACACTCTTTGAAGGGTAGTGTATGGATTGATTTTTTGATGTAGGAATGGGTAGGGATCTTGGTACATAAGGACCCAAGATGGAGGAAGT
>MU224290.1:1202697-1229232 GCA_018584345.1 Thuja plicata | reverse complement strand
TAGTTTCCTCTACATGCTCTTGATCAAAGATAGGATGGTCATAAAAATGGTCTTGATCAAAGTTGGGATTCTCATAAAATTGTTCTTGATCAAAGATGGGATTGTCATACCAAGATTTATCCATGTTAGAAGAAAGTGGAGAGATGTGAGAATCATGATCATTGATCAAATAGTAAAGGACAAGTCGATCTTAAGGAGGATTTGTTGAATGAAGTATTCTTTTCCTTCTTTAATCGTTGGAGTTCAGATTCCAAAGTTTGAAGTTGGTTTTAATAAAGTTGCCCTAAGAATCTCTTCTTTGCTTTTAGAAATTGTAAGATTGATAAGATGCGCTTGCTTGAATATTGAAGAGAAGGTATGATGAATCAATTAATTGAATGACATGTGCTAAAGTGATATCTAAAGTGCTGATTAAGTCCAAGACCAAAGGACAAAGGAGATAATGTACAACTAAAATAGAGATAGCAATGACTGTGATCTTGAGTCAAGGCTAGAACAACCAAGATGTGAAATGCACCCAACATGAATCATTGAGAGTATGGCTAGAATAGCCGAGATGTGACTATCGCGTCGCAAGGTACAAAAGCATAGAAAGGTAGGATAGAGAACAAAGAGACAAAATGAGTTTGAGAAAGAATCAGTTAGTTCACAACTCAAGACAATTAGTTTTAGACTATAGACAACAGGGAAATAGGCAATCAAATCTCAGACAAAAATCAAATTAGGCAAAAAAATCATTAGTCAACGGGAAATAACTCACTGTTTTAGGACACCAGAGGATAGATTTGCGTGAGAAAGTGCTAGTTTGCGTGAGGAAACTCTTAACTGTGTGTGAGAAAATGAAATCTCGTGAGGGGAAATTCTTAGTTTCTGGAATCTCGTGCGAGAAAACTCTAGGTTTTGATAGATTGACTTAATTTTTGAGACAAAAATTAGATTTTGAGACACAGTCAGGACTGTTCTCTAATAGAATTTCTATATTTAGGATAGTTCTAATAGTTTAGATCAGCAATCTCAGTTTGCATGTGATAAGCAATCGTTAACAAGCACAAAGTTTTGATCAAGCAATAGTGATGCAAGAAGTAGTCGCAAACAGTTCTTCCAAGGACAAGGCAACTTGGCAGAATCATGGGAGTCTTTGTTTAATCATGATTGGATAGTTTAAGACTCGAAACAAGCACTTAGTTATCCCTATAAAAAAATGGTAGAGAAGACAAAATCTGTGCCTCATTGACTTATGTGTATGTGTGCACCTCACACAGCAGTGTGACCCCCGAGAGGGCGCCTATGTTTTTGGTGTTTCCAAGGAATCAATAATATATGTTCAAAGGTTACCCTTAAATTAGCGGCTAGCATCATATACCACCTCAAGCATCCAGGTGCATATCTATGTTGAGAATGTAGGGGAGAGATTCTTCCCCCTCCCTGCGCATAGATTATGTCTTCTTTCAGAGGTGATCTGGGTAGGCAACTAACTAAGAAAGTTTTTAGTGGGCTTTTGTTCACAATAACCTTCATTGTCCCTGATACAAGCCTGGGGCCTCATAGCCACACCAATAGTTGAAAGTCATACACCCCTGCAAGTAGGGCTGGGAGTGGCGCCGCTCAGTACAACAGACAAGGCTTTCTCAAGATGATAGTCAGAATCATGAGAAAGAAGTTACCATGGCTTTGGAGTCTTTGGAGTTGAAAAATCATACTTTATTATAGTGAGGTGGAATCACCAATGATAGGTGTGTACTCACTTGGGTCATTCTCAGAGGTTCAACTTCCGACAGGCCCTCTAAAGGTGACACAAAACTTGGCTCGAATTTGAGGGTTGGATTTTCTGATTCTCTCAAAGAGAGAAGAGCATACTTCTCTACCTCTTTTTTCTGATTCTCTCAAAGAGAGAAGAGCATACTTCTCTACCTCTTCACCTTACCCAAACACACAAGACATATTCATCACCGAGATAACTCTCCTCCAACCAATTCACAAGCTTTTGGGTTTCTGATTCTCTCAAAGAGAGAAGAGCATAATCCCCTGACAAGTGAACGTGCTAAAGGTTTGTTAACTTTCCTTTCTTCCCTAGGTCTCCATCATGTTAGCTACATCTCAGTCTCAAATTCATCCATGGGCATCACTTACATGTAATGAAGAGCCTATTCCCCTATTTTTCTATCAAGATTCTCACAAAATTTTAACAAGGCCCTAATTATACTATGTGATGAAAGCAATAAACAAGTACAACATTTATAAAATGATCTTTGAAAACCATCCTGCAAGCAAATTGTTAGCAAGTTTATGTCTTCGTCAAGTGACTTGTGGCCCACTGTTACGCTGTCAGAGAAATCAGAGAGATAAAAACAACAACAATTGAAAATAATCAGGAAAAGAGTAACAGTAATTGCAGAAACTGTGAAATTCTAGAGACTGTCACCAAGTCTCGCGCGAGGAAGTACAAGGCTTCAAGTAAGGAAGTGCAAGGCTTCGCACAAGGAAGTACAAGGTTCACGCGAGGAAGTACAAGGCTCTACATGAGGAATTGCTAATGAAAGTAGATTTTTGTGTGGATATGTGGGAAATTTTGCGCAAAACTTCATTGCAGAGTCGTACGGCAAAATTTTTGACGCCACAGATTCAATTTTTGGGTGAGTATAGGCGTATTTGTAGTTGTTTTAAACCAAAATGACATTTCAGACGCAATGGTGGAGTCATATTTGACTCAAAGTGAATGTAAAAAATGACATAAAATATAATCGATAGTAAATATATAATATGAGGCCAGGAATTGAATATCCTACCCCACGGTGGGTGCCAAAATATATTTGTTTGAATGTTGACCTCTAAATCAGCCACAACACAACATATTCATTTCTCAATCGTTGAATTGCGAAGATGAACATGAATTGTTCATTCCACAATATCGATTGAATCGACTTGTTGCCTCCTATTTAGTTGGGGTGTTTAATTACTCTTAGAACAAGAGCCAACAACCATAGACCATTGCTAAAATGGAGGATTTGAAAGCTTTTAAAACATAAATGAAATTATTCTATATGAGAGATGCAATTGTAATCTAGAAATGGAGATGCAGATTTCAAACTAAGAAACTTGAAAGAAATAACATAATTAAGCTACTATATAGTAAAAAAACTAAATTGAAATGAAGAATGCCATTAAGCTACATGAAATTATACTAAATATGCAATAAAATCTTAGTAATATGAGAGAATTGAGACAATAATTTGCTATAGTTTTGATACTCTAAAATTTGTTCTCCCCAAAATGAAGGAAAGAAGGTCCATAATATAGAAAAGCCTGAAGAGAGGATGAAGAGTTTCTTGGAAATAAATGACTAACTCTTCATCTCCATGGAGGAAGGTGAGACAAAATTGAAGGAATTATTTAATTAAGTAAATGAATTATTGCCACATGGGTGGCTTTTCTTATTGTTTGAATTATTAAATTCAAGTGAGGATAATTCATTCAAATAACCAATTAATTAATTAATTCCCTTGATGTGTATTAGCTAAAGGGGGTGGAATTAATTTAATTTAAAAGCACTTAGGAATTTAGAATTAAATTAATTAATCATTGGGATTTTTTAGCTAATAAATCTTTGAAAATTTAGGAATTAAATATGGTGTAAGATTTATGCAAATTCAGGTTTTTTGCATTTGAGACAAGTCAATTAAAGACAATTAGAAAGGAGAATTTTCCTAGTACAATAGGACTTCGATCATGAGAAAATGCACCAAAATTGATTAGAATTGTAAGATGCCAATTTTGGGGTGTTACAATACACACTATGATGTAGCTGATAATATATTATCACCAAGACACAAGGTCCCTAAGAATAAATTGTACTCTCCATCAATATCCCAAATACCATCTACCCCCATTCCATAGGAAACCCATGCCCTCTCCTATCTAGAACTAAACCCACACAACCACCGCATATAAAAATCTAAATAATTCATCATATGAATCTACCATCTCCCATTGCATGATCTCATAGTCCTAAATGCCCAAGTTAGCCTCTAAACACTCTAATAGGTCATATAGTGTTCCAACCCCTATTTTAGCTCATACATTACCCTCACCCTGATGATAGGTAACCCTAGTATCCTCCACATATCCTATATCGTTATAATGCACTCTCATAGTCAAATAGAAGGATGAGCTCTCTGAGTGCCATCTCTCAGAGAAAGTAGTAATTAGACCCCTATTTGCCCTAATTTGGGACATAAAGGTCAGATGCAATAATCTGACACCCTCCAAGTAGTCACACTCAAATTGGGTCAACTGGTGTCTAAATGCTAGAGGCTCAGGATGATTCTCCCATGTAATCAAAATATAGTCTACCATCTAAGAATACAAACACATTATGCAAATCAATCATTATATGTATATGCATACAAAACCACATATCAATGCATTTAATTCATATTATGTACATGTTTAAAATGCATTTTATTAATCAAAATTTAATTTCTAACAGAAAATTATGTTTAAAGAAACATACACCTAAGTTGAATTATCCTATGCCATGCATACCAAGCTATAATGGGCACTTGCATCTAATGCCCAATTATGGTGCTTAACAATGCAGTTGTGTTGCACAATTTATACACTTTCATTGTGTGACTCATGAATACAGGTCACTTACAAGCATGCTTCCTTTCCCTACATCCTAGATTACCAAGTAATTGTGTCACCTCACTGACAATTGTGACAAAAACAACCTACACCTACATTATTTTCTCTGATCTAGATTGAAAATTTTAAAAAAGTACAAAAAGTAAGAAATAAATGCTAGTTGGGATACAAAACTTACCACTAGTCCTATGTCTTTTGCCCAAAAAATACATCTTAACCTAATCACCTAAGTGATCTTCATGCCTGATGCCTTCCATCACTCTCCAAACGCACTCGAAGACCTCGTTCTCTCCTTCAAACTCCAAATGCTAAATGTGCACAATAGCTTCAAACATGACTCTTTTGGCCTATTTATACTCCCTAACCCTCCTCGGTGGACATGCGACCATTAGATTTTGTATTGGCCATGTAAGAATTTGCCTTTGATAGCTCATAATATTTGCCAATCAATCCTGTTTTATGTTTTGATTATATTTTTGGACTTTGGTCACTTCGTCAACAAATTAAATTCCTATTTATACTTTTCATTCAATTTGTCGAGGGGGACATATTACCTAGACACTACCATATTTTTACTGGGGCATATTAGGGTAATATTTTTATTAATTATTGTTTGAAACAATGCCTACAAATGCATTGTCTCAAATAGGAGCAAAATGCAAATACTAAAAAATTGTTCCGTCACCTGCGCGCGACATTTTTATTAATATTTATCTTAATTAATTAAATAATATTTATTATTTAATTAATTTATTTCATTCTTCCAAATTTGAATTTTAAAATTGTCATTTCCCTATAATTGAATAATTTTAATTAATTATTTAATTATTCAACTTTCATTTAATATTCGTCTAATATTCTTGAGTTATTCTTCTAAAAATTAATCAAATAATTATTCAATTATTTAATTAATCTATTTCTCATTTTTAATTAAATAATTTTTATTATTGTATTAAATTAATTCTTCTCATTTTTCACCATAATTAAATAATTATTTTGATTATTTAATTTACTATGTCTTCTATAATTAAATAAATTGTTTAATTTATTTTATTATTCCATTTTCCCAATGCTAACTGATTCTTATTTTTAATTATTTAATGCTAATTATATCCTTCAATTCCACCCCTTTAACTCCCACTGACTAACATTTCCTCTTTCTAATAAGGTCAATCTTCTAATTAATGCAATCAGTTACATTTTTAGTCTTTAGTCATGCAACCACTCTTCTGTTAATTAGCAAAGTTAAAATTCCCTAATCAATCTTGTCATGCAGCCAATCAACTATCAATATATCTTAGTCATCCGTCCAATCAGTCTATTCCTAATTAATCTTGGTCATTCATTATCAGTCAACACCCCTCAATAAGAATCATTCATTAAAATCTAGAATTCTATAAAATGATATTCAATTCTTACAATTTCATTAACCACAATTATGAAATTTTCATGCCATCAATCTGAGAGCAAAGTTGAGAGCTATATTCCATTAAAAAAGAGAGAAACAAATGAGAGGTATTGGTACTTGCGTGCAATTTTATTATGATTGAATATATTATGGATTGTGCATGAATTTGTTTAATCTCTCTTAGGTAAGTGTAAGATTAGAAATTATGTAGTGCCTCTCCTATTTTCTTCATGTATGACATCCTTATGGACGTGGTTTCAAAAAAATAAATTGTTTAATTTATTTTATTATTCCATTTTCCCAATGCTAACTGATTCTTATTTTTAATTATTTAATGCTAATTATATTCTTCAGTTCCACCCCTTTAACTCCCACTGACTAACATTTCCTCTTTCTAATAAGGTCAATCTTCTAATCAATGCAATCAGTTACATTTTTAGTCTTTAGTCATGCAACCACTCTTCTGTTAATTAGCAAAGTTAAAACTCCCTAATCAATCTTGTCATGCAGCCAGTCAACTATCAATATATCTTAGTCATCCGTCCAATCAGTCTATTCCTAATTAATCTTGGTCATTCATTATCAGTCAACACCCCTCAATAAGAATCATTCATTAAAATATAGAATTCTATAAAATGATATTCAATTCTTACAATTTCATTAACCACAATTATGAAATTTTCATGCCATCAATCTGAGAGCAAAGTTGAGAGCTATATTCCATTAAAAAAGAGAGAAACAAATGAGAGGTATTGGTACTTGTGTGCAATTTTATTATGATTGAATATATTATGGATTGTGCATGAATTTGTTTAATCTCTCTTAGGTAAGTGTAAGATTAGCAATTATGTAGTGCCTCTCCTATTTTCTTCATGTATGACATCCTTATGGACGTGATTCCAAAATTATGTTGTGGTGGTGCCTTTGTGCAGTTGACAAGATCTCTTGTGATGAATAGTTGTGGATCTAGATGATTTTCTATTGTATATGTGATTGGTTGAACTCACCATATGCTTGGATGCATATATGCTTGTATTTTATGACCATGTTAGATGATACCTGAGAGAGGTTGGTGCCTTCAAGGTGATCTAGTTTATGTCATTGCATCAATGATTGCTTATATTCTTATGCATGGTTGTGATAACCATTGTGCTATAGATTTTTGCATACTTGACTCATGATACCATAACTTCTAAGGATATTATTTTGAGTTATATGGAATTACTATTCTCTTGGGTATTTGGATTCGAGATTCATTATTTTATGATGTTCTATGATCATTCTCATGTTACAATTTTATATTGACATTGTGAGATGTACCTAATTATTGTACATTATTATGTTCATTTCTAATATCAGTGTTGGTCCTATGATGGTATTTGGTTTATTTTACATCTTAAGATATTTTGATTATCATGATACTATTACTGTTTCCTCATGATATTGTGCCTTTTATTTGATGGATATCTTAATTAGAGTTTTCACTGATATATGATTAAATATCATAAAATAATTATTTAATATTTTAAATTAAATAAATTATGATGTACATTGAGGATTAAATATGAAATGGAATGAAATTGTGACATACGAATGATTCCACTATTGAACTTCCTTTCATTAGGCACACTTTGATTATTATATGCATGTATTTTGACTATTTATACTGTGCCTAGATGCACTTGATGTGTGCTTGTTTTAGTGAACAAGTACCAAACATCATTTTTGCCCAAGCTACATGTTTGAGCATGTCTTATCCTCAATAGTAGCACATGAGGTAGTTACATTGGCCATTCATGATTTAGCCAATATCATCCCTATATGGATGGTGTACCCGTATTGATAGATTATACCTTCAGTACCATGTGGGTGAAATCTAGACTTCATTTGCATTATTTTTATTATACCACTATCTGTCTGTGCATTAGATTTTCTCCATAGTTGTGTGACAAGTTAGCATTTTTATACAGGTTATAATTCCTTTTGGTTATTTTACCGTTCTTCTGATAATTGTGCCAAAGTGCATTCCAAGTTAATGGAATTGGATTCAATTGACCTAATTGGAGGTTTGAATTATTTTAATTTTAATTTGTTTAAGTGGATTTTTATTATCCTTTTCTATTTTGGCCAAAAAGTGACTTTTAAATTAAGAATTAGAGTTCATTTACACTTATGCTTTTTTTTGGAAAGCAAAATTGCTCCAAACCCTCTTACGAGGTTTTCAAAGTTTTTCTCATTCAGAGTGATTTGCCTAAATTTTTTTTATGGGTAACAACTTGTTGGATTTGTACCACAATTTATCCCCTTTATCTGGAAGCTCCTTTGATTTTACAGAGTATTTCATTTCTCCTCTCTATTTCCATGTTTCCATCATTTGGAGAGGTAGGGCTTTCTATAAATTTCATTTTAATTTGTTTCATTATTTAAATTAAATTGCTTTTAGTCTGTGCGATGAGAATTAGTATTCCTCCACATTTTTATTTTATTCTTTTTCTCAGTTGGGCTTGTATAAAATTATCTTGAAATCAAATAGTTTATGCAAGGTTATGCTGCTCAAATTTTTCTAAATGTCTGGAAGTTGAATTTTTTGCATCATTGCCTTGTTGGGGGTGTTTAGAGCCAAATGATATCTTTAGAATTTAGAATTTAAAATGTAGAATTTTGAGTTTTCAAGCTTTTTTCTTGGCTTCAATGACAATTTTGGCCTTGGACCTAGTTATGGTCCTATTTGTGATTTTGTAGAAGTTAGAATTTCATCATTCTAACGATGGATTATTTTGTGGAGTATTGATATGAGTGTATTAAATTTTTATCCCAATAGTATTGGTGACCATTTTCTTATTTTTTGAGCCACGTGAGAATTCTCCCAAGCTTTACCTTCTAACTTTGTTTTATAGCCCATCCTTTTTTATTGAGCTTGAAATCATGATTTTATTGGGTGGTTGGTGTAACACCCTGCTAGGGAACCTATGAGAAGCTAACCTTAAACATGTTAATAAGTTTACAAAATGATTTTTTTTAAGAGTTTACAATTGATAAAGAATTAACAATGCGGAAGCAATATAACATAAGACATACATACTCATAAATGCAACTCATTTACAGATTACAAAACCTGAGGGTTCCATGATGTAGAATTACGTAAGTTAACTAATCTAATAAAAGAAATTAAACAATATAACATCTTCATATAATGCAAATGAATAATAATAACATCATCTCATAAATGAAACCTAGATACAACTGATATCATAATGAACCAACATCCTTTGCACAAGTCACAAGGTATGTGACAAAACTCAATATAGAGTACAATACAATATCTCAAAATATCACAACTATACAATGATACAAGAATACAAGATAAGAAAGATAAGAGAAAGTTTCCAACAATGAAGCACAAGAAGGTACAATTTCAACAAGGATCATCCAAGAAAAATTCATGAATGTTGGATCTTGAATTACTACCACCCGACCTCGTGGAACCAAAGGTCCACTCCCACCATGCTGAAGAGATAACAACAGGCCCCACTCGGATAACACAACCAAATAAATAAGTGACAACTAAGAAAGGGGATCCTGATAGCTCTCTAACTCTAGGTACGCTACACATACTGTAAGATAAGACTCACTAATCCAAAAGAAACTAACACATGTAGGAAATCTAAGCTGTATATAGGGAGGCATCATCATATACGTCTAACCCTTAAGTTTTGTCCTAACAACCTCTTTGGGCCCTGACACTTAAGTGACCGTATATGGTATGAATGAATTCTCAAATAGATGAAGTCACTAACTATGCCAGACACACACCTCAAAAGGTGAAAAACATCATCTCATCCTCCATCTTAGCCTATAATAGTGATCAAGCATTGGTGAGGAACCTTATCTTATTAATTAATTTTAAAACCCCATTAATATGTTATGTTATCACTTGTTAAGATTACTTGCAATAAGCGATCCTAGAAACCACTTGTGTGTCCCAACACTTATTACAAGCCACCACTACTACACAACTAGATAACCTACCCTAATACCCCAACCAAAAGAACCAAAAGAAAGAAAAACCAAAATTTTAAAGGCTTCTCATAAATCATAAATTAAGATAATCACGAAGGAAAATGCTGGAGCATAACAAATAACATATCATCCTATGCAAGGATCTAGACTGCCCATCCCATACTGGACATCTTAATAACCAATACCAATACTCATATTACATCAAAAGATCGATGATGATAAAAATATCAATAAAAATTATCTCCAAACATGGAGTAACATAATCCACAAGATAATCATTCAGAACACAGAACTGCCATAATAGTAGAAACAAGGTGACCAAGATAATTAGGGCTCAACACAAATGTGGTAGTCACCTTTTCATGGTTAAATAACATAATGATCGGAGACTTAGAGACCACACAAAATAAGCAACAGATGTACCCAAGACAACACAAGAACCAATCGTGATATAAATAGTTTATGAACTTTCCACAATATGAAACCCAAAGAGCAAAAAGACATAAAATCATAAAATAGTATAAGTTCAAAGACAAAATGCACATAGGGTAACAACCTACCCACACTGACACTTAACAACACCAAGATCACATGAGAGAAACATGCATGCATTTGACATATTATTTAACCTCATTTATATAACATCATTATATTTATTAAAATACTCTCAAGTCATAAATGACTTAGTTAGTAACATAAAGTATGCACATGGAACATATATGGTGTTTTAGTGAATCCCTATGATCTTTAAAATTAAATCAAAATTTATTAGATCAGTCATATTAATTATTTAATAATTTTCAAATTGATTAATTTTTAATTAATAAGACTTAGTAACAATTTTAACTTTATAACAGTGAATTTTTGTGTATTTCCTCTATGTAGATCAGTCGGTAATTTGAATGGTATAATCTCATATGAAATAATATAGATCTGAAACTTATATATATGGAAAGATAATTTAATTTCACATATTTTTCATTCTTTTTAGTCCTAAAAATAAGGTCATTTAAATGGTGTAAAAAGTAAATCTTTGTAACAGCCCTGTTCGGGAATGAAAGTTACTAGTTTGGTAAAAAGACCATAACTTTGTTTTGAACCATTGGATCATAATAAAAATCAGGAAAAAGACTCATAACAGTGTTAGTTCAAATCTCACTAAAGAATTTTTCCTAATTCTATAATTAAAAAAAATTATGGATGAATGTTTGTCATACTGTGATTGAAAAATCAAGCTCAAATAGGCCTAATTTCACTATAACAACCAATATTTGACCATTTCCCTACAAAGGAACCCTATTTAATTTTGATATAATTTAAATAAAACCCAAATGGGTATCTAAAATTTTCTTTATATTTTAAGGTGACATCTAAAATGAAAATTATTCCCTACCCTGACTCTTCACAACCCTAATCCAAAAATGTATGTTTTCAAACCCATATCCTTACATACAGGTATCTATAATACACATAGCTCATAATAAAGGATTAATCCATATAATTTAAACTTATGCAACTAAATTTATACAACTTGGTAAAAACTTAATGGATATACAACACAAATGTATCCTTTTAAATGATTCTCACCTAGGGTTTCCATACAAATTCTCACAGAATACCAGACATACCTTAAACATAACTCACAAGAATACCCTAATCATCTGTATAAATTTTTTGAAATCAAAAGAACATTAACTCAAAATCAAATCACAATTAAGCAAGCACGGAGAAAACAATCTTTCCAATAGAAACTGCAAAAAGACTCAGAAACTCTTACCTTGAAAACGCCAGGTAGACTTGCTAAGAAGAAGAAGAAGAAGAAGAAGAAGCAAAAACTAGATTTCACTCCCAAGCTTCAAAAATATATTCTTTAAGTTAAAAAATCTCCATGCAAAACCTGTAATCCTATCTCCTAAAATTTGCGTTATGAAAAATCTCTGTGTCCTCCTTCAAATGGCATAAACCCTCTAATAAAATAAAAATTATTCAACTAGGGTTTCTAGGACAACTTCCTAAAAAACTTAACCCTAAAAAAAAGATAAAAGAATTGTTTTCTTTGTTTTTCTTCTTATTTTTAAATAAAATCAATCTACTTATTTATTTATTTTTAAAAGAAAGAAATACACAATTTCCTTTCTCTTTCTTCTTTTAATATTAAATAAATAAATATTGTTTATTTATTTATTTTCTTTTTAATAAACTAAGTATTATATATATTATAAAATAAATAAATATCCTTTCTTTCTTTTCTTCTCTTTTTATTTTTTTTGTAATTAAATAATTAATTCTCCATAAAACTCAATTTATTATTATTATTATTATTATTATTGTTATTTAAATACAATTACATTGTATATTATTATTTTTAATTAGGAATAATATTTGTAATATATTAATAGTTTATTTATATTAAATATTCCTTTTAATTTCTATTTAGACATAATATTTAATTAAATCTTCAAATTTTATTTTTAGACTTTTAATTAAATCTATTTTAATAAATATAGGTATTTAATTAAATCCCTATTAATTAAATATTAAATAAATATTTAATATTTTATTATTCTTAGAAGGTTCAATTATTTAAACTTTATGATTAGCTTTTAATTACTCTTTTTCTTACATCACGACAAAATACCACATTGACCTTCATGCATGCATACTGCAAACTGACCAAATCAAAATGTAGAAAAGATGCAACAACATAAGCATGCTCAAACAAGGGTTCACAAATTAACGTCACCTCGACGAATTCAAAGAAGGTAGTCAATCAGATACTTGTCCACTATTTCAGGACAAATGAGAGCTTATGTCAGGATTTGGGCTTGAATGTTATCTCCCCTCTCTTACCATTGAGATAATACAATAGGGCACACTCATCCTGATAATTCAGGGAAGCCTATGCCCGGTACCTGCAAACCTTCATCACAAAGTTGGGCATGTTCATAATATAAATAACAGACAATGATAGGGATCAATAGATCGTGTGGATCTCACAATGAAATTAACTACGTCTCTATCCTCTACCACATCAGACACATCATACATAAATGTAAGATATACATGCCAACATCAATATAAAATATATATGCTAACCATACACATGCAAGTATAGGGTCAGTAAAATCATCCTAACATATGCATAATCATCATGAAAATGACCAAAATATTCTGGCATCAAGATTGAAAAGTAAATTATGGGTGGGCACTACATACACCCCCCCTAAAAATAGGATTACTCTTGGAAGATGACAAAAAAATAAAGATTACAAGGTTTACATAAAGGTGTTACAATGGTTCTCTTATGGATATAATGCATAATTCAATTGGAGACTTAGGTCCTTGACCCAATTGACCTACTATGATAAGACACCTTAGTACCATTCTCCCTTACACAAACTATCATAGGTCCATAATGAATATGGTAGAAACACCATTTTTCACAAAACTAAGCTAGCAATATCAAATATTTAGAATAGTCACCATAAAATTCAAAATCAAAAACCAAATGGGAGAGCTCTAACTTCAACATTAAATCATAAAATACTCTGCAGAAATTTCAACAGTAAATCAAGTGTGACCATTGCCACAAAAAATAGCAAAAAGAGAATCAGATGACTAGTCCAGACATAAGAAAGTTCAAAAATTTAAACCTAGCCCAAATACAATACAAACGAATCACCAATATTTAAATACTGAATCATAAAACATCACACATAAAAAAGTGACTAGTGTCAGCCACACTTAAGGGAGTAACTCCTTCATGAAACCTAAGAATACAACATCATAGACGCGCTAGAGAATGTACCCAAACACAATAGACAGTGGCTAAGGTAAGATGCATCACATACAATGGTAACTAAACAACTTGCAAATTTTTATCAATAGGTTATAAGATACAACGGCCAACAACTAAACCCCTAGTGAGCGTACAAAATCTTAGAGTTACTAGTGTAGAAACTCGGGCTCTGATACCAAGTGTAACACCCTGCCAGGGAACCTAGGAGAAGTTAACCTTAAACATGTTACTAAGTTTACAAAATGATTTTTTTTTAAAAGTTTACAATTGATAAAGAATTAACAATGTGGAAGCAATATAACATAAGACACACATACCCATAAACGAAACTCATTTACAAATTACAAATCCCGAGGGTTCCATGACATAGAATTACGTAAGTTAACTAATCTACTAAAAATAATTAAACAATATAACATCTTCATATAATTCAAATGAATAACAATAATATCATTTCATAAATGAAACCTAGATACAACTGATATCAAACTGAACCAACATTCACTGCACAAGTCGCAAGATATGCGACAAAACTCAATATAAAGTACAATACAATATCCCAGAATATCATAATTGATACAATGACACAAGAATACAAGATAATAAAGATAAGAAAATTTTTACAACAATGAAGAACAAGAAGGTACAACTGTAACAAGGATCATCCAAGCAAAAGTCATGAACGTCAGATCTCAATGGTAATAAGAATCACTACCACCCAACCTCATGGAACCAAAGGTCCACTCCCACTATGCTAAGGAGATAAAAAAATGCCCCACTTCAATTACAAAAACAAAGAAAGAAGTGACAACTAAGCAAGGCAATCCTGATAGCTCTCTAACTCCAGGTATGCTACACATACTGCAAGGTAAGACTCACTAATCCAGAAGCAACCAAAACATGTAGGAAATCTAAGCTGTATATAGGGAGGTGTCATCATATACGTCTAACCCTTAAGTTTTTTCCTAGCAACCTCTCTTGGCCCCGACACTTAAGTGACCGTATATGGTATTAATGACTTATCAAACATATGAAGTCACTAACTATGCCAGATACACACCTTAGAAGGTGGAAAGCATCATATAATCTCCCATCTTAGGCTATACTAGCACTCAAACATGGGTAAGGAACCTTATCTTATTAATTCATTAAAAAACCCTATTAATGTGTATGTTATCACTTGTTAAGATTACTTGCAATAAGCGATCCTAGTAGCCACTTGTGGGCCCCGCCACTTATTACAAGCCACCTACTACTACACAAATAGATAACCTACCCTAATGCTCCAACCAAAACAACCAAAAGAAAGAAAAACCAAAACCATAAAGACCTCATAAATCATAAATTAAGATAATAACCAAGGAAAATGTTAGAACATAACAAATAACATATCATCCTATACAAGGATCTAGAATGTCCATCCCATACTAGACATCTCAATAACCAATACCGATAATCATATTACATCACAAGATCGATGATGATAAAAATACCAATAGAACTTATCTCCAAACATGGAGTAACATAATCCACCACGATAATCATTCAAAACACAGAACCACCATAACAATAGAAACAAGGTGAAAAAGATAATTAAGACTCGAAAAAAATGTGGTCATCACCTTTTCATGGTTAAATAACATAATGATCAGAGCCTCAGAGAACACACAACATAAGCAACAGATGTACCGAAGACAACACATGAACCAATCGTGACATAAATAGGTTATGAACTTTCCACAATATGAAATCCAAAGAGAAAAAAACATAAAATCATAAAATAGTACAAGTCCGAAGGAAAAATCCACCTAGGTTAACAACCTACCCACATTGACACTTAAAAAAATGAAGATCACATGAGAGAAGACATGCATGAATTTGACATATTATTTAATCTCATTTATATAACATCATTATATTTATTAAAATACTCTTAAATCATAAATGACTTAGTTAGTAACATAAAGTATGCACATGGAACATATATGGTGTTTTAGTGAATCCCTATGATCTGTAAAATTAAATTATAAATTGATTAAATCAATCATATTAATTATTAATAATTTTCAAATTGATTAATTTTTAATTAATAAGTCTTATTAGCAATTTTAACTTTATAACAATGAGTTTTTGTGTATTCCTCTATGCAGATCAATCGATAATTTGAATGGTATAATATCATATGAAATTATACGGATCTGAAAATTATATAAATGGAAAGATAATTTAATTTCACATATTTTTCATTCTTTCTAATCCTAAATACAAGGTCATTTAAAAGGTGTAAAAAGTAAATCTCTGTAACAGCCCTGTTCGGGAATGAAGGTTACTATTTTGGAAAAAAGACAATAACTTTGTTTGGAACCCATGGATCGCCATAAAAAATAGGGAAAAAATAAATAATAGTATTATTTAAAATATCACCAAAGTGATTTTCCTAATTATGTAAATAGAAAAATTTATGGATGAATGTTTGTCATACTTTGATTGAAAAATCAAGCTCAAATAGGCCTAATTTCACTATAAAAACCAATATTTGACCCTTTCCATACAAAGGAACCCTATTTAATTTTGATATATGTTAAATAAAACTCAAATGGGTATCTTAAAGTGTGTTTATATTTTTAAGGTGACATCTAAAATAAAAATTATTCCCTACCCTGACTCTTCACAACCCTAATCCAAAAACGCATGTTTTCAAACCCATATCCTTACATACAAGTATCTATAATACACATAGCTCATAATAAATGATTCCTCAATACATTTTAAAATTATGCAACTAAATTTTTACAATTTGTTAAAAACTTAATGGATATACAACACAAATGTATCCTTTTAAAATAATTCTCTCCTAGGGTTTCCATACAAATTCTCACAGAATACCAGACATGCCATAAACATAACTCACAAGAAAACTCTAATAATTTGTATAATTTTTTAGAAATAAAAATAAAATTAACTCAAAATCAAATCACAATTAAGCAAGCACGAAGAAAACAATCTTTCCAATAGAAACTGCAAAAAGACTTAGAAACTCCTACCTTGAAAACGTCAGGTAGACTTGCTAAGAAGAAGAAGAAGAAGAAGAACCAAAAAGTATATTTCACTCCCAAGCTTTAAAAATATACTCTTTAACTTAAAAATCTACATGCAAAACATGTAATCCTATCTCCTAAAACTTGTGTTCTGAAAAATCTCTGTGTCCTCCTTCAAATGGCAAAAACCCTCTAATAAAATAAAAACTATTCAACTAGGGTTTCTAGGACAACTTCCTAAAAAAATTAACTCTAAAAAAAAGATAAAAGAATTGTTTTCTTTGTTTTTTTTCTTATTTTTTAAAGAAAATCAATTTTTTTATTTTTTTATTTTAAAAGAAAGAAATACACAATTTCCTTTCTATTTCTTGTTTTAATAGTAAATAAATAAATATTGTTTATTTATTTATTTTATTTTCATAAACTAAGTTTATATATATATATATATATATCCTTTCTTTTGTTGATGTTGTGTATGTGGAAACCAATGGTTTTTTCCAGAATTACGAGATTTTACTTTTAAATTTTTAGACATTTTCATGAGCGCCTCAATTTATGTGCTCATTAGTTTTGGATTTTCACCATGTTGGCATGTTTTGGTTATTGGCCTTGGTTGTATCTTGTGATTATGAAGGGATTGTGTGGGTAGAATGAATAGAGGAAATTTTGGCTAATTAATACCATGATCCAAAATTTTATTTTTATTGCCAAATTTATGGTTGTGCGCCAAGCTGGTTGATAGCTAGAAATTGGGGCTTTTGTGTATTTTGGGCTTTGATATCCATCCTTGTTCTTTTATCAAGAAGCATGTAAAAGAAAATTGGGATCCATGCTCTTGGCGATGAGGCTATTAGAGCATGCTTTTGCATTATTTTATTGCCTTGGTTTATTGACTTTTCATTACATTATTTGAGTTTGTAATCTTAGTTGTATTGATGTGTGTGTTTGACACCACATCCTTGTGTATAGTTGAGATATGCCTACTTGATAGGATCTTTGAGAGACCGGTGCTCTTGGTTTGAGACCAATCGATCTGTCATGATTCTTTATGGTTTTATGACTTTTGATTCTTTCTTTCTTCATTCTTTGTTGCATTGTCTCGCATGGTACGTTGTTGTTATAACACAATGAGTCTATTTGGTGTTTGAGAAGTGAAGTGTAGTGGCTCTCTAAGGCAGGATAGGACACAAAGGGGTCCCAGGGTAAACCTTGGAAAGTTCTTAATAAAGTGATAACTAAATAAATGAATGGGGTCAAACACATTAACAAGAACTAATATGACTACTTGGCCACTTGAGGATGTGATTTAAGGTATACCAATGTCTATATATATGAGGACATTGATAAAAGGCACTATATGAACATCTACACATATTGATGAAAGATACATACTGAGTCTGGTCATCTGAGGATGTTGATCGAAGACTCAATGCTACATGGGCCACTAGGTGCCATGTAATGAAACTCCATTCCTGAGTCCCTGTACCAAACCATTGTTACTACTGAGTAGTGACCCTATGTACTATGTCTTATTGTACTTATTTGAGTGATTGTATTGGGATTGTTGTTCCATCCTCGATTATTATACTTGTATGGCACGAGTGTTAGCCTACATTATGTGTGTGTATTGCATGTATTTGGACCATGTGACTATCTTCACGAGCATGATGGGGTGGGCCTGAGGGTACTACATGGTCAAGTGACATGCCACATCACTTTTGGGGATTGACGTATAGGTGGTGGTCTACGTCCAGTGGTAGAGTAACATGCATGATGTGCTCATCCCTATGTATTATATTTTAATGATTATGTTATATGTTAATATGCTTATTGGATTAGATCAGTTATGTCTTTTATTGTTTTAATTGAGTATGTCCTTGATTTAATGTATTCGATACTCCCCGATGTGGAGATGTACTTTACTAGGCCATACATTAGAGTTGGTGATAGAAATTATTTATTTTTCCTTAAGGTGGGAAAAACTATTCATATGTTTTTATTCTCTTGCACATACATTCATTTCTTCTGCACATATGTCCTATTTTCCTATACATTCATTCTTTCTATCCCACACAAACATTCTTTTTCATTGGCTCATTCATTCTCTATTCCTGCATATTACTAATAGGGAGTAGTTCTTATGGGTTTGTACAAATATGGACCTTGGATTTGTGTTCCCTGAGTTCTTGGGATCATTTTCATGTGTCTAAATTCCATTTTTCCATGTGGTTGTTTTTGATTGCAGGGAAAAATAGGTTTTGAGTGGGGACCCAAAACCCCTTACAAGCTAGAATAAAAGATTTAAAATTTAAGCACTCCAAAAAGAAACAGGACTGGAAACCAGTTCGCTAAAGCCAAAACTAACAACAAAAAACCAAAAGCCAGAGACCAAAAAAAAAGACAAACCACCAGTACCAAAAACCAGAGCCCTAGATAAGCTCCTTGCAAGCCTCAATAACTTCCTACTTCACTTCAGATATCTCCTTTATCGCTGCATTGAACTCTGAGAGTTCCTGGATCCTTTCATGAATTTTCTTCTTTCTTGCAGATCTAGTGCATTTTCCGGGGCCATCATCTTCTAGGTTCTCTATGATATCCTCTATTTTTTTACTGGGGGACCCAGTATCTAGCTCTGCCTTAATGGTCAAGAAGCAATCCATGGCCGAACCCATAAATTTTTTGTAGTCTTGCATATGTTGTTTCATGGTATTCTCCATGGTTTCTATTCTAGCTTGTAACTGCTACACATTATTGTCCTCATCATTAGTAACCTTGTTCGCCATAGTTTTAGGGCCAGATTCCAACTGAGTCTGTAGAGAGTCCATCTTAGCAACAATTGAATGGTACTTGAGGTTTAAATTCTTGATCTCCTGGAACACCCACTTCATTAACCAAAAGGAATACATGGAAGCAACTTTGGCTGTTTGGAGGACCCCAAAGGGGGGATCAATCTTATCGTCCATGTCTTCCCTTAGTAATTAAACATTCCTTTCCTACAAGTCCACCATTTTGATGAAAGGGATGTTCTAAAAATTTCCAGGGGCATTTTCTATCTTCCCCTCAGGTAAAGTCGTCTCCTTGGCAGGGGAAGTATTCTCCACCTCTGTCACATCCTTCTGAGTGTCCTGACCACAATCCATAACAACTTCAAGCTTCAGAGATATAGGCACATCATGGTCTTCATAACTATCATACTCAACCAAAATTGGCACTTTCTGACCTCCTACATCCTCCTCCTTCATCTTATCCTCTTTTTTCTTCTTGCTATTCGAATTTTGACTTTTGTTCATAGAGCCCGTAACCTCTTCATCCGTGTTAATATTCTCCTCCGAAACCAAATTTGAGACTGAGGAATCTGAGTAACTATCTTCCTCAATGGAATCAGCCATATTATCATATCCTTCCACACTGTCAGCAGAGGTATCCATATGCATGGTAGTATCCTTATCCTTCTTTAATTTTTTACCTAGCAGACTCTTATCTTTCACATTCACATCCCTAATTCTCTTTTTACCCGAACTAGATTTAGGTGTGGTTATGACAGGGCTTACACTAGCCATCTTTTTAATGTGTTCAACAATTAAAAGAGTCAACCCTTCATGAAGAATGGGTTTCTTCTCCTTCCTCTTGTGCTGGGAAATGCTAGAACGAAGAGATTGCAAAATATAGAAAGGCAGGGAAACCCTAATTTTATGCTGAAAATGACAGAGCAAAACAAAGTGGTAAGAATGGGCTCTTTTAAACCTACCCTCCAGGGTAATATACTCCATAATTTCCATCATAATAGTTGCCTAGATATCTTTGAACGATGCTACATCATAGCATCCTTCAGATTCTTTAACAAGAATTTATTTCTCCTCCTTACTCTTGGGAAAGCGCCGAATGGCCTTTTGAGAAAATTTACTGTCCCAAAAGAATTTGATACCCTTCATACTAAGCCCAGAAATCTTAGCTATGAAATCCTCCGTAATGTTCACAATGATGCCTGCTATGGTAACAACCCCATTTTTCCAGGAATCAACAAATAATTTGGTAGCACTGTCTTTTGCCCCAAGCAATATTTCCATGTAGGTGGTAAGACCACCGTTCTCAAGAATTTCCCAAGCTTATGGAATTTTTCTCCATTTGACATAGTCCTTCATCTCTTTGCAATTAAGCCCACCTCCCATGATTGCACAGCTCTCAAAGATGGTAAAAAATGTAGAGAGAATCCAATTGTTATGAAAATTGGTAACGTTGGAATTAACAAGGGTTAGCTCGTGTCTATAATTAGAGTTCTTGGGAAAGACACCACTTTCCGTGCTCATTTTCCTCTGATTTTTTAAAAAGTGTCTAATCATCATAGCTTCTCAAGATACGCCCAATCAACCCTTTTGCTTCGGGATCTGTCAAAGGCCAACTTGGCTTTGATATCAACAATCAAATTTTTATAATCGTGCCAAATCACGATGTCCCTAGCCTTAACTACATAATTGGCCAGCTCATCTACTGTACCATTGGCTTCCCTATAGGCATGAGAAATGATAACTTGATTGAAGGAATTAATTATGATCCTAGCCTCTTCGATGATCTCCTTAATTGTCCATGATGGCTTAGTCTTGTCACTAATACATTTTAAAATATTGAGTGAGTCACCCTCGATCCACACCTTCTGTGCCATGTGTTTCTTGACAAGTTTTAGCGTCTGAAGAAGTGCCATGGCTTCTACCACGTGGTTGTTTTCCACCCCAATAGGTAAAGCTACCACATCCAAGCAATTTGCCATGTCATCACAGATGAGGCCCCCACAGCCAGCTGGGCCAAGGTTTCCCTTGGTAGCGCCGTCGAAGTTAATTTTTATCCATCCTGACGGAGGAGAAAGCCAAATGGCATTCTCTCTAGGATGAGGTTTTTGATTTTCTGTCCTTACACCCATATCACCAGCATTGAAATCCAACATTTTTCCAGACGTCATCTTGAAGTTTTCCTTAATACTTCTCTTTATCTTCTCAACAATCACTTTTGGAGGAAGACCAATGTTCCTGAAGACTCTATCATTCTGTTCTCTCCAAACCCACCATATAACATGGGGAGGAATAATATTCCACAAATGTTTATCAATGGGGGAATCTTCTTTTCACCACTGATTACAAAAGATTTCCATGTTATTGGGAAAAAACCACTTAATCTCCCAGCATTGTAATAATTCATTCCAAACCTCCCAAGCATATCTACAGTTAATGGCCAGATGGAAAATCATTTCCTCAGCATTTTTACATAAAAAGAATCTATTACTCAGCATCATTCCCCGTTTCTGGAGATTGTTAATTGTAAGGATATTATTCTGCAAAACCAGCCAAAAAAAGATATTAATTTTAGGAATTAAAGACTTGTCCCACACTTGAGCCCAAAAGGGGAGAGGATTCAATTGCTTTAATAAAAGCTCAAAACATGAAGCAACCATGAAGATTCCAGAAGGAAGAACTCCCCACAGGATTTTGTCTTCCCTTGAAATTTTAACCTTCCAGATCACAAGGTCAAGCATAAGAGGTTTTAACATTTCATAAGAAAGGGACAAATCAATCCACACTCCATTTCTCTAATAGTCCTTGACCATAGTTCCATATCTCTGAATACACTGATTGATAATGGGCTGAAAGGCAACAATAGAATTTAGAGGATAATCTTTTATCCAACAGTCTTCCAAAAAATGAATTTTTTTGCCATTTCCTAAAAACCACTTAGCCCCTTTAAAAGCCGCATCCTTAGCATTCTGAATGTTGTTCCAGATGAAAGATCCTTGCACTTTCAGATCATTTTTCCATAATTTCAAAATATGGGAAAAGGACAATAAGTATTTTTTTATGAATTATATCATTCCATTCTCTTTTAACACCAAAAATACTCCAAATCTATTTTTCCAACAAGGCCAAGTTGGTAGCTCTAATAGGGAAGATACCCACCCCCCCTACTTTATAGGTGTGCAGACCCTGTCCCAAGCAACTAAAGCAAATCTCTTTTTTTCCTCCACTCCTGACCATAGAAAATTTCTCTGGATTTTTTCAATGATGTCTGCATATTTCCCAGGTATCTTGAAGAGACTGAGAGCATAGACAGGGAGACTTTTCAATGACGCCTTAAGGAGCTGAAGTTTTCTATCTTGGCTCAGGATAGCTCCTTTCCAACCAGCCAACTTCCTATTAAATCTGTCAACAATACCCCCCCAGAAGTAGTCTGGAGGTTTAAGACCAAGAGGGAGACCCAGATAGGTAGCAGGAAGAAGCTCAATTCTACAGCCTATAATTCTGGCAATTCTATGCTGTCTTTCCTCAGGAGTTTTAATAAAATATAAGGAGCTCTTATCCTAGTTGATTATTTGACCTGAGCCAAGGGTATAGGTAGTAAGAGCCGATTTGATAGTCCTCACTTTCTGAATAGAGGAAAACCCATTAAGATGGTATCATCCATGAACTGTTCATGCGAGCAAGGACTAGAAGTAGAGGAAGGGGAAAGGCCTTTAAAAGACCCATTCGAGGCCATCTTCTAAAAAAGTCACCCCAAGCATTCAGAAAAAATTGAAAAGAGGATAGGAGAAAGAGGATCTCCTTGCCTTAAACCCTTGGAAGGTTTAAAAAACCTAGAAGGAGATCCATTGATCAGAATGGCAGCTGTAGACGTACTAATAAGCTGAATTTTTTTTTCCATGTGGTTGTTATAATTTAACTCATGTGTCATTTAGGTTTTAAAATGAATCCTAAATTTGTCTATGTTGAGGTTGGAATTATTCTCCTTGATGGTCAATTGTGGGTGATTGTCTGGTCTCATCTCGTAGGGTTTGTGGATGTTATTTGGTCTCTCACAAGGTGTCTTAAGAACATGAATGTCCATTCTTATTAATGTTTGGGATTGTCATGGGACCCTTGGAAGTGATTGTAATACTTTCACTTATGCACAATCATTGACAATCATTTTTTTGTATCTCTTTTTCTTATTCTATGATGTTACGTTTATGCACTTTTGAAGTTGATGATTATGTAGTTACAATAATTTTTTTTATTGGTGCATATTTACCTAATGTTCTGAGAGTTCCTTGGTAGTTACGTCTGGTATTAGATCCCATGTCAATACACTAAGATCTTTTAGTATATGTTTCCCAAATATTTAATATTGTTGGAACATGAGTGTGCATGTGTTGTATTGTGGGTTAGTGGTAGCTTGTTTCTTGGGTGCCTAGGTTTGGCATTCTTGAGTGTTATGCAAGAACTAACCCAAGTAGCATGTGGTGGAGGAAGAGTATCTCCTAGATATTTGCATCTATCAAGGATGGAAGATAGCCCTGTGTGAGAACCTCTTGAGAGGGCTATATAACATTTTTTGGTGTGTTACTCCTGGTTTGTGAGTGTTTTGAGACCCCTGGGTGGTTTGAGTGTGTGGATGCCTTGGAAACTGTGGATGTGTTGCCATATGTTATAGCATGATAGTTGGTATGTATCTATGGATTATTGGTTACATCACACACTTAGTATCCTTTGAGTGTCTTATTTTCTTGTGTGACCCTGCTTGGTTTGGGTGATTGATTGGTGTTCATGCATGACCTTGAGTTCCTATTGAGTCACTCCTAGTAGAGCGCAATGCATCATTTTATGTGATTATTGCATTAAAAGTGAAATAGAAAGAAATTTTTTTATGGTTATTATGTATTGGTATTTTGTAATTGCATTATAAATGTATTCCGCTTTGGAAAGTGATAGTTATGCACCTCTGCATTCATGAAAGGAATATTCATTAGTAAAAGAGGTGTAAATTATCTTATGTAATAGATCATTTGTGGTAAGGACTAATGTTTCCAAATTTCATGTTTCCTAGATCTCTTGAGAAACCTCATGTCTTCTTTCTATGTAGCACTGTATTTACCTTGCCTTGAGTGTAATAAAGCCTATGTGGTTGTAGGTTAATCATTCCTTGTTTCTCCATTGTATAATTACTCTTGTGTGAGTGTGTGGAGAACCCTTGTAAAAAGATCAAGTGTCATTTTACAACCTTGTGTATGTATCACCTTGTGGTTGTAATAACCTTGGTGAATATTGGGCTCCTAGCAATCTTTCTTTGTGCATTCAGTATCTGTATGTGGCGTGCTTAAACCTTCTCCTAATTGAACCTTGCATATTGAATTATTGCATTTCATGGAACATATAAAATAATGTAAATTGAGAAAGAACATTTCTTCATTTATTAGTGTTTAAATCGATGCATATGATTGGAATCATGATGATTCATTGTCTCATATGTCTGGGTACGTTCTCTAACATTGCTTGGATGTTGTATTCCTCAGTATTGTGTAGTGGTTACTCCCTTTGATTTGATTGATATTAGTCACAATGCCACATGCATGTGTTTCATGTTTGATGATTTATTTCATATTCTTGATGGATCTTTCCATGTGTTGTATGAGCTAACATTGAATTTTAGATTTTCTTATGCTTGAACTAATCGCAAAAATTTTCCATTTATATATTTGTGACATTTTTCATGTTTGATTTATTGTTCAAATGTGCACATGTTTTGGGATTTACTATTGGAATTTATGTTTTTCCCATTTCGATTTTCCCTTTATAGTTTCACGGTGACTATTCCCAACATTTGGTATTGTTGAGCTTGATTTGTGTGTAGTATAATTCTATCATATTCAATGCCGACCTCCGGTAGTATGTGCAAGGGAGAACATCACAAAGAACATGCTATTATGTGTTTATGGATAATTAGAAGAATTTTAAATATAATATCTTCCTATTGAATTTATGAGCAGGTCTTGTTTTGTACATGATAATAAGTGCAAGTCATCAATTATGTATATGCATGTTGGAATTGATTTGATTTATAGAAGCATTGAATTGTGAATCCTCCTTTGTAGGGATGTTAGTATATGCATTGTGCAATTGATTGGTAGATGTGTACTAGGTTATATTGGATTATAAATTGAGAGATCTTTATGTATATTGTTAAGAAATGAATAATTGGTCTTTTGCAAACCTTATTTTATGAATTAGTTAGAATCATGATATAAATGTTATCTTCTATGAATGTCAAGGCATATCTTGTGCAGTAATGGTTGAGTTTGAACGCTTGCATTGAATTCTAGGTGCAGTGTGAGTGAACTCTTGTGTGTATGATTTTAGTTCTTTTGGTTTGCTTCCATGCCTATGATATTAAGAGCTTGAGTGTTCCCTTTTCTTAACATTGCTTATTTTGGATGGTTGGGTGTGACTTAGTCCACCTATGAGGTTTTACCCTGGTTGTGGGCCTAGAGACCATGTCTTTCCTTTGTGCTTGCCTCTTTGAGAGTGATTCATGAGGTTCTTTATACACCCCTATTTTGGTTATTGATTGTTGGTGAGTGTTCGTTGGGCCACTTCCATTGTGTGCTCCCTAACTTCTCTTTTGGCTAGTGTGGCGTAAGGATAGAGAGTCTCATTTTCTATTATTCGACACTTTCTTGGCCATATATATATATATACATATATATACATACATATATATCATATATATGTATATATACACACACACATATATATACACACATATATATATATACATATATAGATATATATATACATATATAGATATACATATATATATACATATATATA
>MU224290.1:1187840-1202379 GCA_018584345.1 Thuja plicata | reverse complement strand
TATATATATATATATATATATATATATACATTACACACACACACACACATTACTGTGTCAGCTATGTTATCCCTCTTTGTGAGACTCCATGTTGCAGATCGGTTTTTCTAGAGGAATTCTTGATACTATGTTGTTTGTTCTTAGCTTCAAGGTACAAGAGGATCTAGTCTTTTTAGACGTGTCTTACCATCACGAGCTTGGTTAAGGATGTGACTATAGGAATATTTGTCACATTTTTGTAGGTGAGACCGTGGTCTAGTTGGGTTGGGTAACCCTTGTTGCATATATATAGTTGAGCTCTCGATATCTTAGAAGTTTTATATTTTCTCCTATGCTTGGTGTTTAGTAGTGACATGTAATTAGAGTTTACAAAATGATACTTGCAAATTGATTCAATTACAATTTAATTCCCAATCCAAGAAATATTGCGTGACTATGCTTTTTAACCTTTTAAACTTTAAGCTAAGTCCATTAACCGTTTACAAAATTTGAGAAAATTAACTAATTAATAAATTGACGTAATTAGAATTTATACACGGAATTGAAAAGTGAAAGTAAATAGAGAGAATGTAAGACATGAGATAGGAGAAGAATGAGACAGAAAATAGAAATATCATAAACATGTTGATAACAGAGTTGTCCTTCAAAGGATTACGTCTCCAGGTCCACTTCTTAATGTTGGACCGCTTTATTAATATCGCCAAACACTGAAGATACCTTTTATAATATTCAAGCTTCAAAAACCTGCACAAACTTCTTCCCAATCTCTCTCCTTTAAAATCTTTAGGTGTATAGTAACACATTGCAAAATCTCAAGCCTTCTCTTGGAAATTTCCCCAATAATTCTCCCAATATTTCTCCAAATAAACTTCACCAATTCCCAAGCCAAACACACACCCTTTTATATAAATTTATTTTCTCATATGAGGTTCAAACCATATGATCCCCATATCTCCCAATTTATCCGTTTAAAAATATCCCCTTCTTTTGGAGAGAATTTATTTTTGTTGGGTCAATTTACTTTATTTAATTTATGGAATAAAGAGGAGGGAAGAAAAACCAAAATGGTGAAAATGAATCTCAAAAATTGTGTTGGCATAGCAGTGGTTTAAACCGCCAAATCCATTTTAAGCCTTTATTTTCGCGAGAGACATATTCAAATAATATTTTAATGTAAATATTTCATATTGCGTGAGTTTGGTGTATTGGTTAAGAGGGGACATAGTAGGTGAGAGGTCATGGTGAACAAACAAAATAGATTTCATGAAGCTTCCACATGGGTGCCATGTGGCGCTCATCTATTGGGCCACATGGAAACATTGTTTTCCTATGTTGGTGACAAGTGGAAACTAGTGGTTGACTTGTGTCAATCTGCAATATGTCAAGCCTCCATTGGTCAACTTCCACATCATCCTCACTTCAGCATTTTGATTGGTCAACTCTCCAACTTTGACCACCCATATCTTGCGCATAAAATCTCTATTTTTTGTGAAGTGAATGACGTTGGAATATTGGTGACGAACTCTTCAATTTGATGCCAGTTTTGACCAATTTGGAGATAGTTAATTTTTCAATTTTTTTAGACCACCTGAAACTTTCTAAGACTGTGAAACTTTTAGGTTTCTTGGATCCATCTGGATCAAGTAGGCATTTGTTTATCCCTTCTTGTGGTTGGATATTTTTTTTGATCTTCTCTAGTGTGAGTGCTCTTAGTTGTGAGAGGTGACCTATTGTAGTTGCACCTTTTTGGTACTAGATATGGGCATTGTATCCTTTAGAGAAGTGGATTTGGATAGATAAGCCTTACTTCTTTGGAGTTTTCACTGAGTAATTGAGACTGTAGTTGAGATAGAGTATGCTCCAAATGAGCATGGTAGTACTTTTCTCACTTTAGGAAAAATATTTTCTGTATTCTTGAGTTTTAAATTGAGAGCCTTTGATGCTCTTTTCCGTGTGTGTTGGTCTTTTTAGTAGTTATGAGGTTGGCTGGTAAGGATTTGGTGTGGTTTTGCTAGACTTGTGGAGGAGTTGTATGACTATTTTGGTATTGAATTTGGTTATGGATCTCACACCTTGTGTGCTCTTTTGCGTGACTTGAAAGATTCTAGGAGTAAGCCTAGTCTTTGGGTTGGATGATGTAGCGCCTCTCCCATTTTCTTCCTACATGAAATCCTTATGGATTTGGTTTCAACATTATGTAATGGTGGTGCTTCTTTGTGGTTGATGAGATCTCTTGTGATGCCTTGTTTTGACTCTGGATAATTTTCTATTGTCTTATGTGATTGGTTGAGCTCACCATATGCTTGGATTCATATATCCTTGTATTTTATGATCATCTTAGCCTACAAGAAGTTGGTGCCTTCGGGGTGACCTAGTTTATGTCGTTGGATAAAAAAGTTGCTTATGTTCCTATGCCTACTTGTGATAACCATTGTTCTATAAATTTTTGCATACCTTATTTGTGATGCTATACCTTTTGAGGTTATTATTCCGAGTTATGTGGACTTACTGTTCTCTTGGATATTTGGATTCAATCAGATTGATTCTTTTATAATGTTCTATGACCATTCTCATGTCACGATTTTATATTGGCATTGTGAGATGAACCTAATTACTATACATTCTTATGTTCATTTATAATATCATTGTTGTTGCTATGATGGTATATGGTTTATTTTACATACGAGGATATTCTAATTGTTATGATGTTATTACTGATTCTCAGTGATATTATGCCTTTTATGTTGATGAATATCTTAATTGGAGTTTTCACTAATATATAATTAAATGTCATAAAATGATTATTTGATGTTTTGATTTAATTAAATATTTATTATGATGAGGATTAAATATGAAAAGGAACAACTTTATGATATTTAAATACATAAGAATAATTTCATTGTTGAGATTCCTTTCATTAGGTGCACTTTGACTATTATATTCACGTGCTTGGGCTTTATACTATACGTAGATGTACTTGATGTGTGCATATTTTAGTGAACACAAACTAGATATCATCCCACCTGAGTTGTAGGTTTGAGTGTGTCTTAATCCCTAAAGTGGCTCAAGGCACAATTACATTAGTTGTTTGTAATTTAGCCAATATCATCCCTGTATGGATGATGTACATATATTGATATATTATACCTTTGATACCGTGTGTGTAAAATGCAAACTTCATTTGCATTACTGTGTTATACTAGCATTTGTCTATGCATTAGAGTTGGTCTGTAGTTGTCACGACAAGTTAGGATTTTAATGTTGGTTTTAATTCCTTTTGGTTATTTTATTGTGCTTCTAACAATTGTACCGAAGTGCATTCTAAGTTTATCAAATTGAATTAAATCTCCCTAATTGGAGGTTTGAATTATTTTTATTTTAATTTGTTTATGTGTCTTTTATATGTTTTTCTACTTTGACCAAAAAGTGACTTTTAAGTGAAGAATTAGACTTCATTTTACACTTGTGATTTTTTTGTGAGAGCAAAATTGCTCCAAACTCTTTTATGAGGTTTTTAGAGTTTTTATTTTTGGGAGTGATTGACGCGACAAAATTTTGTGGATAGTGGCTTGCTGGATTCATGCCACGATTGCTCCTCTTTGTCTCGAAGCTCCTTCAATTTCACAAAGTATTTTATTTCTTTTTTTTTTGTTTCCATATTTACACCACTTGGTGAGGTAGGGCTTTCTATAACTTTAATTTTACTTTGTTTCATTAGGATATTAATGTTTCTTTAATTCCTTTCTATAACTTTTACAAGAAGCTAGGATTTTAATGTTGGTTTTGATTCCTTTTGGTTATATTATTTTCCTTCCAAAAATTGCACCGAAGTGCATTCCAAGTTTATGGAATTGGATTAAATCAACCTAATTGGAGGTTTAATTTTTATAAATTTGTTTAAGTGGATTTTAATTATCCTTTTCAATTTTCGGCAAAAAGTGACTTTTAAATGAAGAATTAGACTTCATTTTACACTTAAAATTTTTGTTTGAGAGCAAAATTTCTCTTATGATCCTTTTTAGAGTTTTTCTCTTTGAGAGTGATTTACTTGAAAAAATTTTGTGGGCAGCGACTTGTTGGATTCATGCCATGATTTCTCCCCTTTATCTTGAAGCTCTTTCAATTTCATAGAGTATTTTATTTCTTCTTTTTGTTTCTGTGTTTTCACCATTTTTTGAAGTATGACTTTCTATAACTTTTATTTTAATTTGCTTCATGATTTGAAATAAATTACTTTTAGTCCATAGGATGAGAATTAGTATTCCTCCATGTTTTCATTTCAATATTTTTTTCTAGTTGGGCTTGTACAAAATTATTTCAAAATCCAATAGTTTATGCAAGGTTATGCTACTCAAATTTTTATGAATGTTTGGAAGTTGATTTCTATTGCATCCTTTCCTTGTTGGGGGTTTTGAGAGACAAAGGGTATCTTTAGAATTTTAAATTTTGAGTTTTCAAGCTTTTGTCATGGCTTCAATGGAAATTTTGGTCTTGGACCTAGTTATGGTCCCGTTTGTGATTTTGTAGAAGTTGGAATTTTGTAATTCTCATGATGGATTAGTTTATGGAGTATTGATATAAGTGTATGAAATTTTAATCCCGAGAGGATCCAAGACCATTTACCCAATTTTGTAGCCACGCGAGCATGCTCCTAGGCTTTACCTTCCAACTTTGTTTTATGGCCTATCCCTTGCTTTGTTGAGCTTCCAATCCTGATTTTACTGGTTGGTATGTTGTATATGTGAGAATCAATGGTTTCTCCTAGAATAATGAGATTCCACTTTTGATTCTTGGGCATTTCATGAGTGCCTCAATTTACATGCCTCCAATTTTGGATTGTCATCACGTTGGGATGTCTTGGTTGTTGGCCTAGTTGTATCTAGTGATTGTGAAGGGATCCCATAGTTGAAATGAATAAAGGAAATTGTGGTTAATTAATAATGTGATCCAAACTTACACTTTTATTTTTGATTTCATGGCTATGCTCCAAGCCGGTTGATAGCCAAAAATTGGGGCTTTGATGTATTTTGGGCTTTGATATCCATCCTTGTGCTTTTAATGAGATATATGTTAGATCACATTAGGATTAGTTCTCTTAGAGATGAGGCCAATAGAGCGTGCTTGTGCACTATTTTGTTGCCTTGGTTTATTGATTTTTCATTGTATTTTTTCAGTTTGCAATCTTGGTTGTATTGATGTGTGTCTGAGATCACATCCTTGTGAATAATTGAGCTATGCCTTTTTGAAGGGATCTTTGAGAGACCCGTGATCTTGGTTTGAGACCAATCGATCTTGGCATGCTTCTATATGGTTTTATGATTATTGAGTCTTTATTTCTTCATGTCTTGTTGGATTATCTTGCATGGTGCTTCATTATTGTAAAGAGATAAGCCCATTTGGTGTTTGAGTAGTGGAGTGAAGTAGCTCAAAAAAAGAAGGTCCAATTGGATATCACAATTATCTCATGAGAGATATTTAAAGAGCATTTCTATGAGTGTTTCCTTTTAGATCAGTATGAAGATGCATGTGCTGATGAGTTTCACGATCTCCAATAGGGGACTATGATAGTGGAATAGTATAAGTATAGGTTCTTCAAGCTAAGATAGTATTCCAGCTACACTCATGATGAGCCTATGTTAGTAAAACATTTTATTCAGGGCCTTAATGGTCTTATTGTTGGAGATGTTCACATGCATGAACCTAGGAGACTTTCCCTTTCTACTGAGAAGGTGAGATTGGATGAGGGTAATGTTTCTAGGGATTTTGGTAGTATGTCAGGAGCATAAGTTCATAGTGCTCAGCCTTCTAGTTTAGGTGCATAGGGTACACAAGTACAATTGACAGGTTCTTCTAGAGCATATTTAGCACCTCCCTAGATAGACTACCAAAAAAGTCATAGACAAAGGCATTCCCAGGGTCCATTCCAAAGGTAGGACTCTAGTAGTTTCCAGTTAGGGAATCATAAAGGTTTATGTAATAAGAACATGTCTGGTAGTCAGGCATCAAGGAGTGTACTATAGAGTTGTCAACATAGCTCCAGTAGGGGAAATTTATTTTAGTCCAGTGTACCTTTTGCAGGTCATGGTGTTGGTAGAGGGGCTTGTTTTCCTTGTGGCCTACAAGGTCATATTGCTATGCATTGTCCTCATAGATTAACTTTAGGACTGAGTCATAGGATTTATATTTTTGAGCCTACTATTGGTGATGCAGGTATATCCCACAAAGTCTTTGCGATGATTGATAACCGTCAAGATGAGCACCAAATCAACATTTTTGAGATTATAGGTGCATTTCATGGTACATCTACCTCTATATTATTTTCTTATGGTGCTTTAGATTCCTTTATTTCCCCTTCCTTATGGAACAATGTGGGCTAGTAGCAGCAAGACAGGAAGATAGTTGACAAGTTGAGTTAGCCTTAAGTTCTAGGGTGGTCATGGACTCCCTTGTTCATGGTTGTGTGTTCCATTTGACAGCCTTCACCACCATTGTAGACCTTTGTAACCTACCCTTGGGCTCGTATGACATTATTTTTGGTATGGATTGGCTACCTTCCCACCAAGAGAGTATCAATTTCTGATGCAAGTCGGTACAATGTGTAGATGACACAGGTGGGCATGTTGAGCTTGTAGGGATCTAGAGACCTATTTCAATTTGCATGATGTCAACCATGGAGCTAAAGAAGAGTATGTTAAAGGGATTTTAATTTTTTATATTCTCTATTAGTGACCTTGATGAGGTTGAGATTTGAGAGGTGTCTCTTGATGATCACCTACTTCTTTGTGAGTTTGCATATGTGCTTTCGAATGAGATTCTAGGTATGCCACCTCAGTGTGATATAGATTTCAATATTGATCTCATCTTAGAGTAGAGACTATTTCTCAAGAACCTTACCGTATGACCACTCAGGAGTTGAGCGAGCTCCAATTATAGTTAGAGGAGTTATTGGGTAACGACCTATCAATCTCAATGTTTCCCCTTGGGGTGCATGAGTCATATTCATGAAGAAGAAGGATGAATATTTGTGTTTGTACATTGATTATTGATAGTTGAATAAAGTGATGGTGAAGAATCAATATCCCTTACCAAGGATTAAAATTTTTTTTGATCTGTTGAAGGAAGTGAGATTATTCTCAAAGATAGATCTCAAGTGAGAGTATTCTACACATCCTGGCATAAAAAAGATGCATATTGACCTTAGACAGTTATAGTTTTGGTTAGGGATGAGGAATGATGTTGCTAATTATATGGCTAGATGTCTTGAGTGTTAGAGAGTGAAGGAAAAACATCCTCATCTGATAGGTCTTTTGCAGCCACATTTCATCCTTGAATGGAAGTGGGATACTATATCTATTGATTTTATTATTGTGATACATATGTCTTCATGTCATCACGATGCTATTATGGTTATTGTGGACAAGTTGTCTAAGGTGGATCTCTTTTCACCCATGGGAGCTTATTATACTATTGCATTAGTAGCACACATCTTCATGGAGGATATAATTTGGTTGCATGCGATACCTTGCATGATCATTTTAGATAGAGATGTAGTGTTTACTTTTGTAATGTGGACATCTCTCCAATATGATTTGGGTGGGCAACTCAATTTTAGATCAACATATCACCCTTAGACTGATGGTTACACAAAGTAGGTGAATCAACTTCTTGAGGATATGCTTCACATGTATGTGATGGATCAACAATCAAGGTGGGAGGATTATTTTTACTTGGTTGAGTTTTCCTATAACAATGAGTACCATAGCTCTCTTGGCATGTCTCCTTTTCAAGCCTTGTATGGTCAACCATGCCGTGCAAATTTTAGTTGGGATCGTTTGGAGGACCACGTAGTTTTGGGTCCTAAGATGCTTCACAATATGGAGAAATAGGTGGTTCATATTAGAGACAATTTGGTTACTGCTCAGGATCGACAGAAGAAGTATGTTGACGCCCATAGGTTGGATCATCACTTCTCAATGGGTGATTGTGCATTTTTGGGAGTTCGGTCATAGAAGATTTCCATCTATTATGGGAAAGGATCTAAGTTAGCATCATATTTTTTTGTACCTTTTGATATTCTCTAGAGGATTGGTACTGTGCCTATCACTTGGTTTTTCCACCTAGCCTATCACACATCCATGATGTTTTTCATGTTTCTGTGTTAAAATAGTATATTCCTGATGTGACCCATGTTCTTAATTATGGTGCTTTACAGGTAGAGGACATGCAACTTTATTTTGGTTCCCATCTATATTCTTTAACATTAGAGGCTGACCCTTAGGGGTTGATACATTGAGCATGTAAGGGTCTAATTTGACCCAAGCGATGGTACTTCTACTATATGGGAGGATGCTCCACGGTTGAGAGATTTGTACCCCTATCTTTTTGTAGGCTTCTAGGAGCAAGCCTATGCCTAGGAGGGGAGGATGTAGTGCCTCACATGGTTGCATTCCATTCTAGGTTATTTTGATCCTAGATGGACTCTATTTTGTTATGTGGTTATCTATATGATGAAAAATACATTATTTTGGTTACCAATATCATGGTTGATTTAGATGTTAGATTATAGTGCTATTTACCATTTTGATCATATCTACATGATGATGTTGTTTTGATGTGACATGATGTCTTATGATGATATCTGGTATATTTTGCATTTGAGAGCATTGGATTAATATATATTATGATGATTATATCTGATTCCTTGTTTTATGGTTCCTAATATGTTGTTGGGTATTTTAGTTGCTGATTTTTTTTTTATTTATGCTCATATTACCATAAATGATTATTTTAATGCTTATGTTTAACTAAAATGTTTAATTTAAATAATATGTACATTAAGGGTTAGAATATGGACTGCCCAGTGTCGTGACATTCTAATATCTACAAATGATCACGTCACTAGAGAGTCAGTATTCCATTAGGCACATTTTATTATTAGTTTATGTTCTTTGACTATTTGTATTGTGAGTAGCCGCACTTGATGTTTACGTCTTTCAGTGAATAGGTACCAGACATTGTTCTTCCCAAGCTGCAAGTTTGAGCATATCTTATCCCGGACAGTGGCATAGGAGATAGTTTCATCAACCTTTCATGATTTAGCCAATATCATCCTTGTATGGATGATGTACACAAATGATATTATCCCTCTAGTATGTGTTGGTAAATCCAGAATTCATATGCATTTTGTGATAGACCAGTAGATGTGTCTGTACATTTAGCATTCTCGCAGTTATCACAGTTGAGATAGGATTTAATATTGATTTTAATTATTTGTGGATTTAATTTTATTTTTTGACTAATTTTTCATAGTTGAATTCCATTTTATTGAAATTTATTTAATTTGATTTTGGGAAGTATATAGTTGTATAATTTATTTACGTGATTTATTTTTAAATCCTTTTTGGCCCTTTGGAAAAAAGCAACTTTATTTGGAGTAAATAATTCATTTTTCCTCACTTTGTTTTTTGGTAATTTGGGATTTTTCTCAGTATTTTTCTTGTTGCGATCGATCTATTTTTTGGATCCACGTGGATAGCGAATCATTGGATTCATGCCACAATTGCTCAACTTCCTGTGGAGCCATTTTGTTTTCCATGAAGAAATCAATTTCTTCTCCTCTTTTTCATGTTTCCCCATTTTGTGTAAGGTAGGACATCTCACATATTTTGTTATGCTCTATATTTTGAAATGAAGTAAATTTATTTCTTACCATGGGCTGAGAATTAACATTCCCCTACATTTTTGTAGCTTTCCATTGTCTGATTGGGCCTATGTGTTATATTCTTGTTTTAGAATTTGGAAATTTTAGATTTTATGGAGTTATGTTGTCAGTTTTTATTTGTGTCTAAATTTTTGATTTTATTGGATATTTTTTTTGTGTTGGGTGTATTTAAGTAAATGGGTTTTAATTTTGTAGCATAATTCCAAGTTTTATTTTTTGGCATTTTTTTAGCTCGCTTCGTTTTGTATGTAATTCAAAATTATTGATCGTCATTTTTGGAATGTTTGGAAAGTTGGGTCTCTTATATTTCCATGATTGTGGTATGATTGTGAAATTGGAATGGATCAAGGACATTCCAGTAGTTAGATATCGCAATATGAACTTACCCATTTACCTCAAAATTGATGATTTTTCCACTTCACCATATTTTTCCAGAATTTGTTATTTTAATGCTTTTTGAGGAATTTTGAGCTTTCATCAAATTATAATGACACGATTGAAGGATTACATGGAAATATATTCTCTTGGAAAATGGGCCAATAAATAAACTTCTTATTTGGCTTGGTTTTGTGTTTACTGGGCTTTTCTTGCCTTGAGTGTTTGGGAGTGAATTTCTCTCCAATTGTTGTCGTTGTTTCATATTGTTGATGCGTAAATGATTTGTGTCATTGGTGTAGACAAAGTATATGATGTATTATTTTATTTCTCCCTTAGTGTGAATAAAGTATAAATTCTTTGGGTTATCCCATCCTCGGTGCAGACCAAGTGGACGAAGTCCCCATTTGACGCCCTTGGTATAGATAAAGTGGATGAAGTGTTTTTCTTATGTCCTTGGTGTAGACTGAGTGGACAAGCTTATTGTTACTTATCTACAATGTCTAATGTTGATCCATCATACTAGGTATGTTGAGTAGGCATGGGGAGTATCTCCTTACATGGACCCCAGCCTGAAAGTGGCCGCATAGGTTGTGTCTAGGAGTTTCTTATAAAGTGAAAATAATAATAAAATGATCCGGGTTTAAACATTAAGAAATATAAATTGGAACTTTGAAAACCATCAAATCCCATAATGCCATGCATGATCCAATCATGAGCATAGATGGTACTATGAAAATCAATGAATCCCTAGATGTCTTGGGGTAAGTGCACAAAGATGGGGGGACCAAAAATGGGGTATAAGATGCCACTTTTTTCCTAAAATCAGAAAACTCTGAACTTTGATGAGAAATTGAAGATATCTAGAGTGAAAATTTGAATATGTGACAAGAGTTGTATTACTTCGAATCTAGTTTCTAAACTACTAATTTAATTTTAAAATGGTGTTTATTAAGGCCCTCAAAAAGGGGGAGCATAAAAATTTGTCCTATGTTTTGTGAAAAAATATAACATAGCATCTAGTGTGCTCCCCCTAAAATATTAACTTAAAAAAAATGTTCAGTGAGAAGTTATCTAATACCACGCAGTTTATCCCATATTTTTTTACAAATGTTTTATGAACGTATGATTTTTTATGAATTTTTGAAGCGGAGACATCATAAAAATGTGAAATCTGGGATAAACTAATAAAAAATCAAAACTTTTTTAAGTGTGTAGAATGGAGTCTAGTTCCCAAAAAATTTACTTGTTTTAAAATTTGATAAACGAGCTAAAATCTATGTGAAAAATAGTACTCATTGGTTTTCTACAAAAAATCAGACATACTTACAATAGAAATTAGGGACGAAAAGCTTAACATAGTCAGTTTTCAAAAAACTTATATGGATAGATAGCTAACAAAGAGCTTTGTAAGATCTTGTTGTTCAATTTTGTTGTTATTGAGTAGCATGCAAACCTAACTGGGAGAAGACATGAAAAAACGTGATTTAATTTATATGTTTGTTGGAAATCACATCTTAGACACGTTTGAATCATCGAAGCCTTTGAGTTTGATTCCCAAGTCAAATCCAATCCTTAGGCTTGGTGTTTCCCAATGCAAATAAGGTGCATGTCATATTTGGCATACGCCATATATGGAATGCACCATATATAAGCAAAAAAGATCCAAAATCTTCCATATTTCCTATATCTTAAATTGTTATCCCACTCTCTCTCTCTATCTCTCTCTCTCTCTTTATATATATATATATATTAGGACCACTTACAACCCCTTAGGACCCCTTTAATTTATGGTAAGGGGTCGAAAGGGATCCGTGGATATCCTTGGAGCCCTTACCATATATTAATGTATTATAGGACTATTATAGGACTCCTTAGGACCCCTTATCATGCATTAATTTATGGTAATGGGTCCCAAGGGGTTGTAAGGGGTCCTACGATACATTAATGTATCCTAGGACCCCTTACCATACATTAATGTATGGTAAGAGGTTGTAAGGGGTCCAAGGATACATTAATGTATCCTTGGACCTATTAGAACCACCTACCATACATTAATTTATGGTAAGGGGTCCTAAGGGGTCTTAAGGGTTCCTAGAATACATTAATGTATCCCAGGACCCCTTACCATCTCTCTCTCTCTCTCTCTAAGAAATTGATGAAAAGGGTAGAGGAAGGAAGGAAGGGAGACAAAGAGAATAGGTGTGTGTGTGTGTGTGTGTGTGTGTGAGAAAGATGAAGAGAGAGAGGGGTGAAAAGTGGATAGAGAGAGAGACTGAGAGTTATGTTGAATATATATGGTATGTATCATATATGGCATGCACTACATATGGCGTACACCCTATGGGATTTACCAAAAATGGTAAAAAGAAAGAGACTCGTAAGGTGCACATGGTACAAAAATTATCAATATTTTAAAGGTCATTTCTTAGTGCTTGTGAAATGTATCAATGATTCTTCAGGTGCTAAAGGATCATGTTGTCACTGCCCACAAAAACCTTTCTTAGTTTTGGGAGATTTGACCACATTTGAAATTAGAAACCCAATCTCGGTTGTTGTCAGAATTTGCAATGTGCCTCAGTTGAAAGTTGAAAATGTGCATATATTTGAAAAAAAATGTTGTGTCCTGAAACCATCTATGCCAATAGCTCCAGTTTCTTGGGTAGACCCCAGGAATAACCTCATTCATCTCCCCAAGTCGCTCGAACATTCTAGACGACTCTGAACTGATGTTACCCTTAAGGTGCACATGGTACAAAAATTGTCAATTTTTGATAGGCCATTTCTCAGAGCTCATACAAAACATCAAAAATTTATTAGGTTCTATAGGATTATGTCATTGCTTCTCACAAAAACCTCTCTTAGTTTTGGGAGATTCGACTCTGTTTGAAATTGGCAACCCAATCTCGGTCATTGCTAGAACTTGCAATATGACTCAGTTGAAAGTTGCAACTTTGAATATATTTTAAATAGCTTTCCATGGCCTCATATATTTTGTATCAACAACTTTGGTTGGCTGGTTAAACCCCAAGAATAAACTTTTTTGGTGATGTGAGTGTTCTAAGGCTTGCTAGCACTTCAACTAAGAGGTCTTAGCTTGTCTCTTCTAGGAACTTAATCTCCTTCAGGTCCTAATTGGATTATATGATTAACTAAGTACAATTAAAACTCTTCCCTAATATTTTTAAACTCATGTGCTTCACCTTGAAAGACTAACACCTTTTAGTTAGTTCAAATCTTCACTTTTCCCACTACACCTAGAAGGATCTAAGTGCCAATTCCATTCTAAAATTCATGATTTATTGCAGGGACATCTATCCACTTGAAAATGTTCATCTCCTTGTCTTTTGAAACCATTTACTAGGATCTTCAACTTGGTCTTTACCGGGTGCAAGGATTTAATCACTTGGAAGCCTAATTGAGGCCTATTCCTTCTAGCCTTTTACAGTGTGTTTTTCCCACTTCTTTCAAAAATTCCCCAAATAATTTGAAAAACCAATCACATATTCAAATACCCTCTATCACTTTACAATAAATTTTTAAGGTTTTAGTTTCATAATTCCTCCGTACACAGGGTTCCAACAAACTAGGATCAATAGGGCTAATAGGCCTAATTTGTAGGACAGTCTGCAACACAATGCAAAACTTGCTCAAAACTTGACCAAATGGATTGATATAAACTTGACCCTCCTAGCATGTCAAGATACAACTATTACCTAACTGAAAATTCACTTAGTCCATAAAATACTTCACTACCGTGCATAAGAATGCTCACTGTTTCACCTCCAAACCACTAACCAAACAATGCATGCTCGCCTAGAGCTTGGAACTAAAAATAGCAACTCGACTTTCCCTAACTCCTAATTCTAAATATATTCAGACCATTGACTCCCCTAAAATTTCCATCTATCTATAGGAATATCCCATGGTTAGATTTCATGGGGGAGCCATGAATCGACTGACTGGTCAGGACAGGACCAGTAAACACACAAAACATAAAATATTTAATCTAAGACCTTACACTACCTCTAAAAAACTAGATTAATGAATGAAAGATGCTTCAAAATATCCTAGGAACACAAAACAACAATTTGTTTCAGTCTTTCAATCCATTACATATGACTTTCATAACAAAATGCATGGGATTCCTAAATACACAGAGTTGCAGAGCTATTTCACTATTCAAATCTTGTTACAATCTATGAATCCTCTATTGTTTTGAGTCTTGGGTCATATTAGATGCCATCTCCATGATTCTAGGGACTATTGGTCAATTCCTACTTCCTATTCATAAGGGGATCCAAAGATAGCCGAGTTGCATGCAACATTTGCAATAATTGCAAATGTTGTCATAGCAACATTTTAGCAACTTTTGGCATCTTTTCCATTATGCCTCCTCCCTAAGTTTTAGGACCTCTAACCTCTTCATTTTGAGGATCCAAG
>MU224290.1:1109867-1155240 GCA_018584345.1 Thuja plicata | reverse complement strand
AATATTTGGTTGCATGCATTATTGTGACATAAATATTTAATCTATTTAATTAAATATTTTATTAATTACATGTGCATAATTGTGTTGAAAAAGTATTTCAAATTGAAAAGATCTTAACTTGTAATTATGAGTCTAGTTTGAGTTGTGGCAATAAAGCACATTTTATTTAAATAAATTGGATTTACTTTCAATTTTCAAGTTGAGTTAAACTAGGGATTGACTTGGGAGTTGTCATTCACCTTTGCATGTTTTGGGGAATTTGGATCTCTTTAGTGGGAATTGGTCATTCATTCTCTCACAACAGGTTTTTGAGAATTGGAGAGCTCTTGGTGATTTGAGAATTTTTGAAGAATTGTGGCTTACTGTGGATCTTGGTTGCTTCAAAGTTTGAGGGTTTTCTATTGCTTGTGTGTGTGTGTGTGTTTGGATCTACATTGTGCCAGATTTGTAGTTGAATTGGGCTTGAGAGTTTCAGATCTACTTTCATCCTCCAAGCTACATTCTTCCATTTCTTGCATTGGATTAAAGGTAGGTTTCATTTTCCTTGTATGGATTCAAATTCGTAGATATGAGGTTTTCTGTGTTGCTTTAATGCATGTCCTTGAATTTGGTCTTTAAATGGCCTATAGATATTTTCTATATTTTCAGATTTTTCTAGAAACCCTAGATCTCTATTTCTATCATTTTCTATAATCTTAGCATCGGAGGGTTGTGCTGTCGAAATTTCAGGAAGAAATTTCCTCTAGATCTCTTAGAAAATAAAAATTAAACGAAGGATATAGTGTATACTATAGAAGAAATTAAATTTAGGAATGCTTAATATTTTGATGATTTTGGAGTTTATAGGAAGCTCAAATCTATTATTTACATGATTATGCAAATCCTTTCTATAGTGCAAATTTGTTGTCCAAATTTCGTGTCTTTATCTCTTATAAAACTCCTAGAATTCAAAAAATTAAATCTTCCTATAGTCTTAACTATAGAAGAAAAAAAAAAAATATTTATCTCTGTGTAATTTCATTACAAAAATTAAATCAATGAGAAAAAAAACCCACTGTTTTAATACAGTCTGGTGAAAAAAAAATAAAAAAATAAATTACCTTTCTCTTAAAATTTTTCGTTTTCGGATTTAGAGAAAAATTAAAAAAAAATATACATTTTGCCTTGTTAAAGAAAAATGAATGCTTTTTACATAGTTTTTCGCAGTTTTAATTATTAAAAGGAAAATTAAAAAAAAAAAATTTATATGTCAAAAAAATGACATAAGCTATGGGGAGGGTGGTGGTTCCCCCCCCATCGTCAGTCCTTATGAAAGGATAGCGCAGATCGCGCAGGGGGAGGGTACCCTGCGGCCCCCCCCACTGTCCATAAAGGATAGCGCATGATGCGCTGGGGGTTGGGAACACGCGTGGGTTCCCCCCCCCCCCCATTGCATAAGGTTTGTTTGAAATTCTTTTTAAAAAAAAAAATATACTTTTCGGTTTTCTTTTTTAAGTTTAAGTTTATTAATAAATTTTATTTAATGTAATTTTAGTTTATTTAATTTATTTGTTTTTTTTAGTTAATGTGAGTTAATTAAATTAAAAAGAAACTTACTCATATTTAGTTATTTAAAATTTAATTAGTTTTAAATCAAGATAGTTTTAATATATATATATTATTATTTGAATTAGTTTCAGTTTATGGTTAATTCCGTTTAACAAATACATTATATAGATAGTGTTAAGTATATAAATATATATTTATTGTTGATTTTGTTTTAATGAACTGGAATGTTAATTTGAATTAATAAATTATATTAATTTTAGATTAATATATATATTGCTTATTAATTCTATTAGCTTTACTAGCATGTTTATTATGGTATTTGGATTAAAATTCATTGATTTAATTAATGGTCATATTGATTGGAATAATTGTCTATGAGAGGCAAATTTAAATAATTTAATGCAAATGACCGTAATAATTATGTCAAACTATGTTATGAATTAAATGGTGAATGTGATGAGTTAGTTGTATCTGTTTATATATCCAGAGTTCACTTTTTAGTCTTTTAAGATGTTTTATTTTCTATGCATCTATATGGTTTTCTGGTGCTTTTACATGTTGTTATCTGGGATAGTAGACGACCTAGGATGTATACAGAGGATGGGGAGTGTAATTTATATTTCTATTACTTTGTGATGTGTGTGCTCTATGCTATTACCCTAAACTGACCATGAAGACCCTTTCGATTATGTACCTGTATGTGTACCTATGTGTGACCGTTCATGTTGTATGGGATACTGATTTGTGGTACACTAGGGTTGTGACCTATGCTAGATCTGTTAGGATCTCTAAGCCTAGGGTAGGTTACCTAGATGCGTAGTAGGAGGTGGCTTGCAATAAGTTCTATGTCCGTAAGAGCGCGAGACTACTGGGGTTGCTTATTGTAGAGTTTCTTAATAAGTGATAACTAAAGACATATTTGGGATATTAAAATGAATTAATAAGATGTGCCCTCACCCATGCTTGAGTGATAGTATAGGCTAAGATGGTTTGGAGAAGATGTTAGTTGCCTTGCGAGGTATCTGACATAGTTAGTGGGCCTTGTCAGTATGAGAGGACATTAGCTCCATGTATGGTCACTTGGGTGCCGAAATTCATTGTGATTATCTGGGCTAAAATTAAGGGTAGACCTACATGATGACACCTTCCTATACACATGCTAGATTTCCTACGTTGTTAGTTCCCTCTGGATTAGTGAGTCTTACCTTTTGTGATGATTAGTACACCAGATTAGAGAGCTATCAGGATCCCTTGCTTAGTGGTTATACCTTGTTGGTTTTGGATATCCGATTGAGATCTGTTGTTATCTCCTCAGCACGGTGGGGTGGACCTTTGAGGTTCCACATGGAAGGGTGGTAGTGATTCTTTATCCATTGAGATTTGACATCCTTGTACTAGGTGCTTGATGGTTTCTTTGCAGATGAGCTCTTTATGTTCCTTCATCATTTATTATGTAATTTGATTATTATATATCTTGTATTAGTGTATCACATGTGATACCTAATCTGGAAATTGTAATAGTAAGTAGTTTAGAGTGATTACTACATACCCTGCGACATGTGCAGTGGATGTGAGTTATGTTGGTTTCATGGTTATCCATGAAGTTTGTATTTATGGTTATGTAAGTTGTATTTGTTATGATTAATCAGTTGGAATCTTTTGTTATATTGTTAGTTGTGTTTTTCTTTAAGTAATTCAATGTCATGGGACCCTTGAGTCGTGCAATCTATGTGAGTGTAAGACATGTGTATAAACGGTAATCGCTTCCGCATGATTGTATGTTTCTTTATGTTAACTTTTAAAAAAAAATTATTCAGCACACATAGTGACATGTTCTAGGTTAATCTCTCTTGGGTTCCCTGGCGGAGTGTTACAAGCTGGAACTACGAAGAAAGCAGGAAATATACAACCAATGAATGATAAAGGGAAAGTTGAGGCTGAATACCACCCGTTAATGGGGGTATTTAGTAGGCTGATACAATTTATTCTCATATCCACTCATACTTACCCACCACGATTAGTCTAAAATCAATCTTTCCCTTAGTTTGAAACCTATCTATAAGACTTAGCCTAAGAGACGGAGGGATAGAATCCCCTAAGGGTTCCCTACCGCAAGTGAGTTGTTACAATGCTTAGCTTTGAAATAGTTCATCATGTCCTCAAACCATCTATTCCAACACCTTCTATTGGGAAAGAAAATTCTAGGAACAACCTTATTCAAATCTCCAGCTTGCTCAAACATTTTGGACCACACTGTACCTGTGCGTTCCTCAAGGTACACATAGTGCAAAAATTGTCAAACATTGACAAATTATTTCTTGAAGCTTTCGCAATGTATTAATGATTTGTATGATGCTACAAGATCATATTACCAATGCCCACAAAATACTCTCTCAATTTCATGGGATTCTACCTCATTCAAAAGTGGCAACCATGTCTTATTTCTTGTCAAATCTTGCAATGTCGCTTCGATAAAATTTTCTACATTTCTTATCTTTGAAATGGTTCATGATGGCCTCAAACCATTTTTTCAAAAACCTTTGATTGGGTGAGTAAATTCTAGGAACAAACTTGTTGCACTTCATAGATTAATTGAACGTTTTAGACCACACCGTACTTGTGCATTCCATAAGGTGTATGTTACATATTTTTGTCCTCTAGGTGAAAATAATCCACGTAGGTACTATTTGGTCTAAAGCCTTGTGTCTCTGAGAGGTTAATTTCATGCCCTTGATGATTCAAAATTTTGTTACAAGCATGTTAAAAATAATTGAGTCTTGAATGAAAACTATGGAACTAGATCAACCACAAGATTGTCCAACTATTTTCATACTCTATTGTGTTAGATAGTCATATATTTATTTATGTTGAATCACCTTCTGCATAAACCATTTGAGCTAAAATTAGTGGTACTAAATCTATATGGAATGAAACATACATATTACCATGAAGTTGAATCATACAGTAACAATATGCATCTATATGTGCAAGCATAAATACAAGGCATGAGCAATCTACAAAGCATAAGACATCCACATAAACATGAAGTAGTATACATGAATACACATGAGACATGAATTTCATACTTAAAACATGAACTATAAATATTCCTAGGGCATGAAGCTAAATATATATGTCCAATAATGTCATACATCTAATATATCCAATACAGTTAAACTAACTTCCTGAAAGAAAAATGGATGTAGAGCGTTTCACATATACAATATAAAAAAATATGTCCAATAATGTCATATAGGTGTTCAATATATATCCCTAATCTAGTCCTTTCCCAGGAGGGGAAGAAAAAATCCTTATCTACCTTCAAATGTCATGTGGACTGAGATGAAGTGGATGCTGGAGTCTTCCAAATGTGCTCACTTGTCCTCTTCTCTAGACTCTTCTGGAGCTCTAGTTCTTCAAATCAAAAGTATAAACATCAATAACTAATATACATCAAAATTTAATTATAGGATGACATAAAATAGATTATTCACTTACTGCTAATAAATAGTCACTATTTTCATCCACGAGAGGGGCATGTTGACAATCTAGAGCGACAAGTCCCTAAAAAAATAATTAAAATACATAGATGAATATCATTAAAATATTTAATACAACCCATTAAAACAATAATTAAAATTAAGTATTCTCTGTCATACATTGGTCAATGCTTTGGAACTCGCTACAACTACAACAACCCTACAATCCAAAGAGTCATGAACATAAAGAGGAGTATCTAAGGTCAAAAACTAGAAACAAAACAAGCCTATTATGTACATATCAAAAATACATGTATATTTTTTTACAACACTGTTGGCTGACAAATTTGTCCTTGCATTAATATTTATAACTAAAATGACTCGAGTGCCCTATGCGAAGAACAAATTGAACCATAGTTGGAAAAACCTTAATTAGTTCAACCTCTACTTGAAGGTGCAACTACCTTTAAGATATTCAATTAATTAATTATAGAAAATTAAATAAAGACACACTTTTAACCAAAAAGCATAAAAGGCTTTTCCATATTCATTCATAAACATGAAATGAACATAGGCGGAATTTTCCACACTTAAAACAAAATTCACAGATTTTGTCGATGATCAAATAACTGATTAAATAATTTCATACATTCACTCCAACATTTTGCATGAACATAATCAGAATGAAAAATACTATAAATATTGCACACCATAAACAAATCCCAACAGAGATTGAATAAGGATCCACGAATACACAGATTCTGTAAAAGCAACACATATTCTTCTATATTCAAATAAAAGTTTTCTTCAAACAAAATATATCATACTAAAATTTGATAGCTTCTATATGTTATAATTCTAATTAATTAAAATTTAGATCCTTTGAAAGTTATTAAACAACATACTTATAGCCACCAGGCTAGGTAGTTTTTAGAACTTGAGTTAAACAAAATCCCGCAGAGAGTAAACCATTTTTCTAAAATGACTAGACTAACTGAGGAAGAAAAATTAAAGATAGTAAATACATTTTATTTCAATCCTAAAATTATGGTGCACGATCAAGGTTGAGGTACGTTAGCAGAATTCATTGGCTGGTTTGAAGTGGATGACACAATGGAATTTTTCCTTCATTCCACGTGTGTTGTAGAGAAGGCAGCGATTACTTGGTGATAAGACAACCCAATGTGCACAATTGGTGCAGGAGCACCATAGGGTTGGTTAGTTCCAACCTTGCCATTTTGGTTTTGAAATATCCCTGTGAGGGTATTGTAAATATATAAGGTCATGTAGACCAGTGTGTGTGATTCTTTTAAGGAGTTAGGGTCAAATTAGGTCTAAGTCCTAGAAATGATCCAAGGAAGGTTTATGTGTTATGAAGCCTTTAGACTGGTTCAAGGACCCTATATGATGTTAGAATAATGTCACTAGGTCTAGGATAGGCATGTTATATGATAGATCCTAGTAAAGGGCTTAGGAGAAGCCAAAATGTGAGTAAAGCAACATTTTTGAAAAGTTGCTTGGACAACTTTGGCCAAAATGCTCAAATAGTCATACAATGGCAATGAGATGCCCTAAATAAATTAAAAGTCATGGACCTTTTCTATTTAAGGTTTTTTTGACCTAAGTTGGAGGTTGGATGATTGTGTGTACAAATTTCATTTACTGGCGAATAGAGCTGTAGCAATTTTTGTTCTTTTTTATTGCAGAGCACCTACACTGGTGTGCATGGCTTGAATCCATGATATTAATATTACAAATAGTTTGTTTGGATTGTTTTTTTGTTTCTTTCAAGGTTGTTTTTTACATTATTTCTTCGTAGATAGCTCTATGTAAATATTTTGGTCTTTTTGCCAGTTTACTGGTTTGTATAGTCCGTGTTTGCAAATGGGACCCTAACTTAGCTTTCCATTGTAGTATTTGTATGAAATTTTGGTGTTGATTAATAGGGTAATTGTACATAAGGAAGGTCAAAGGAGGGCCATTCTAAATCATTCCATCTATTACTAAAGTCTTTCCCTAGGTAGGTCCATGATGACCTCAACTATGGAAGATTAAGTTGCAGAGAACATAACTTGCAGAGGAGGTTCCCAAGGTCAAACCCAAGAATTTGAGGTTGTAGTATGAAGTATTTCAATGGCCTTTATGTGAGGATAAGGTCTAGAATGATCTCCAATAGGCCCATCAAGCCCAAGAGAAAGAGACCCTTGGTTCTTGACAAAACCCTTTTAAACTCACCAAATCTTGGTCAGGGCACTGTACAGACAAATGAAGCCCTAGAATGCAAAAGATCCTTGAGGTGGGATATATGAAGTTGAAAATATTAAGATATTTACAAGATAATTATGAAATATTATGGTTAAAAGACCTATTTCTCAGAGCAGGGGTCCTGATACGAGCTCTTTTCTGGTAGGCCTATTTTCAGACAATTTGAAGAAATTGATAAGAAAGACAAGGAAGGGAAATCTTCCAAAGCATCTAATAGAGTAAATTGGAGGATATATGAAAACCTCCATACCTTTTCAAGGGAACATGATTATATTGGTGGTTGATTTTACTTAAAGTCTATTAAGGGCTAGTGTTTTGGTAAGGTAGTTGAACACCAAGAACTACATTGTCTTGGTAAATCATTCCATGGTAGCTTGGTTGGTTGTAGACTAGGGGATAAAGGTCATAGAAATGGTCCTATAGGTCCTAGGGTGTGGAAAGAATAACCCTAAAAGGTCTAGTGAAGAGAGACCTAGTTGTGAAGGTGTACGAAGCTAACAAACCTCCCTATCAGATTGGTATCAGAGCCCCAAAAATATTTGGGATTGGAGTAAGTGCATGTCAGAGTGTGAATCTATAGGATCATCCATGATGGAAACCAATGCATAATTTGAAAAGAAATTAGAGAACCAAGAAGAAGACAATATATTATTGAGAGAAAGGTTGGCCCAATTGCAACAAACATTGGGTGCAATTCAGGTCAAGACCAAGGAAGTTAGTGAAAAGATCAGTGAGCAAGAAAACAAAGACAAGTCAGTGAACATAGAAGATGAAATCCATGAGCTTAATCTAGTGTTTCAAGAAGAACCCTTTGTCAAGGAACTCAAGGCCATGAGTGGAAAATATTTGGAGGGGATACCTCTTTTCATTGGGAAAATGGAACCAAATTTGGTAATGGATTGGATAGAAGGTATTGAGAACCATTTTGAGTATGATGGGGTCAATGAAGCGCAAAAGGTCAGAGTGGAAAAGTATAGGCTTAGAGGTTCTTCCTTGACATTGTGGAAATTCATTCAAATAGAGAGTGATAAGGAAGGTAAAAAACCAATTTCTACTTGGAAGGGCATGGTTGCCAAAATTTAAGAGACCTACATGCCAGAGGTTTATGAAATCCAATTGCACAAAAAGAGACATAGTTCAAGGAAAAAAGACCTTGATATCAATACGTACACCGAAGAGTTCCATAAGCTTTGCATGAGATCCAAGATTGTGGAAGAGGAAAGTATAAAGGTTTCTAGATATCTCACTGGCTTGAAGTGGTCGATTCAAGAGGAAATTCACCTCTTAAGTCCCAAAATATTACACCAGTGCTACTAATCGGCACTAAATATTGAAGAAAAGGGTAGAAGGAAGAAAGATTCAAGTACATGAGATAGAGCTCGGGGTAAAGACCAAAAGGGTCATATAGGTGGTTATAAAGGAAGAGTAAATGATCAGAGGAGTCATGGGGAGTCCAAACTATTGGAACAAGGTAGTGAAGCAAACTCTAGAGGAGGTTTTAGAGGTAGAGGATCTCATGGTGGGTCTAACAGAGGAAGAGGTGGCAATGGAGGTAGAAGTAGCTCCTATTTTTCAATCATGAAGTGCTATAACTATGGCCAGCTAGTACACCCTACTTATTGGTATCCAAAGTGTTGGTGCTCAAATCAACAGATTGGATTTCCTATGGACTTGCCAATACAATAGTGGGAAATCCAAGAGATTTGGCCAACTAACAAGGTTTTAACCAAATTAGGTTTGAAACCTTTTGCAATTCTAGCTCTGTAGAACCAAGGATGGTAGGCCTACTCCTTGAACTTATTCTTCAAGTTCGAAGGATTTTTATAGAAGATAATAGATCCTGAACACTCTCCTCCTCCAAAGTGTGGCAAAGCAATTTGAAAGAACAATTGAATTGAAAGCTGTAAGTCACAAATGCTAATTGAAAATATCAATGTATTAAGAATGTTTGTGTGTATGTAAATAAAATAATAGTGTAGGTGGAAAAATTATCACAAAGTTGTTAACAATGAATTAAATGACCAAAATCCAACATGAATGCAGATCAATGCCTAATTTTCTTCATGGGCAATAGAGTCAATATTATCCAATCCTTTGTGCAACCTCAGAGACAGTTTTTCAAGAGAACTATCACTTCAAAGGTGTAATGGAATGAATATACAACCTTAAATTGAATTCAAAGATATCTCAATAGGATATTACTTTCTCAAATGACAGACTAATTGACTGAGGCCTCAATCAGCAAGATTTTAACCATACAAGATGAGAAAACCAACTGAGAATAATAACAATGAACCAGATTAGGAAGCATATACATCAAACTATCACTTTGAACAAGTTCAAGTTGGTTTATCCGAGGGACTGATTGTAAATGAAAAGATATCTATTCCCACAGATGAAAGAAAAAGGTCTACTTATCTTATTAAATTTGAAAAATGGTATAATTAATCCATGTTATAGTTGTTGAACAAAACTAATCCAATCTGTCATATTAACCATCTAATAATCCTCCAACCCCTCACATTGATCTTGGTATCCTTATTTATATCAAATTCAAAGGATGCAAATAAGCTTCAGATCAACACGACAGTTCATTTGCTAAACCTAATCCCTAAGATCAACAACTGAACAACCACAATTACAATAAAAGAATGATTAATCATTCTTGAGAAATAGTTATCTACCAAAATGATAATATAATTAGAATAGTTTATTAAGAATATTTTATGAATCTCTGATAATATCTTTACCTTCTATAAGGTAGATTAATGGTCATTTGCATGCCTTTGATCTTTCATTCTTCATTTTATTACCTGTGAAACCCTGCATGCAGACAATGTCGACGTATAAAATATTAATCAAAACCCTTAGTCGATGAAATAATAATATAAAAATATGTAAAGAAAAATAAAATCTGAGTCATCTGATGCCACTTAAGCTCTTTTAACTTTTCTATCTGTCTGAGACACATGGCATGCTCTTGCAATGGCTTGATGAATAACATCCATGCATCTTGTCTTTAAGGCTTAACAATAGCCGTAGATCATCGCTGTACTTTAACTACCAATTCAACTTGTCTTCATTCAAATCCTTTGGTAGACCCATGACACATGTTGCTTTGTCATAATTCCTTAATGGATAAATTACATGCATCTTTTCATCGTGAGTGAACCTCGATGTTAGATCAGATGTGAACTGCATTTTTGATCTTCTAACTTGCATCTCTTAGTCTTTCAGTGGGGCCAAGACACGTGTTGCAATCACATAATGCCTTAATGGGTAATCACCATGCATCTTAACTTTAAGCCATTGCGCCTACCACATGATATTCTAAAACTTGTCTAGGCTTTATCAATCACCTTTATTTCTCTTGTGGGCCCAGATCTATGACCTAAAACACATGTCATTGAGGTGCATAAGCGCAATGCTTTATGTCTTTATGCTTGAAGCTACATAAGTGAGTGAAAACTTAAAATAATTGCTCAAACTTCCAGCTCGTTGCACATTCTGACTTGATCTATTTTCTTTGTGAGTGAGAGATGAGCTCATTTTCCATTCAGTTGCACATTTGCAGATCAAAAAGGTTAAATGAAAAAACCACCGTGAGTGAGCAACAACTTGAGTAACTGCTCATGCTTTCATCTTGTCATGCATTTGTGCACCAAAAGGCTTCCAATGTAAATGCATCATGAGTGAGTGATTAGTATGTTGATGAGCTCATTGCACACTCGTAGAATAAATTTCATTCTTGAATTATTTAACCATTCAAGTTTGATTGTGAATTTGGGTTCCACCAGTGGCTCATTCTAGGGATGTGCGTTCATACTTCAACACAACAAGAATCCTAGCTATCTCTAGAAAAATCAGACCAAGTATCCACACTTAATCTGATGCAAAGTAAAATTGGGTGGCCCCAGGCCACCAAAAAATGAACACTACTTCTTTCCTCTATTGAACACATAGTTTTGATCATGTAATACTTTGGATCTCCCAAATACGATGCCACCACTCTCATGGACAACATTCATTTCTTTATTAACATGCTTTGAATTTTTTTTACCTTTAGAAAATTTAGTAAGTGCACTATAGTCCTTTCTAAATAGAAGATCCCCATGCATGTCATCAACCCTACAAGTAACTAGATTAAGCTCTTCTGCTTGGATGCATTTATGTACACAATATTCCCTATACTCAAGATGTTTCTTTTCACAATACAAATTTGGAGGTAACTCACATTCAGGAACTTCCTTCTTATCAAGAATTTCATTAGATAGGATACTCAGATAATTTTTAGAACTAATCTTCAACGCATTCTCCTCATTATATATGTTTGATTCCATCTCATCTTCACATGTTTGATACAACTTCTACTCATAGGATGAAATAATGTGTGTCTCACTTTCTGAATACACTTCCCCATACATATTTTGAGTCTCATCATCTTCAAAATGATCACTAGGCTCACTGTCTTTATCATGATGTTGATGGACTTGATTGCATAGAAAATATTATTCAAATAATGGATTCAAGGATATAGAGGACTCGGGCATATCTCCATGAGAGATTTCATCTGAAACTTCTTCGTGTTCATATGCTGTATGTTGTTCTATTTCATCTTCATTATTTGATTCTTGAAATTTATCATCTTCTTCATCTAGTACCCCCTGAGTATATATTGATCCATCAACTTGCTTATCATGGTGCATTGAGAAAAAAATTTGACCACTCTTCTCAACATGTTTTTGATATTCCATGTCTAGTAAATATGATATTTCTTCTGTACTAATAAGATCTTATTCCTCATCATCATGGTCATTGATACCCGTTTCCATGCAAATCTCACTACTTACAGATTCTTCTTCAATCTGATCTGAATATTCTTCCTCTATGTCATCATTCTTTTCTTCCTACAATACTTCACATATTTTCTCAAGAAAAAATAGTAGTTAAGAATCATGGTAGATTCCTAACTCACAAAGTTTATCCATTAATTCCTTTCCTAGAGGCCTGATATCTGAAGGTATTTCCTGATAGATCTTTATCATTCTCATGAACAAATATACTACAGGTGCACCTTTATATCTTTCCAAACTGAAGAATGTATCTAAAGGGGACATGTAAGATTATTCCTCCAAAATATAATTTGTCTCACCTTCCTGTTCATAGAACATGTTTGGTTCATAACACATGTTTTCTTCTTCACCACTGACATCATGAAATGTATCAAGAAACTACTGCTCAAAATGTCTCCATGACGAGATGGACTGTGTAGGTAATGATTCATATTCTTCTTGTGCATTATTTTTTAATGACCATGCAAACAGCTTCATGGCATCATCTTTTGTATGGAACTCATAATTATCAATGAATATATGAAAAGCATCCAAATGATTAAGAGTTGATTCATCATAATCTCCATAAAATTCAGGAACCCTCTGTGAAAGTTATGAAAACAATTTATTAGAGTTGCATTGAAACTTTTTGAGATCCAAAGGCCTGGTATCAACAAGAATAAAAAATATTTTTAACATAATTCTAAACATCACACAATAGATCTTCTATTACTAATTAAAAGATAATTTCTCATCCCTTCTACATATTCTTCCTATCTCCTTCTGAGTTTTCTCCCTCAGTAGAGTCACAGACTAAAATTCTTTGTTCAATAGAGTCGCCACCTTCTTATCAAAAGGAAAATACTTATTATCTTCTTAGTTCTTTTCTCCCAGTAGAGTCTTAAATATATCACCAAAGATTCTAGGTAGAATACCAAAATGTTCTTTTGAACAACTCCCTAGTAGAGTCACCAATCTATTGGTGCTCAAATCAACAGATTGGATTTCCTATGGACTTGCCAATCCAATAGTGGGAAACCCAAGTGATTTGGCCAACTAACAAGGTTTTAACCAAATTAGGTTTAAAACCCTCTGCAATTCTGGCTCTATATAACCAAGTATGGTAGGCCTACTCCTTGAACTTATTCTTCAAGTTCCAAGGCTTTTTATAGAAGATAATAGATCCTGAACACTCTCCTCCTCCAAAGTGTGGCAAAGCAATTTGAAAGAACACTTGAACTGAAAGCTGTAAGTCACAAATGCTAACTGAAAATATCAATGTATTAAGAATTTTTGTGTGTATGTAAATAAAGGAATAGTGCAGATGGAAAAATTATCACAAAATTGTTACAATGAATTAAATGACCAAAATCCAACATGAATGCAGATCAGTGCCTAATTTTCTTCACGGACAATAGAGTCAATATCATCCAATCCTTTGTGCAATCTCAGAGATAGTTTTGCAAGAAATATATCACTTCAAAGGCATTATGGAATGAATATACAACCTTAAAATGAATTAAAAGATATCTCAATAGGATATTACTTTCTCAAATGTCAGACTAATTGATCGAGGCCTCAATCAACAAGATTTTAACCATACAAGATGAGAAAACCAACTAAGAATAATAACAATGAACTAGATTAGAAAGCATATACATCAAAATATCACTTTGAAGAAGTTCAAGTTTGTTTATCTGAGGGATTGATTGTAAATGAAAAGATATATATTCCCATAGGTGAAAGAAAAAGGTCTACTTATCTTATTAAATTTGAAAAATGGTACAATTAATCCATGTTGCAGTTGTTGATCAAAAATAATCCAATATGACTATAGTAACCGTCTAATAATCCTCTGACCCCTTACATTGATCTTGGTATCCTTATTTAAATCAAATTCAAAGGATGCAAACAATCTTTAGATCAACATGACGATTCATCTTCTATACCTAATCCCTAAGATCAACAACTGAACAACCACAATTACAATAAAAGAATGATTAATCATTCTTGAGAAATAGTTATCGACCAAAGTGATAATATAATCAAAATAGTTTATTAAGAATCTGTTATGAATCTATGATAATATCTCTAACTTTTGCAAGGTAGATTAATGGTCATTTGCATGCCTTTGATCTTTCATTCTTCATTTTATTACCTGTGAAACTCTACATGCAAACAATGTTAATGTATCAAATATTAATCAAAACCCTTCGTCGATGAAATAATAATATAAAAATATGTAAAGACAATTAAAATCTGAGTCATCTGATGCCACTTAAGCTCTTTTGACCTTTCTATCTATCTGAGACACGTGGCATGCTCTCGCAATGCCTTGGTGAATAACATCCATGCATCTTGTCTTTAAGGCTTAATGACAGCCGTAGATTATCACTATACTCTAACTGCCGATTCAACTTGTCTTCATTCAAATCCTTTGGTAGACCCATGACACGTGGTTCTTTGTCGTAATTCTTTAATGGATAATTACATGCATCTTTTTATCGCGAGTGAACGTTGATGTTAGATCAGATGTGAATTGCATTGTTGATCTTCTAACTTGCATCGCTTAGTCTTTCAGTGGGGCTGGGACATGTGTTGCAATCACGTAATTCCTTAATGGGTAATCACCATGCATCTTAACTTTAAGCCATTACGCCTACCGCATGATATTTTGAAACTTATCTAAGCTTTATCAATCACCTTTATTTCTCTCGTGGGCCTAGATCTATGACATAAAACATGTGTTGTTGAGGTGCATACTCACAATGCTTTATGTCTTTATGCTTGAGGTTGTGCGAGTGAGCAACAACTTAAAACAATTGCTTGAGCTTTTGGCTCATCGCACACTCGCACATCTTTTCTAACTTGATCTATTTTCTTTGTGAGTGAGTGATGAGCTCATTTTCTCTTCAGTTGCACACTCATAGATAAAAAAGGTTAAATGAAAAAACCACCATGAGTGAGCAAAAAATTGAGTAACTGCTCATTCTTTCAGCTCATCTTGCATTCGCGCACCAAAAGGCTTCCAATGTAAATGCATTGTGAGTGAGCGATTAGTATGCTGATGAGCTCATTGTGCACTCATAGACTAAATATCATTCCTGAATTATTTAACCATTAAAATTTGATTGTGAATTTGGGTTCGACCATAGAGAAGGCCCCCTCTTGACATTCAGAGAAAATAGTGGCTTATACACAAGAAGATACATCAAGTGTTAAGTCTTTGTAGGTGTATCATATAGAATCAGAGATGGGTGAGAATATGGTGTTTAGGAGAGTTATAATAATAGAACTAGTAAAAGAGGAACCCAAACAAAGGAGAGACTTATTCAAGGTTAGGTGCAAGATACTTGGAATGGTGTACAAGGTGATAGTGGACTCTAGTTCCACAGATAACATCATTTCAGAGGAAGCAGTAAAGAATCTTAAATTGGTGAAGATGCCACACGGTAGTCCCTACAAGGTCACATGGTTGAGAAAAGGGCAAAGTGTCTTGGTGAATGAAAAGACATGAGAAATTTTCTTTCATTGGGGGATATAAGGAAAAAATACTTTGTGATGTGTTGCCCATGGATGCCTGCCATGTTTTATTGGGCAGAATCTGACAGTGTGACATGAAGGCTATATATGATGGACATGAGAATACCACTTCATTTAAGAAGGATAGAGTAAAATTTAATATCCAATATCTGTTAGATGAAATTCACACTAATAGCCCTAGTGTGCTTCTTAGTAGTGGGAAAGAGTTCCTCAATATACTTCAAGAGAAGGATAGTGTGGGGTATGCCATAGTGGTGAAGCCTAAGGAAGAGGACAAGAAAAAGAAAGAAGTAGTACCAGTAGAGGTGAAAAAACTATTGGATCAGTTCAATGACATAGTTAGTGATGGAACACCTTCAACTTTGCCTCCTAAAAGAACCATAAGTCATTAGATTGACTTCATACCTGGTGCTTCTTTTCCAAACAAGGAAGCCTATAAGCTAACCCTTGAACAAAACCAAGAAGTGGCTAGGAAAGGACAAGAATTGCTTGACCAAGGATTGGTAAGGAAGAGTATCAGTCCATGTGTAGTACCTATGGTCTTGACATTAAAAAAGGAGGTAAATAGAGGCTTTGCACCGATTCTAGAGCAATTAACTGAATCACTATTAGATATAGATTCCCTATACCTAGGATAGAGGATCTAATGGATTACCTTGGACGAGCTAAATAATTTACCAAGTTAGATCTTAAAAGTGGATACCATTAGATTAGGATAAAGGATGGGGATGAATTGAAAATAGCCTTCAAAACTACTGAAGGGTTTTATGAGTGGCGTGCTATGCCATTTGGGCTTATGAATGCCCCTATCACATTCATGAGATTGATGAATGAAGTGCTAAAGGACTATACAAGCAGGTTTGTGGTGGTATATCTTGATGATATAATTATCTTTAGCAAGACAAGAGGAGCATTTAAAGTATTTGGAGGTTGTGCTTAGAAGACTACATGAAGAACATTTATCAATTAACTTGGAGAAGTGTGTATTCCTCAAGCAAGAACTTGTTTACTTGGGATTTTTAGTGTCTCAAGGTACATTGAAAATGGATCCATGTAAAGTGGAAGCTATCCTAAATTGGCCTACACCAACTATAGGGACAAAGGTAAGGAGTTTTCATGGATTAGCCCAATTCTATAGGAAATTTATAAGGAATTTTAGTGGAATTTGTGCACTAGTGCTAGACACTATTAAAGGTGGGTTGAAAACCAAGTTCAAGGTGACCTATGAAGTAGGACAAGCATTTGATAAGTTGAAGCAACAAGTATCTACCCAACCTATCTTCTTGTTACCAAGTTTTGATAAATTATTTACCTTGGAGTGTGATGCAAGTGGAGTGGCAGTAGGAGGAGTGTTGAGTCAAGAGGATAAGGCTATAGCCTTTTTTAGTGAAAATCTCAATGAAGCTAAAAAGAAGTATTCAACCTATGACTTGGAGTTCCATGCATTATTTCAGTGAATTAGGAAATGGAGACACTATCTCCTATCTAAGGAGTTTGTGGTGTTCATAGACAACCAAGCTTTAAGTTACATCAATACGCAAGACAAGTTGAGTAATAGAAACCTAAAGTGGATGGAATACCTCCAAGCCTTCACATTTACTATTAAACACAAGAATGGGAAAATAAATAAGGTGGCAAATGCTTTAAGCAGAAGATTGTTGATATTACAAGAAGTTCAGCTCCAAAGTATTGTAATAGAAAGTTTTAAAGACCTCTACAAGGATGATGAGGATTTCTCTCATGCATATAAGGTATGTTCTGATTTTCAAATAAATTTTCATAGTGCATTTTTAGAATATACATTGCAAAGTGGCCTTTTGTTTAAGGGGAACCAACTATGTGTACCTAAGTGGTCAATGTGGGAAAATCTCATTCAAGAGAAGCACAATGGAAGTCTTAGTGGGCATTTTGGCCTATATAAGATATTGGAACTAGTACAACAGTTTTACTATTGGCCTAAGAAACCTAGAGATGTGAGAAGATATATTGAACAGTGTGTCATATGTATGAAATCTAAAGTTGTAGCTATTAATGCAGGTTTGTATCAACCTTTTCCCATTCCCAATAGACCAGGGGAGTGCATTAACATGGACTTCATAGTAGGGCTTCCTAAAACCAAGACATGGTTAGATAGTATTATGTGGTGGTGGACAAGTTTAGAAAAATGAGTCATTTTATCCCTTGTAAGACTACCCATGATGCTAGCCATATATCTAATCTCTTCTATAAGGAGGTTGTGAGGATGCATGGTCTTCCCCTAAGCATTATTTCAGATAGGGATCCCAAGTTCATGGGACATTTTTAGAAAAACTCGTGGAGTAGATTGGGCACAAATCTTTCTTTTGGATCAGCTTACCATCCACAAATTGATGGTCAAAATAAGGTGATCAATAGGGTGTTAGGGAACCTACTCAGATGACATGGGATCAAGTACTTCCACAGGCAGAGTTTTCCTACAACAATAGTGTCAATAGGATTACTGGATGAAGTCCCTTTGAGGTAATTTATGTCTTGCATCCTAGAGGAATTATTGAGTTAAGAGACTTGGGATTGATGGAGTATAGGAGTGGTCATGCTAAAGATTTGTCTTAACCCATGCAAGAGATTCATGAGCAAGTAAAGAAGACTCTAACAGAGGCTAAACAAAATTTGAAGGATAAATTGGATGAGAGAAGAAAAGATGTATAGTTTGAGGTAGGTGACCTTGTCATGATGCATTTGAATAAATCTAAATTGAAAAAAGGTGTCCCTACCAAACTGAAAATGAAGAGAGTGGGACCATGTAATGTCCTAGCTAAATATGTAGCTAATTCCTATAAGATAGACTTATCGACAGACTTCAACATTTCACCAGTATTTAATATGTATGATTTGATTTCCTATAAAGGACCTATTGCTACAATAGAGGAACTGAATTATGAGGCAGTGTTACATGAGGTAGTTTTACCGCCTAAAGCCAAGCTTCAAGCATATAAAATCTTGGAATCTAGAGTAAAAAAGAAGACCAAACATAAAAATTACATGGAACATATTGTTCAGTGGAAGAACCATCCAGAATCTAAGGGTACATGGGTGGAGGCAAGAAGCTTCCCCAAGCTAGGTATTGATCTCTCCTTGTTGTCCCCTACTGTTACCTAGTTTGTTGGTGTAGAGGGGGAGATTAGTGCAGGAGCACCATAGGGTTGGTTAGTTCCACCCTTCCCATTTTTATTGTGAAAGATCCCATGGAGGAAATTGTAAATATATAAGGTCATCTAGACCATTTTGTGTGAGTCTTTTAAGGAGTTAGGGTCAATTTAGGTCTAAGTCCTAGAAATGATCCAAGGAAGGGTTAAGTGTTCAGAAGCCTTTAGACTAGTTCAAGGACCCTAGATGATGTTAGAATGATGTCACTAAGTCTAGGATAGGATTTTTAGAGCATATATCATAGAATAGGGATTAGGAGAAGCCAAAATGTGAGTAAAACAACATTTTTGAAAAGTTGCAAAAAGTTGCTTCAACAACTTTTGTAACTTTTAAAAGTTGCTTGGACAACTTTGTCCGAAATGCTCAAAAATTCCTATAATGGTGATGAGATACCCTAAAGACATTAAAAGGCATGGAACTTGTCTATTTAAGGTTATTTTTGACCTAATTTGGAGGTTGGATGATTGTGTGTACAAATTTGATTTATTGGCGAATAGAGTTGTAGCAGTTTTTGTTCTTTTTTATTACATATCACATAAAATAGTGTGCATGGCTTGAATCCATTATATTTATATTGTAAATAGTTTTTTTGGATTTTTTTTGTGTTTATTTGACGGTTTTTTTACATTCTTTCTTTGTATATAGCTCTGTGTAAATATTTTGGTCTTTTGCCAGTTTACTGGTTTGTATAGTCTGTGTTTTGAAATGGGGCCCTAACTCATCTTTCCACCGTAGTCTCTATAAAAAATTTTGGAGTTGATGAGTAGGGTCATTGTACATAATTAAGGTCAAAGGAGGGCCCTTTGAAATCATGCCATCTATTTCTAAATTCTTTCCCTAGGCGGGTCCATGCTAACCTCGGTTAGGTAAGACTAAGTTGCAGAGAATATAACTTGCAGAGGAGGTTCCCAAGCTTGAACCCAAGAATTGGAGGTTGTAGTATGAGGTCTTGAAGTGGTATTTTTGTGAGGATAAGGTCTGTAATGATCTCCAACTAGCCCATCTAGCCCAAGAAGAAGATAACTCTTGGTTCATGACAAAACCCTTTTAAACTCACCAAATCTTGGTTAGGGCAATGCACATACAGATGAATCCCTAGAACACCAAAGATCCTTGAGGTGGGATATATGAAGTTGAAATTATTAAGATATTTAAAATATAATTATGAAATATTGTTGTGAAAAGACCTATTTCTCAGAGAAGGGGTCCTAATAGGGGCTCTTTTCTAGTAGGCCTATTTTCAGACAAGTTGAAGAAATCGATAAGAAAGATAAGAAAGGGAAATATTACAAAGCATCTAATAGAGTAAATTGGAGGATATATGAACACCTCCATACCTATACAAGGGAACATTAGTACATTTGTGGTGGAATTTCCTTAAATTCTATTAAGGTCTAGTGTTTTGGTAAGGTAGTTGAGCACCAAGAACTTCATTGTCTTGGTAAAGTATTCCATGGTAGCTTGGTTGGTTGTAGAATAGGGGATCAAGGTCATATAAATGGTCCTATAGGTCCTAGGGTATGGAAAGGAGAACCCTAAAAGGTCCAATGAAGAGAGACCTAGTTGTGAAGGAGTAAGAAGCTAACCAACCTCCCTATCAACAATCCTCTATCTCCACAACTCCTTATCCTTATTTATCTAAGATAATTTTATCTGAGCCACCTTATTTGCATGTGTTTCTAAATGGTCCAAACACACAATAACCATGGCCTCAATCCTAGCCAGTTGTGAGAAGTCATCAATGGTTAAATCCTTGATCTCCTTAATGATCATGATTTTATCCTTGAAAGTTTCACCATCTCATTAGTGTCTTCGATCATTTTTCCATCCTCTTTAAAGAATTGCATATTTATGCATTTCATATTTTCATGCATAATTTTGATTAACCGCATAAGTTCCTTCAGTAGTTTAGTTGACTCTTCATGGCCTTGTTTAACAACAAAGTTGCACCATTCAAGTTTTTTATTGGAGACATATAGAACAATATCATCCAAGTACTGCATAATTTTTTCCCCTAAAAATTTTATAGCACCATACTTATAAACTTCATTCATCTACCCCAAAATTGCATCCCATTTGGTTCTTTCTTTTTCCCATAAGTTAAATTTAACCTCTAGTTCCATACCCACTTCCATTGCTTCAGAATAAACTTTGACTAAATCAATAATATAATTAGTACCTTGTCAAGCGATTAGTTTGAGCCAGTCATGATAGACATTTGCTATCATCTTATTTCTTTGGAGTTTCTCGAGGATCTTCTGACTTGCTGGTGACTTTGGATCAAAATTTTACGAATCTTGAGTAAGTGGTACAAGACTTGGATTCTATATTGCATGGATGTATTCGACCATATGCCTTAAGGCTATTTTGAGTTCTTTCTTGTCTCTTTCATTCTTCTAGGTTCAGGAAATCATTCATTTGGTTGATGATTCCAGATGCCTGGCATAAGATTCCCTGGAGGTGGGCCCCATATTAACCTTTTCTATAATGAAATCTATGGCTGAAGCATTCTCGGTATCCTTGTTTGTGAATCGTTTGGCTATCTCAACTATCTAATGACACGTATCTTCATCCACATGCATCATGGTTTTAGTTTTAAAAATTTTGGGCTTACTTGCTATGCCCAGGCACTTACTTACCATATCCTTGATGGATACTGAAATAGGCACAACACTCCATTTCCTTTTGACTGAGGACTTCAACCATTTGGGTGCGGCTATTGTGGCTTTTGGTGGGGGTGTCTAAAAATTACTCTATTATGAAAGAATCAAAGCACCAGATGAATCTATATTTCTCTCTACTTCCTTTTCCTTCATATCCTATTCTATGGCTTGAACCTTTGGCGTTCAAATATCCATATCCTTTTCTACCCCTTTGGAAGGGTCTAGGTCTACTACCTTTAGGATCTTGGAATTCTTCCCACTTTTCGTCTTGGTCCTAGATCGAGTAACTTGAGTACATGGTGGACCCTGTTCACCTTTATGGTCTTATTTTTGGGAGGGCTTCCACTTTTAACAAAACAATCTATACCTAAAATATACACAGATTTATTAGAAATAGGAAGAGTAGGCTATGGAACAATATTTTTGGGAGAGGCTAAGATAACTTGGGGCTTGGGTGTATGGGCCTTTTTAGCTTGACAACATTGAAGCCACCTCCCTGTTCTTCTAATGATGTTGAAAGATCTTTGCAGAATATCATCATTTTATTTCTTGTCCCAATTTACTTTTGGAAGAGGTTGTCCTTGAACCCTTTCAAAAAATGCAAGATCCATAATATCTTCATTCGCTTCTTCATTGACCCTTGTGCTATTCATATTTAGGTTCATTGAGATTATTTGGCCTAAAGTGAATCTGGACCATAATTATTTTCTTACTTCAAATTTTTCCACATAGTTCTCCCAGTATTTCTCGAGTAGAGGTTCATTATGGAATCCATATTCCATGTTTAGGTGTTCACTAGTGAAACCTGTGCTACCAAAGTTTGGCCTAGCGATATATAGCTGGAGGTTTAATTTCTTGAACTCTAGTTCCATATTCAGGGCATATGACACTATTTTGAAACTATAGTGGCCCAGTTCAATAGGGAATTCAACCCCAGTGTCACCATTTTCCCCCAACTTATTATGTATATGAGTCAATGATCTACTCACTTCTATCAATATATGGCTATCAAGGGCGTATCTGGGTAGCTTGTAGGGTTTGTCTTCAAATCCTCCAACTCTGAGGTAAGTGAATATTGTGAATTTTATGAAGTAGCTTCCATAAATAATAACTAACTGCATAACTTCATTTGATATTATTTTTCTCACATTGCCCTGAAGTTCATAGACCAATCTCCCTTAGAAAACATTATTTACTCTCAAAAAGTTCTCTGCATACCTTTGCTTCTAAAGGTGAGGGTAAAACTCATATATCCTCATGCCTTCCTATCATGGTTTGTTATGTAATCCATTCCACTCCCTTGAACATGCTAGCATATAAAAGATATAGGAAGACATATAGAAACATTTACATCTGATAAAATTTGAGAAGCCTTCATGCAATTTGTCTGCTATGACTTGTGACCAATCTAGGTATCTTTGTCCACCTAGTAAGAATGGGACTTAAAAATACATCCAATCTTCCCAATAGAATGCATGGGAATTACCTTTAACCTAGTTCAATAGGGTTATAATGTCTCTTACACCGGCTTTAAAATGCTCCCTAGTTAGAGCCTTGGGTTATCTTCAACCTCCTTTTTGTTCTTTCAACAACCAATTACAAGAAATGAAACTCTTGTAAATAGCCATTTTTTTAGAGAAAACACTATGCCAGGCTAATTATCCAATCTTCATATGGCTCCTTCTTTGCTATAACCATGGCTTCCATAATTGTTTCCCTACTAAAATATAACTCTTCTTGGCATCATACCTATTTATACACTCCATGACTAGCTCAGGGAAAGGTACAAATAGGGAAAGTTACCACTTCAACCAAACCACTTTGTATGATCTTTTCCATCATTGAATTTGGATCTTGGTTCTTATATTTCTATAGGAAATCCCCTAATTCATCTTGGACTAGGGCGGTGTCATCAAATTCAAGGAGAATACTGAGAAGACACGAAGTCTAACCCAAGTTTGGGAGCCCAGGCCTGATAATCAATATAGAATAGAACCCTTGAAATAATTTATCAAAAATAGAAGAATCACACACAAGAAGCTAATCTACTTCTATTTTCAACTTTGTAAATAATTACAATCAATAATCGAGGAAGATTATTTAAAGACTCACCTACTATTCTCATCAAATTCCTGCAACTCCCTTGAAAGAAAGCCCCAATTTACTTTAGTCTCTGTGGCTTTACTTCAACTTTAACAACTTTCTAATTTATGAAAATAAAAATTGCCTTTACTTATAATAAAGGAAAGATCTTGGCCAAGATTTGTGCGCTGTGAAAACTTAATAATCATGATGTCAATTAATTACTGATTTGACATTAGCTGGAAAATTATTAATTTCTAGTCATTTTGGCATGAAGGTTTACATACTCATCATTTATTTGTATTTATATAAATTCAAATTTGAACACCTATCACATCAACGCACCCACCAAATACCCTTTTAATTCTCCTTCAATAACATGTCGCCACCTTTGATGAGTTGAACCTTGAAACATTGAACCATTAAGGTCTAATGGTTCAAGTTCAACGAATAGAAAATTTGACAAATCGAACGCATCATGGCCCTAGACACCCTATGAATAAAAAAGATGAAAAAACATAAGACTAATTGAAAAATGAAATTTGAACCATGAAGGGTTCAATGGTTCAAGTTCAACTGATTGAAAGAGAATAATTTTTTTTTAACTATGCCACAAAAGGGAGGGGCACGCTCTAGGGCTTTGAACTTGAGCTTTGAACTTGAAAAGTTTAAACTTGAGAGGTTAAATGGGGTGAGGATAATGAAGTAAGGAAAAGAAAAAGGAGAAAGGTTAATAACGATAAATTTACAATAATAAATCAATCATTTTGGATAAAATTGGGAATATAAACATAAGAGAAAATGCAGGGTAACATTGGCTCTGACTGGGGACCGAGGCTATGAAGGACTAGGCAATGAACCTAGAATCTCTAGTTGTGCAAAAGAAAGGACCGACTTACTAAATAGGAACAAAACACCTAAACTAAAACACAACAAAAAGTGATATGTAAAAGAAATGGGGGACTCCTGTTAGTAATATTTGAGAGGGGGGGGGTGTGAATCAGTGACCTCAAAAATTAATCCTTAAATCAACCCTTTAAACTTGTTCTGCTCTATGATGCTATCTCACTATTCGTCGGTCTTTGTAGAATATAGCTCTTTCCTTAGCTTGTTGATCAGGACTAAATGAAGACTTTCTTCTCCTTCAGGTTCTCTTTAGCATCTTTCCTCTTCTTGTTCTTTACCCAAAAATTTGTAATGAGTTGGGTCTATCTCTTTATAGACATGATTTTACCTTTTCTTGGCTTTCTTTATCTTGGCATGTTCCACAATTCTTGCCAATAGATTTAAAGAAAAACTCAGTTTTATCTCATTGAGATCTTCTTACCAGCTGGACAAAGCAACTTTAAATCAATTACTTATCTCCGACTTTATCTAGATGATTAAAACAATGATAAGTATCAGTTAACTCTATAAATAGCTCTTGACAACTAAGCATTTTGTCATTTCTGAACTCCCTGTTATGTTGGTCAACACTTCATTTAGTCATTGGTGATAACTTACTGTTTCGTTGGTGTAACTTCAGTTGTCTTCGAGAACTCCGTCTATCAAGAAACACTATAGTTCTATTCGTCAGGTTACACTGTGCTTTTTCTCATTGGGAAACACTGTGACTTTGCTCGTCGGTAATGTTGTGCATTTTCTCGTCAGGTAACACTGTGACTTTTCTCTTTTAATCTGACCGTCGGTGTGCACTCCATCAGTGTATGCAGTCACTTTGTGAATACTTGAATTATAAGCATTATTGATATCATAGCCTTTGATTCATCAGTTCTTTGAAGTCTTTGGCAATATTTCCATGACCATACAGATTATATAAAGTTGACATCAATGACAATACAATACATTAACTAATTTAATGCTTTGCATGATCATCAACTTAACATCTTCAAACATTTAATCAATTACATGTCATCAATCTCTCCCTTTGGCATTGATGGCAACATACTACATTATCATACTATACTATTGCTAATACAATATGAAATATACAGTTTCATCAAGTTTTCCTAATGTAACTATTACAAATGTCTGCCTTTTGGTAAGCTCAAAATAGCGTAGATTTGATTCTTGCATCTTTTTGTCTGTCTTCAATCCCTTTAATGGATATATGTAGAATCTTTATTTCTCTGATGTGATGTGTTCTCTCCGTGTGTCAAATTCTCTCCCTTTGATTGTTCTCTTCTTTTGATGTTTCTTGTCAGTAATTCTTTTCCTTTGTATGTACTCTCCCTTTCTAATTACATCTCTCCCTGTAGATACTGTGATGGATATGATCTCTCTCTGATAATGTACACAATCTCTCCCTTTATTTGTATCATAATGAGATATTTCTCTCCCTTTGACAACAATTCCAAACAAACACTTGTGTCAAACAAAATTTTGATAGTAATGTCAAACAATCCTATCCATAATATATTCCTTGAATTTCCCAATCCATCGGTATTAACTCTGTTGCTTAGAGTAGATAAATACCTTGCTGTGTATAGATTTATCTTTGAAGTCCATCTCTCTGCTTGCATCAACATGAATGATATTCTGATAATATGCAGGCTGATGCAGCCTGTAGTCATCTTAATGACTAGTAGACAAGGGTTTGACCCCTAGTCTCTTTCTCAAGTACTCAAATACATCCTTGGGCAGTGACTTGGAGAATATATCAGCTAGTTATTCCTTAGATTGCACATATTCAAGTATACATCCTAAACATGTTCTCTCAAATAATGATACTTGATGGCAATATGCTTTGTTTTAGCATGCATGACTGGATTCTTGTAAATGTTTATTGCACTGGTATTATCACAATAGATAATGTCTATTTCAAGAATTTGCATATGCATACCTTCCAGTAACTATTTGATCCATGCAATATTTGAGAAATTTGCAGCAGTAGCAACATACTCTGCTTCTATAGTAGACTGAGAGATGCATCCTTGATTTTTGCTGATCCATGTGACAAGTCTGTCATCCATAAAGAATGCTCCTCCAGTTGTGCTCTTCCGGTCATCAATATTTCTAGCCCAATCAGCATTGGTAAAGACCTTAAGTTCAAATTTTCCTTCTCTTCTATACCATAAACCATATTCCTCAGTATTCTTCAGATATCTTAGGATTATTTTCACAAAAGTCATATGTGATTCACTGGGATTAGCAGAAAATCTTGCAAATATTCCTACTGCATGTGCAATATCTGGTCTAGTATGTACAACACACATGAGTTTTCCAATCATTGATCTGTACAAAGTTTGATTTACCTCTAATGAATTTTTCTGCTTTGTCAGCTTACATCTAGTTTCCATCGGTGTTCCTACTGGCTTGGATTCTTCCATCTTGAATATTTTTAGTACCTCCTTGATGTATTTGGATTGTGTAATAAAAATACCTTCATCTTGTTGCATGATCTGTAGACCAAGAAAGAACTTTATCTCTCCAAACATAGACATCTCAAACTCTTTGCTCATTTCATTTGCAAATGATTTGCATAACATATCATTGCCTCCAAATATGATGTCATCAACAAATATTTCAGCAATCAAAATGTTAGCATCAGTATCTTCCTTCAAATAAAGATTATTATTTTCACTAGTCCTTACAAATCCAATACTTATGAGATATGAATGAAGTCTTTCATACCAGGATCGGGGTGCTTGTTTCAATCCATACAAGGCTTTGTGTAGTCTACATACCATGTTCCTCTTGTCTAGATCAACAAACTCTTCTGGTTGCTCAATGTATACCTCTTCCTCAAGTAGTCCATTCAGGAATGCAAACTTGACATCCATTTGGTATACCTTGAAGCCTTTATATGCAGCATAAGAAAGTAATATTTCTTAGAGTAGTCATATTATAGCTAATAATTAAATCATTTAATTATTAGTCTATTATACTCTATGCTTAAGTTATACTTAGGCAGCTTATTATTCTGTAGGGTTTTTCCCTTTAGGGTTTCAGTATCCTTTTATAAGGATTCACCTCTTAGTTTTTCATTACAGAGTTTTCACATCACATTGTAATTTATAGAAACATATTGTTAATATATTATTTTCTATTGCATACGATGTCTCCTCTGGCTTTTTAGCCTCCATAGTTATTCTTCTCTTCTGTCTTTGCTTCTTCCATGTGATAGGTTTGCATGCAGGTGTTCTTGGAAGAATAGGGTGTTTCCTATTTCTAACATGGTATCAGAGCTCGCTTGCTACTCGCTGTTAGTATTTTTTTGAAGCATACCAGACATAGAGGGTTTCAGAGTTTTTTAGTATTTTTTGTGGTATTTCAGGGGTAGGGTTTGGTTATGGTCACTTTGGGCTCAAACGGACATTGCCATTGAGCTCATAGCACCCCAAAACCCTAGAAATGACATAAAATTCATCCATTTTGGACTACTAGACTCTGAGGCAAAATTTTTTTGGTTTCCTGTGCCATACAACATGGAAACCAAGGCAAAAATAAAAAAAAATAAAAAAACACCATTCTTTTCTTTGGTTTTTGGTTTCAAAATTAGCGCGCGCTTTGTAATTTTCTGAGCGCCGCCGCCGGTCCGCCTCTGCGCCACCCCGGCCCCCTCCACCACCAGCCCCGCCGGCCCCTGCTACCCTGCCAGATCCCACCGCGGCCCCTCACAGCTCTGCTGGCCTCTGCCTCAGTGGCCCCTCGGCTCCGCCCGGCGCCCACGACTGCCACCGCCGCCCGGCTACCCCGCCGCCTAGCGGGTGTTTTAAGCCCCCACGGGCCTTTTTCCTATGCGGTCGGTCCTATGGGAGACCAGGGGCTTCGACCCAGCCCCTGCGCACGCCATGCGCTCAGGGGCCAATTTTTTTATCCCCAGGGGCTTATTCTTGCCTTTTGGAACTTTTTTAGGCCCTTATCGCCTTTTTTTCTCTATCTGGAGCATACAGAGGCCTTTTTTGGACTTCGTTATATCATCGGAAAGCTCTTTCCGAGCTCTTTTTGATTATGGTGATTAAGTTTTTTGGTTCTACTATTTTGATATTTTTTTTTCTGTTGAAGTCCAATGTTTGTTTTTGCCTTCCGGGAGCCATATCTGGCTCATCTGGACTCCCTTTTTGGCAAACCAAATATCGTCAGAAAGCTGGTTTAGTGAACTATTCAGTTGCAAGGGTATTTTTTCTAGATTCTACTCTAGGTTATCTCTCCTCTGAGTTTGGATATTTTTGTACTCTGGCAGATTGCTTGGGTTTACAGGTCCTGGGATCTCTTTTATTGTACTTCTGGCTCACTCTTCTTTCTGACTTCTGAGCTTGTTGTATTTCTTCTGTTGCATCCTTTTTCTGTAAACACACTGAGATAAAGTGCCTACTTCTGCATTTCTGAGATCTTGTACACCTTGTGTGTTTTTGTACTTGCACTCTGTTATAAAGTGCCATGGGGGGTTATGATGTTATGCCATTTTAGGCTCATCCACCTTTGTCAAGTGAGTGTACCTTCCATGGAATTAGCCCATGCTGTGTGTCGGTGACACCACCCTTTATCCTGTGCTTGTCCTTCTGTTGCACTATTGGTGTTCCTGGTTCTTTCTTATGTAGATGTTTCTAGCATTGCATTTCAGTGTTCCTGTCACCTCTCCCTGTTCAACATTATGGGGGGGTTCACCTGTTGGTTCTATTGCTTCCTGGTTTAATTGATCAGCTCTTCAAACATTGTCTTCTCTACCTGGTCATGCACTTTAGTGGGGGTTCCAGCAGTCTCTTCTGACAGAGTTTTCAGCTACATGCTTCAGAGATGCTTCTTGCTCTTTCTTGTTCCTTTCTTTGGGACATCTTTTCCCTAGATTGGAGGCTTAGTTTCCTTCATCTAGTTTATTTCTTATACTTGGGTACCTGATTAGGCCTAGTTGCCGGGACCCATAGTTTCTTTCATGCATCTTTTAGTCTTTAGCTATTTTTCTTCTCCCTAAGTTACACTTAAGGGGGGGGTGTTAGAGTAGTCATATTATAGCTAATAATTAAATCATTTAATTATTAGTCTATTATACTCTATGCTTAAGTTATACTTAGGCAACTTATTATTTTTTAGGGTTTTCCCCTTTAGGGTTTTGGTATCCTTTTATAAGGATTCACCTCTTAGTTTGTCATTATAGAGTTTTCACATCACATTGTAATTTATAGAAACATATTGTTAATATATTGTTTTCTATTGCATACGATGTCTCCTCTGGCTTTTTGGCCTCCATAGTTATTCTTCTCTTCTATCTTTGCTTCTTCCATGTGATAGGTTTGCATGCAGGTGTTCTTGGGAGAATAGGGCGTTTCCTATTTCTAACAATATTCTCACTCCTTCTAGCCTATAAATGGGTGCAAAGGTCTCTCCATAGTCAATTTCTTCTTCTTGTGCATACCCCTTGCATACTAGTCTTTCTTTATTTCTATTGACTTCTCCATTCTCATTTAGCTTATTTTTGAATATCCATTTTTTACTGATGACATTCTTGTCATCTGGTCTCGGTACAAGCATCCATGTTTTTTTTTTCTCTATCCACTCAATTTCCTCATTCATAGCACTTATCCATTCATCATTATCAAGTGCAACATTGATAGATTTGGGCTCAAAATCACAAATAAGACATCTTGTGTTTAGAGACTTACTTCTGGTTCTCATACCAGCTTTTTTGTCTCCTATGATTTGGTTCTTTGGATTGTTCCTTCTGACATATCTTGCAAGTATAGATTCAACTCTTTGTCTATCATCTTATAATAATTTTTTCCTTCATTTTGTTCTCCATCATTTGGTGCATCATCTTGAGCAATATCCTGATCGTCGGTAATTGCAACCTAATGCTCGGGCGGAATGATCTGTTTCTCAGGAGCTCTACATTGTTGGTCGGGTAGAGTGTTAGGTTACTCATTGTAAACAAACCTAATGTATTCCTCTGGTTCTTTAGTGCTTTCCTTTTCATTCTTCTCTACAAATTCATCTATCTTTACATTTTCACTTTCAACAATTTTGTTAGAGGCTTTATTGAGACATTTATAAGCCTTGCTTTTGGTGGAATACCCTAGAAAGATACGTTCATCACTCTTGCAGTCAAGATTTCCATTTCTATCATCTTTTAATATATAACATTGACTACCAAAGATATTGAAGTAACTTATATTGGGTGTGTGACCATACAAAAGCTCATAGGGTGTATTTTTGGTGTCTTTCTTCAATTGTACTTTGTTTAATGTGTAAACAGAAATACTGACAGCTTCCCTCCAGAAGATTTGGGTGATGCCTTTCTCTATCATCAGTGTCCTTGCACAATCAACTAAGGATCTGTTCCTTCTTTCAAAAATTCCATTTTTCTGTGGTATTCTCGGTGTAGAGACTTATCTTTTGATTCTATTCTCATTGAAAAAGTTTGTGAATTCATTTGAAATAAATTCCCCTCCTCTATCTGATCTTAAGAATTTTAGTTCCTTACCACTTTTTTTCTCAAAAATTTCTTTGTACCATTTAAACATCTTGAGTGCTTCTAATTTATCTTTTAGAAACATAACTGTCATCATTCTAGAAAATTCATCAACAAAGAGAATAAAATACTTATCTCCATAGTATCTCTTTGTCCTCATTGGTCCACATAGATCAGTATGGACTAATTCTAGAATTGCATCAGATGTATGTGTTTTTCTTTTGAAACTAGACTTTGTTCTTACCTTTTTGACAAATTTTTCACATGATATTGTCAGACTTGGTCATTGTCAGTAAGCCTCTGACATTTTTCTTTTTGCTTATTTTTATCATCTCGTCAAAGTTCACATGACACAATATTTTGTGCCACAACCATATGTCTTCATTTGTAGAAATCAAACAAGTGGTGTCAGTATCATTTAGATAGAATAAGTTACCTTTTGTCTACTCACCGATACCAATTAGACTTCCTAACTTATTGAAGATCTTTGCCTTCTTATTTTAAAATTCTACTTTGTCACATGAATTATTCAACTGAGAAACACTCAACAGATTATAATGTAATCCATTTACCCAATAGGCATTTTCACATTTTATCTTGTTATTCAACATTATAGTTCCTCTACCTTCAACTGGACAAGGTGTATCATTACCCATTCTTACTAAACAACAATTATAGCATTCAAAAGTCTCAAAATTATGCTTGTCACCGGTCATATGGTGAGTGCAGCCACTATCTATGATCCAAACATCATTTTTACTAACCTTAGATATGAGTGCAGTTTCTACATACGTTTCTTCATCTTCATCTGAATCATCTTTTACTACCACACACCATCTCGATGTCTTCATCAGATTCAGTGTTAGTATGTTCATCTTTGCATTTAGCTAGGTAACTGGCCTTCTTTCCTTTATCTTTGTAGTCTTGAGTATATCTTCTTTTTGATTGTCTGTAGCTTTTGTAATCACCTCTGTCAGAATTATTTTCAAATGTCCTGTCATTACTTATGTCATATTTTATTCTATTAGGACATCTTGTAGAAAAGTGTCCAATCCCTTTACAATTAAAAAAAACAAGTGGTAATTTACCTTTGTATTTACCTTTGCCTCTCTGCATTCTTCTTGCCATAAGTTCTTTAGTTTTATCAAGATCTTCTTCTTCACTTTCACTATCACTATCTTTTCTCATAGTGTGCTTATGACTTGATCTACTTATTCTCAAAGAAGATTTGAATGTAAACTCTATGTTTGGTAAGTCACTATTATCAAAGTTATTCATCTCAAATAAAATCAGTCTTGCAATCAAACTGTCTAGAGTAACATTGCTATTTGCTACTACTCTCATTTATTGTATGGAAGATACTCTAATAGCATAGGTAGGCAGTAAGGTTCTTAGAATTTTACTTACCACTGTATCTTCTTCTAGTACACCTCCAAATCCTCAGATAGCATTGACTACCTCTTTGATTCTTGTGTTGTACTATGTGATGTTTTCACCTTCGTTCATTTTGAGATCATCAAACTTTCCTCTAAGGATTTCTACCTTGGCTCTCAAAAAATTCTTGTCACCACCATGTACAAGCATCAATTTGTCCCACATCTACTTTACAGTCTTGCAGGTTTGGCATCTTCAAATTCAGCATCGGAGAGTGAGGAAGCAAGCTCTATTATCATGCAGTTGCGCTTCTACTTCTCTCTCATTTTTTCAAATGTGGGTGCACCTTTGGGAAACACATATTTAGTATCTAAGTATTGAGTAATATCATTTCCAATACCTGATAAGTGCAGTCTTATTCTTCTCTTCCATGAAGCAAAATTGTCTTTGTTCAACTTGGGCACATCTCGTCTGTTCATCTTGTGATCTTTAGCTTAGGTCTTGAAACCTTTCTTCTAGGAACACAAGCTCTGATACCAATTGTTAGTAATAAATAAGAGGGGGGGGGGTGAATCAGTGGCCTCAAAAATTAATCCTTAAATCAACCATTAAAACTTATAACAAAAAATTATGCCTGTAGTTATATTGTGTCATGTTAGTTCCTTTTCTTTCTGATATAAAAATACTCTCAGAGAGCTTGCTCTATTTATCCCAGACACTGACCATACAAGATATAGAATGACAAAAACAATGTTTTTAAACCTTCTAAACTTTTAGCTCCATAAACTCGGGTGGGATCACCCTTCTAACTCAGAACAATCAAATCACTAAATTATTTCAGTAGAATATGAATGGAATTATAGGATTTGATCACTATAACATTTATTGGAGCATACCAAACCATGAGTAAAGATCAATTTCAATAGTGATAGTCACCTAATTCAATGGAGGAAAGACCAATGCTTAACCCTAGGGCATGGAGTCACTGCTGCATAGCTTTAACCTTCTTACTCATGAACAAAAATTTAAGACAACTATAGGATCTGACATAAGCACAGACATACCTTATATGTCTATCCTCACACATATAACAAATTGATTATAAAAACTGAATCCCACTGAAAATACTCCTAAGGTAATTTTAATCTTTCCTTGAAAGAAACCTACAATTATTTGAAAATCTGCCTAACAAATGCATAAATTGAATATTCCTTAAACATTCAATTTACATAAAATTCAAAAAACCATAATGAAGACAAAATTGTCATCATATGCTTCAGAAAATATTGATGGATCTTATTTGTATTCATGATCAAAATTACTATTACAGTCAACAGTATTTCAAAACCCAAAAACACCTATAAGTCTTGAACCAGAGTTTGTATATTAAACTTATATATCCCAATGAAAAATGGCTATCCCTTTCCCAGTAGTCTTGGAATCCTTTTATAACTTAAGATGCAACAAGATACAGACTCACTAGGAAATATTTACAAAATATTTTTTAACAACAAATTTGCACTTAACAAAAACTGCAACCGAATACAGGTGGCAAAAGTTGGCAAAGTCTGAATAAGATTTGTTGATGTAGTTTGACAGTATCCTCTTCATCCTTTCAGCTTTGCTTCCCACCTATTTACCTCTTTGGTGGTGGGCCAATCAAAAGTATTTACCTATTCCAATTTGGAAACAACCTCTGTCCACCTGGCGTCAATGGTTGATCTAGCCTCTAAAACAAATTTTTCCATATCTCTCTCAACCTTGAAGAGGTTTTCAATCAGTTCATTGCAGTATTGAGCATTTGCATCCTTTTCTAAGTGCTGCTTCATCTCCTCATCTATGAATATCCCATCAAATCCATTTGTCCAATTGGATTGTGGCTTTAGAATGCCAGCTTCATCATATATTTTGGGATCAAGGGAGGGCATTGGTCACCAAATAGTTGCAATTTACCACTTATCAATTCAGCTTTTCCATTAAAGAAACCATATGTATTATTTACCTTATTGATCATTTCAATGGTATCTGTGATTTTGTCAGGAAAATCATCACTGTATAACATGGCTATTTTTATTTTATCCATCAACATATACCTTCCTGACCAAGTCTTGAATGTGGGCTCTAAGAATGTCATGGCTTCAACAACTACCTATGATGGTTCTTGCAATGAGCCATATAGTGTATACACTATGTAAGTCTTCTACTTCAAAACATCAATTTGATGTTGAAGTATGGGCAATATGATGGACATGAAATTTATGCTCTATCCCTGTGACAATTCTTTGGACTGGCCTTCTACCATTGCTGAATCTTCTTTTGCCTCTGTGGCAACATCTGTTTCAATTTTTGACACTTCTTGAGGAATTGAATTCTTTTCTCTTTTACTCTCCACTAATTCCTCTTTCAATTTAGCAATCTCTTCTTCCAATGTGTGGTTAAGAACCACAACCTCTTCATGCTTTTTTGCTAAGGCCATCATCTGACCAAAAGTTGTTTCATATTTCTTTAATAAATCATCAACCTTTGCTAGGTTCATGAATGATACCTGAGTCTTCAGTTGATCTATTTTAGTATCTGTAGTGTTCTGAAGATTCCAAATCATTTTTTCTGCCTTCTTTTCCTCTCTTATAGTCATGACTAGAGGCTTTTGTGTAGCAGGGGCCAATGACCATATAGCAAGAATCTTGGATTTAGGATCAAATCCTGATCCTTTTAGCAATTCATCCATTTCAAACTCTATTTTCAATAGTGGATCTTCTTGCCTCCTAATCTGATCAATGATAAATGTGGACTATAAGTCCCAACCAGGCATCAACATTACTCCACTTTTTTGTACCAACAATCTGTCCTACTCCACAGTGATTAGTTCACTCTCAGGATCATAATCCTGGAGTGTCTTTACAATCTCTTCATTTTTATCTGCATTTTCTTCACCTATGGTTAATCCTTGCCTCAACTCCTTTTGTTTTTGCTTGATCAGAAAAGTCTTTAACTCTTCAGACTTTATGAATTCATCATCTTTCTTGAATTCATTGGCTATCATGACTCTCTCATCCTTTTCAAACAAAACCATTTGGTTATCCCCTTGGTCTTCAGCTTGAGGCTCTTTTTGAAATTGTCTTTTTATCCTTCTAAAATATTTGCCATGTTCAGTAATCATAGCCTTGGCCATAATTTTCCTATCTTGCATCAGTTTGTGTTCTTTCTTTTTCTTTTTCCTGGGTGGTTCTCTAGCAGAGGTAACTTCCTCATGGCCTCTTCTTCTTCTTGATGCTCTTCCTCTTGTTTTTCTTGATGTTCTGGGTCATGCAATGCAACATAAATTGGGGTACCCTTGAGATTGTGCATCCTAAGCACTAAACTGTGGTACCTATGCCATTAAAGTGTCATAGGATTTAAGCATTTCATCTATTCTTTGTAAGTATGGAAGGTCCAGGACAAAACCAGAGAAAGTATTGTCTGACTCTTTCCATTCATCTTCTGCCCTAAGGAGATCATTACATTTCCTTCTCCTCTCCTAGAATTCATGCTTATTTAACTTGTTCCTCATGACATCTTAATCATCCAGTGGATCATGATTCTAATCTTTTTCCAAGGAGTCATTCTTTTTAGGGCTGTTTGTATAATTTTTTTTGGATTATAGAACCTGGCAATCACCGTAGACATTCTATATTGTTTCAAGAAGTCATTAATTAGGTCAAAAAATCTTTTCCTGATGGAGAAGTCACAACCTACCCATAATCTAGGGATGAAATTACCCTTCCTATGTCCCTCTAAAAATTCTTTATCAACCCAAGTGATTTGCCAAATAAATTCCAACAATGCAATCCTAGGAGGAACAAACTTGGGGAGGATGTGAGGTGGTTGTGTACAGCCATACACTCTGATGATAGTAATATAATCAAAGAAGAAAATTCACCCCAATTGTGAGTGATAGGCCAGTTTGGAACAAATTCCCAATGTCTCAAAACTTTTCTAACCTCAAATGGAAGTCTATGCCTATTTTTTCCCAATAAATAAAAAATTGGATCCACAATCCAATTACAAAAGCATACAAAAGATGAGTTGACAAATGAACTATCCCATACCTGGGTCCATCTTTGGATTGGTGCATCAAAACCATACTATGAAACAAATAATTCAAGCTCCTTATCCATAGATTCCCTATTATAATATAGAATCATATACATTAGATGAGAATAATGCTTGAAGGTAGGTGCTAGGGCATTTGACTGTATCTCCACTAATGCAGCATGAATAACATCAACTATGTATCCCACATAGTCATAATCAGTGTTGACCTCTGGGTGCTGAATGTTCATGGCCATCATGAGTACATCTTGAGGCATTGTATAATCTCCATCAAAACCTAATACTCTGGTCAAGCCATATACTGTGTATTTTATACAATGTTGAAATAAAGATAGGTCAAAAGGCAGTTTGAGATTGTCTAGGATTTTCACTAGGTGCTTATCTACCCTGGGCATGAATTTGGGAATTTCATATTTCTTAATTAAATTTTTTCTCTTGATATAATCTGTCTTAATCCTCTTTAAATCAATATCTATGCACAATGCACCAGTGATCTCAAAAATTTCTTCCACTGACCTCCTATCTATGGAAACTAGGGTCTCTTTATTTTTCTTCCTGATTACCCTAGCTACTAGGCAATAGTTCTTAGCAAGTTCCCTAATAAGACCTATGTCAACATAAACATCAGGCATAATTAATTTTTCCATATTCAAATCCCAGGGATTGCAAATGGGGATTTCTTTAATCCTATTATTCCAAAAATAATGGAACAAGGTATTACCAGAGTAATTTTGGGTGACCGGGTTTCTGCATTGGCACCATCTGTCTTTCCATTCATCTCAATTTGCATTATTTATATTCAAAGTCCTAGGCAACAAATCAGCAAATTCCTCCACATACTTTTTTGGTGTAACCTCCTACTTTTCATACCCATGCGAAGCCATGCTGAGAATAGCTTGACTCATCCTTCCTCTTCAAATTGCTATCTCAGACAAACTATTTCAAACAAGCAAGTTCTATTTCTCTTTACAGAAAATCTTTGGATCTAGAAATGAGAGCTGTACAAAATCAAGCTCAATCATTGAGACTTATAGTCATCAAATCTGTGTCTTGTCCAGTGAAATTCCAAATTATCGCACTTGCAGTATCATGCAATCATCTTTCTATAACTAATGCTACCATTAATTCACACTATATGATCCCTGCTGGAAAAGAGTACACACCCTTTTTATTTTTTTCCTTCATAAGCCTGAAATGAGCCACATGTTAATATGTTTCCAACTCATTGTACCTTTCTTACATTCAAATTTGTTCTTGTGAGTGAGCGACAAGACCTTTCCTTCTATTAGTTGTGCACTCGCACTCTATCTTTGCTTTGGCTTGTATACTCCGTGACTAGACGATGATCTAACTTGTGACTTCATCATCTTACAATCATGCACTCACTATCCCATCATGATTTATATTTATACTTGAGTGAGTAAGCGACATCACTTTTCTTTTCATCAATCATGGACTCACCCCTCTGAACTTTACTTTCATTGAAACTCTGTGAGTGAGCGACATGATCTTTATTACTCAGTCATGCAATAACACTCTATTTATCATGCTTTGCACTTGAGCGAGTGAGCAGGTTTTCAAAATAATCATACATTACTTTCTGGTCGCGCAGTCGCCATGGCTTTCTGATTTTCCTTTATACCTCAGTGGGTGAGCGGTGACTATTTTCTTTATGCATTTTAACTTAATCGCTCACTCACACTGCAGTATTTTCCAGTTCATAAGCATTAGCGAGTGAGCGATGACCCTTTTTCTTTTAGTCACATACTCACTGCTGAGATTTCCTTATAAATGAATCCTTCACGACTGAGCGAGTCCTTCATCATGTATTAATCACTGATCTTTCTTGACTGATTTTTCTTCATGAGAAACTAAGCAAAAAATTTCCATTTTTCTATCAGTTGCACACCTGTGAGCATCTTTTCACTTGAATTTATACCTAAGTGAGTGAGCAACAACCCACCCTTTCTTTCATCGTGCACTTGTGAGCTTAAAATTTGAGACAACAAATCATTGGCGAGTGAGCAGGAACAAAACTGAACATTTATTCGTGCACTCGCGCACTTTATAACACTACATATTTACTATGCAACTGAGCAACAAGGACCATCAGATAATGAATGCATATTACATTTGTGTACTCACACTACAAGATTTACAATAGTTAAGACTTGCGTGAGTGAGTGCTTTCTAAAATATGACTTCATTGCGCACTCGTGGTCTCAAAAGATACACATAATAACTAAGCCTAAGTGCACGATCAACCTCAACTTATAGAACTCGCTCAGTCGCGGACCAAAAAGTGAAAGATCTAGAACCACCATGATTGCGCGATATTTAAAAATTCAACTCATCGCTAGCTCGCTGAGACTTGTAACAAAGAACTTGATTCCCCGTGAGTGAGAGATCAACAAGAAAAAACCAACTCGCTTAGTCACAGATTGATAAGTTGACTTCAAAAATGCATCGTGACTACATGATTAAGATAAATTAATGACCAAGTCTCTCAATCTCACACTTAAAAGAACAATTTAAAAAGTCAGCGTGACGGTGTGACTAAAGCTTAGAACATGGAAATTTGAACATTTTACCACAAAATTAACTTTTTGACATGTGACCACATGGATTTTGATTCAAAAGACGTGGGAAATTTTTCCAAATTATGGGATTTTGAAAAATTTGATGTGCAATGCTAACAATGGCTCCGATTGGGGAAATTCAATTGCAAAATTGACATTAGAAACCAAAAATCTGGGAGACATACCACAAACCAAAACAAAACTATACACACACACAAAAACCACACTAAAGTAGGGAAATCTAAACTACTGTGCATGGAAAAAGAAACTTCATGAGAAAAAATGTTTCATGAATTGTCCATGCACTGACGATTCCTGCATCTCACCACTTGGGTCATCCAGAAAATAAGAATCTTGACCATGAAACTCCTGGATTACAAAAGGACCTATCCATAATGACTCAAATTTACTATGTTTTCCCTTTTCTTCTTTTCTAGCATTCCATTGCAGCACCGTATCATTTATCTAAAACTTTCTTTTAGTTGTTCTTTTGTCAAATAAGTACTTGGATTTCTTTTGAAGTTTCATGTTTCTTTTATGTGCCTTTGCTCTTATTTCTTCTAGTTCCACTAGTTGGTCCATCGTCTCCATCATGGTTTCTTGTTCTTCGAATTCCTCTTCTTGGAGAAATTTATACACGGGTAATAGATTATTTAAAGGAAACCTTGCCTGAGTTCCATAGACTATTTCAAAAGGGGATAACCCTAATGCTTTCTTCATTGTTACCCTGTCAGCCCAAAGGGCTAATTTCAGTTTTGAATGCAAATACTTTTTATTTTTCTCCAAATCTCTTTTAATGATTTTCATGATGCTTTTATTGATGGACTCAACTTGTCCATTTTCTTGAGGATGATATGGTGAGGAATAAGATATAGTAATGCCATAATCTTCACAGAAATCCTTAAACTCCTTAGCCCTAAAACACATGGCATTGTCCATGATTAACTTAGTGGGCACACCAAATTTTGTGAGAATAGTATCCATTAAGAAATCCATTACTACCTTGCTAGTAGCCCTTTTTGATGGAATTGCCTCTATCCATTTTGAAAAATAGTCTGTGGCCACTAGAATCCAACTATGGCCTCCTCTAGATTTTTCTATAAATTCTCTAATAAAATCAAGACCCCATTGGGTAAAAGGTGCTTCAATAGTCAAAGGATTTAAAGGTAAAGCTCTTGAAAATTTCATCTTAGAGGAAAAACTTTGTAAAGGTTCACATCTTTGTACAAACATCTGAGTATCCTTGAAAAGACACGGCTAATAATATCCAACTCTGATTATCTTGTGAGCTGTGGTCTTGGTAGAATAATGTCCACCACACACACCACTATGCACTTCATTCAAAACTCTTTCAGATTGTGATTTATCCAGACAGAGAAACAAAATTCCATCCTTATTTTTCCAAAATAAATCACCTCGTATCAAGACATACCTTTGAGCCTGTAATTTTAGAGTCCTTTTTTGATTATCTGACATATGCTCTGGACATTTTCCATTTTTTAGAAAAAACACTATATCAGGATACCATGGCTGCAATTCTATGCTAGTTATGTTCATATTTAATATTTGCACATTATTGACTTGAGCCAACTCCATGTTATTGTTAGTCATTAGCTTGACCAAAACCAAACCCCTAACCAGTTTGGTAACTTGAATTTCTAGATTAAATTCTTGAATCCTGTTGATCCAGTTACACCTCTTTCCAGTAACTTCAGACTGAGACAATATGTCTTTGACTGTAGCATGTGGTACATAAGAAATTATCTTTGCACAAAATAAGTAAGGTCTAAAAACTTTGACTACTTTGACCAATGCATATGCTTGTTTCTCCATTATCTCATAATTAAGTTCTGCTTCTTGCAGAGACTTACTAAAAAATGCTATGGGTGTTAAGAATAAGGTGTCTCAACCTTGGATAATTCCTATTCTTATTATTTGTTTTGTAAAATGTATTTCTTGCAAATAATGTTGATCTGTCGGCATCTTGAATTGTGTGTAAGGAGATCATGGCTAAAAAAGTTATGACAGATTCCTATGACACGTAAGAGCTATGTCAGGAAGATTCAATGATAGGTTAAGACATGTGGCAACTGATAAATTTGAGTACTGTACACTCTTCCCCTATTTTCTCAGAGAATGGTAAAACCCTAATACGGTTATCTTTGGGAGTAGCCCTAAAAAGTGAAGCGCATGATATAAGCATTTTTTAGGGTTGCGAAGAGATGTGATGCGAGTGTATTGTTGGAATGTTTTATGCTGCCATGATTTGTCTTCAAGGGTTTTGAAATCTTCTGAAAGAACTTGCATTGCAAGTGTATTGTAAGCTGTAATAGTTTTGATCAATACATTGTGCAGGTTTTGGAGTGCTGGGGTTTTTACCGAAAGGTTTCCCCAGGGTATATCATTGTGTCATTCTCTATTTTTCTGTATGCATGGTATGTGGTTGCAATATCTTTGTTAAAATAGTTAAAGAATCTGAAATTGTAAGGGTTTAAATGAATTTGCACAATAATTTCCTATAGAGATTAGCATAGGAATCTGTTTCCGCACCTGAGTTTCCTTACAATGGGATGGTCAAAACCTTCATCATCCTTCTGCAAGAGTACTACAGAAATTGTGTGGAATGAAGCAAAAGAAAATATAGAAAAAGGCTTTTCATAATCTGGAGATCTTAGTATAGGTGCTTGCTGAATAGCTACTCTTATCTCATCAAACGCTAACTGAGTATCTTTACCCCATTCAAACTTAGCATTTTTCTTTAACAATTTAACAATGGGCTTGACTATCTCAGCAAAGTTTGCAATGAATCTCCTCACAAAATTTACTTTTCCCAAAAAAGACTAAACACCTTTGATATTCTCCGGGGGTAAGAGTTTGTTAATGGCTTCTACTCTCTCAGGATCAATCCTGACACCTTCTTTAGATACTATATGTCCCAATAATTTACCTTCTATCACAACAAAATGACACTTCTTTGGATTTGAAGAAATCCCATACTCCAAGGCTTCAGTAAAAATCTTTTCCAAATTCTTACAATGATCCTCAGCCTTTTGGGAATATACAGTAAGATCATCCTAATACACCACCATGATTATATTTATAAACTCCTTAAAAGTCACATCCATGGCTCTTTGGAAAGTAGCTCCTGGATTTCTCAGGACAAATGAAATTCTTACATAAACATATGTACCCCATGGGGTTGTGAAGGCTGTCTTGAATTGCTCATTTTCTTGAACCACCACCTGGTTATAACCAGAAAAAGCATCCATCATAGATAGCAAATCACAACCAGTAACCCTTTATAGCATTGCCTCCATGTTTGGTAAAGAATAATTATCTTTTAATGAAGCCACATTGAGGTTCCTAAAATCAACACATAGCCTGATATCTCCATTTTTCTTTCTGATAGGGACCAAATTAGATACCCAAGAAGAATGCCTGATTGGTTTTATGATCCCAACCTCTTTGAGTTTTGCCAATTCTTGTTTCATTTTGGGGGCCAGCAAAGGATTGATTGGCCTCTATTTTTATCTAAAAGGCTTAATATAATCTTTTAATGGGATTTTATGTTGAAAGAGATCTTCCCTATAAGCCTTAAGGTCTTCATAAGACCAAGAAAAAACATGTTTGAGCCTTTTCAGCAAGTTAATCAAATTTGTCTTCACATGAGGAGCTAATTTCTTTCCAATATATAAAATCCTAGGATTACACTCTGATCCCAAGTTTACCTCCTCAAATTCATCCAACTTGGCTGTAAACTTTTGACACATGACTATCATTGTCATCAAATAATCCCTCCAATTGAGTTATTCCTTTGGGGATTTGATTTGTCTACAATTTCATAATCTCATTGCCAAATATGGTTTCTTTCCCATCAATAATCTCTATCACATTATTACAGTCAATGGTTTTCCCTTCATAATTATCCACACATTAAATAAAATTGAGAATGTCCTCATGACTTTCAAAAACTTGCCAATTATACACATTATCAGGAATGGTAGGCTTGGTTTTAGTTTCCACAATAGTTACTCCTGCTAATGTTAGATCATCATTTTTCAAGGCCACATTTGCCAAAAAATCTGCCATGATATTCTTAGATCTTTCTATCCAATTTATGGAAAATGCATCAAAAAATTCAATGCTATCCCATACAACATGGTTATATTGTTTCATTCTATCATTTTTGGTGGGATATCTTGATCTAATTTGAGAAATAGCTAACTCTGAATCACCAAAGACTCTTAATAACTTAATGCCATGCTTGATTGTTATTTGTAATCCCAATAACAAAGCTTCATATTCAGATGTATTGTTTGTACATTGAAATGTCAGCAGAAATGAATATTTGAAAGTAATCCCTGATGGAGAGACAAATAGTACACCCGCTCCTGACCCTTCTCTAGAGCATGCTCCATCAAAATACATTTGCGACAGTCCATGATGTTGCAGTTCTAACTCTTCCACTATGGGATCTTTGTTTTTCAACTATGGTTGAATTTTTCCCACCTTGAAATTACTTATATCTACATCCACAAAGCAATTCAACATGCTTGGTTGAACCTTCTCAACATAAACAGGAGATCTGGGCTCCCTCAATAATTTTGCTTCTTTCCCATTAACAAAAATAGTAGCAAAAGACAAATCCAATTATACATATCCTCCAATGGATGCAACACATTGTCTTGATAAGAGCATGCCATAATGGGGTGGTGAATCCACAACCATAACATATATTTTAAAAGTGACCTCAGGGTATGCAGAAAGTTTTATCTCTAATTCTTGCAAAGTTCCTACTACAGATACTTCCCTATTTTCTATGGCATAACATTTACCACAAGAAATATCCACCTCTAAACCCAATTGTTTCATAACAGTGTAAGCCATCACATTAGCAACAACTCCTGAATCCATCATACAATTTTTTAGCAACATATTGTTTGTGAGTAGTGTAACATAAAAAGGATCAATCTGATCTGGCTCTTAAACAACTATATTTCCCAAACAGATTGGGATTCCATCTTTTTCTTCTTTCTCACCTTTCAGTTCATCATTCAAAATAGTACAATCATGCATACTAGGAAAATCAGATAACAATGAGAAGGCTGCTTCTCGGTGCTCTTTAATTTTAAACATCTCAAGTAAAGGGACAAAGACTTTCATCTGAGATAAGGCTTGCTTCATGTTAAAAGTCAGGAAACTTATGACATTGTCAGAAGATATTTTACCTTTAATCTCTTTTGACTGTCTTGTTTTTTGGTCATGAGTTTGGGTAACTTTGTTTTCTTTAAAAAAGGTATACTTCAGTTGACCTTGTGTATTTTCTTCATTTATGACCTCAGTGATAATAGGTGAATCAGTTTGTTTCCCACTTGGATCATCTTTTCTATTCCTAAGCTGGTATGAACTTCTTGCTTGTGTCACAACAACAATAGTTAGAAATCTTATCTCTTCATCATTAGGCATCCCAAATTGAAAGTTCTCTAACTTAGTGCTCGTATTATTACTATGATTGGCATGTTTTCTTGTGTCTCTTCCTCTAAACTAACATTGTCATTGATCCGGTGGATATTTTCAGTGAAAATTGAAGTGTCTCATTTCTCTCTAGAATCTGCACCATCAAAAAAATCTAGGCGTCCTAATTCCAACGCAACTTGAACGGAGCGAAAAGGAGTCCGTTTGTGCAAGTTATGGCTAGTCAAACTTTGGTCAAAGTTCTGGTCAACAGCAGACCAGAGGGCTAGATAAGAGGCGAAATCAGACCATCTCAAAAGTGGTCAACAATGGATTTCAAATCAAAGATCTCGTCAAGAGCTTTCCAATGGAGTTCATTTCGTGAAAAACGGAGTCCGTATGTGGAAGTTATGGCCGTTTGAATTTTGGAGGCAAAATGTAAAAGTGATGATGTCAGCATGACATCAGCATGCACAGTCATCAGTTTGATCCAATCTTAGAATGAAACGTGGCATAAGCAGGCAAATTAATTTGTGCCACATGGCACCTCCTCCTCCAAAGTGGCGTTTGGGTTTTGGTAAAATTTTTTATGAGTTTCGAACTCATAACCTCCCTTTTACTCATTTATCTCTCTTAAAAGCATTGCAAATCCCTATAAAGGGGGTCGGGTGGTTTGAACCGCCGACCTCCCTTTCACTAAAATAGTTGGTCGCCATTTTACATAAACCATTTGTTACCGAAAGCCCTTATTAAATAGAGATTAAAAATGGTATATAAAACAAAGTTTGTTAAACAAACTTTGTTATTTGTAAGCCCGAAATTATAAGGGTCACTATTTTTAAAGATGTAGAGTTAAATTTGGGGATTT
>MU224290.1:1091324-1109767 GCA_018584345.1 Thuja plicata | reverse complement strand
AATAGGCATTCTTTAAAGTGATAGTTTTGTTTTGTGCATATTTCACTTTAAGTTTATGTTTTGTATATTCAATTATTTCTTTCTCACTTTCATATGGTTAAAATCCTTTTGATTAAAATACTGATCAAATAGTCCGTCATTTGAGAAATAGCATTAAATTGAGATACTTTTAAACTTATCATTGTATGTTCATTTTCTTTTCGCCTTTAAAGTGACACTTTTTATTTCAAAGTTGTCTCTGAAGTTGAACATAGGGTTGAAGATATATCGACTCTGTTTGCCCATTATTGGAATATAGCACTGGTCCGTCTCGTTATTTGAATTCAGTATTGGGTTTCGTTATTTCAAGTTTCAAATTATTCTTTCGTTACATCTAATCTAGTTTATATCTTAATCATATCAAACAACATTAAATACATTATACGTCATTAACAAATATACTTTCAGTTTTTTGATCTTATTAACCTATTGAGAAGCAGGAATCGAAGTTATCAGTTCTCTATTATAGGAAACCTCTAAGAAGACCTTGAAGACAAGTTTTAAGTCCAGGTCCACCAGCCTTGATTCCGTGGAATCAGAATTGCAGGAGGTTGTCAAAACCTTGTTCGTTGGCAAATCGATCGTTTTTATCTTCGTTGGATAAACGAAATCCATTAGGAATCCAATCTGTCGATTTGAGCACCAACAGACAGTTGATGTAGATGCTTATGGAAGTGATAGAATAATGTTTCTGTTCAACAATATTTCTATAGTCTTCATTGTGCTTGTGAGCTAGGTTTTCAAATGTACAGATGATACAGGACAAGTGGGGAGGCCAAGTCCTCACTTAATGTCATAGTAAATGTCACTTTTGGAGGTCCAAAAGGTCTTCAGTGGGGAGGCCTGATCCGGTGGATATTTTCAGTGAAAATTTAAGTGTCTCATTTCTCTCTAGAATCTGCACCATCAAAAAGATCTTGGCGTCTTGATTCCAACGCAACTTGAACGGAGCGAAAAGGAGTCCGTTTGTGCAAGTTGTGGCTAGTCAAACTTTGGTCAAAGTTCTGGTCAACAGCAGACCAGAGGGCTATATAAGAGGCGAAATCAGACCATTTCAAAAGTGGTCAACAATGGATTTCAAATCAAAGATCTCGTCGAGAGCTTTCCAATGGAGTTCGTTTCGTGAAAAACGGAGTCCGTATGTGGAAGTTATGGCCGTTTGAATTTTGGAGGCAAAATGTAAAAGTGATGACGTCAGCATGACATCAGCATGCACAGTCATCAGTTTGATCCAATCTCAGAATGACACGTGGCATAAGCAGGAGAATTAATTGGTGCCACGTGGCACCTCCTCCTCCAAAGTGGTGTTTGGGTTTTGGTAAAATTTGTTATGAGTTTCGAACTCATAACCTCCCTTTTACTCATTTATCTCCTAGCCGCTAGAATCTCGCCGGCGGTTTGCCATTAATTTATTTATGTCTCTTAAAAGAATTGCAAATCCCTATAAAGGGAGTCGGGTGGTTTGAACCGCCGACCTCCCTTTCACTAAAATAGTTGGTCGCCATTATACCATGGTCAGATAATTTGGTTGTTTTGTTACATAAACAATTTGTTACTGACAGCCCTTATTAAATAGAGATTAAAAATGGTATATAAAACAAAGTTTGTTAAACAAACTTTGTTATTTGTAAGCCCGAAATTATAAGGGTCACTATTTTTAAAGATGTAGAGTTAAATTTGGGGATTTGGGAGATTTGTAAAATATTATGGTTTTAGACCAAATAAGGCAAATTTTATGTATAAAAGGAGGGGAATTTAGAAGAGATGGACAATTAGCCTTGGAAAAGTTGGAATTAGACTTTGGGGAAGTTTTTCGAAGGAATAGGGAGATTTTTCTAGGAGATTTTTGGAGCCATTTTTGTACTTCGGAGAATTGTTATGCTGTCGAAGTGCTTGAAGGAATGGTCTTGGTGCATTGTATTTGATTTTTTTGGAGATTAATCAGATCGGTCGTACTCTATTGGAGCCGACCCGGAGACGTAGTCACATTTGTGGCGAACTCCGTAATCAAACTTTGTTTGCACCTTCTTATCTTCTTCTCTCTCAATTTTGTTTCTCACCTTAAGTTTTGATGCATAATTTCATTTATGATAAATGAATTAAGTTTTCCGCTAAGTTGTTTTTATTTAAGCATTCAATTCTGCAAATAGTCTAGATCCGTTTACAGATCAGTCATCTTCAATAGTAAGTGCACACATATTTATTGCAGGTTTTTTCTCACTTTGACTTTCTTGCGTTCCAATGTTTTCATGTTGTTCCACCATACTCTGAGCTACCACACATTGATAAGGGGAATGAGGCATATTATAGGCCATTCACCAAGGAGTATTTTCCACATTATGAGTATTTTTGTTTTTCAATGGGTCTGGGATATCTTTGTTCTTAAGATTTGTTTGTTCTTCTGACACATGTTTTCCATCCTTCCACTGAGTCTTATAGGGAAAATCTTGCAACCTGTAAGGCTTATCTTTCCTTTGGTATTGTGGCCTATTGTTTTGAAAACCCTTCTCATTCTTATCTACCTTAGCAGCAAGATATTTCACTACACTCACCAATGTTTCCATCTTATCTTCTTCCTTGGGAGTTTTATTTGATTGTGTTTTTGACTCTTTCCAGAGTCTACTATCATCCCTTTTACCAAGCTTACTAGAAGCTCTTCTATTGCTTTCTATGTTTATGGCCAATTTATATGCATCTCTCATAGTCTGAGGATCTTTATCTCTAAGCAGGTAAGCAATCTTTCCATCCAAAGCATTACAATAAGTGGCGACACATACATTTTCATCCAGTCTCAATACTTGGAACAACTTATACATAGCCTTTTGAAATCTTACATTAAATTCAGCAATGCCTTCATTAGTAAATTTTTTCAAATTGTTGAATTAATTCAACATAAAACTAGAATTTATCTTGTCAGCATACTGTTCTTTGAAACTTCTAACAAATTCATCCCAAGAATAGATACTACGATCAGGAAAACCTTGGTACCAGTCTTGCATCCTCAGTTAAGGATTGCACAAATAATTTCATCACAACATCCTCATCTTCAATCTCATAATCATTCATTGTATCCAAAAATACTTTTAGATGTTCTTCACCAGTTACAACCTTATTCCCACTGAATTTTGGAATCTTATCTCTGACCTCATTAGGAATAGGGTTTGGTTGGCCAGGGATATCGTTAAAAAACAATTTCCTATATCTCTCAAAATGAATAGGTCTTCTTTGAAAATTAGTGCCCACATTTTGGTGGCTAATATTTTTGTTGAGTCCACTTACTCCTGATTGTGATGCAACTTCTTGAGCCGCAACATATGTCTGGGTACTTGTGTTAGCATTATTGGTTTGAAAATTAGAATTAAATACAGGCATAGTTTGATTAGTTGCAGTAGTATCATTAGGATTAGTCATGGGACTCAAAAAGGCAATCCTTATTTTCATCTTTGCAGCAACAACTTCTAGCTCTGCTCTTTCCAACTATTTTGCAATATCATCTTTGGCCTTTCTAGCCCTTTCTAATTCCGTATCCAGTGAAAACATATCTTGAGATATATACTATTTAGTTTTAGGTTCAGAGAGTTTAATACCTATGAGCTTTTGTTTTCCCTTTTCAACACCTGTTTGTGTGACATTAACTGTTGATACATTTGGTGTGGGTATCTGAGACTTAGGGGGGTTTTTACTTTCATAATCAATGAATTGCCTCACCATAGGGCCTATATATCTAGGATCACTTTTCTTAAGTAGGTGTTCTCTTTCTTGGCATTCTTTTCTCAGGGTGTCTACATCTCCAAAAAGTTCTTTATTCAAGCCATGAAATCCCTCATTAGCACCCTGAGCTACCAATTTTAATTGGGCAACCCATTTTTTCAGATTTTCTCTTTCAGTGATTGCATTTATAATTTTCTCCTCTCTAGCCTCATCATTTTTCTATTTGATAAGCAAGAGTTCATCTAATTCCCTCTTCAAAAGGTCATTATCTCTGAGGACTCCCTCAATATCAAAACTGGAAGAGTCATAGATATTCATCAAGTTATCTCCCTTTTTGTCCTCAACCTGTTCGTAAGGGATACCCTTGAAATATGATGATGTCTCACCCTTTTCTTGATATACATTCTTTGGCCTAGGGTTAAATATATCATCAAAGTAACCAGTAGTGTCAGACTCAAGATTTAGGGGATCATTTCTTTCTTTCTCAGGAATAGTACCTAAGGACTGACCAGGGCCTACAGATCTAAGATTCCAAGAAGTATTGTTATAAGATTCTCCTTTCCTAGAATGGTTTCTTCTAGAAATTTTAGAAACATCACTCTCTGATGTTGCCTGAGAGTGATTCTTTGTGTTTTATTTTGTATTCCTCATTTTTTCCAAAATGAAATTTCACACACTTGATCTGCCAGTGTTCCCCTTAGAAGCACTATAAAAAATAACTCAAATTCGCCACCCAAAAACTTTGGGAATAAAATAATGAAAGTTCACTTTGAAAATGATATTTGAGGATATAATTCAATAAAGTGCAATACACAACTTGTGATTTAAAAAAAACTAGACTTCAAGGAATCTATATTATGGAATATTATCTTCACATTAGATTCACCATTCCTTGATAAAAGTTCGCAGTAGAGTCACCATTTTCTGTTAGTTCCTTTTCTTGCTGATATAAAAACACTCTCAGATAGCTTGCTCTATTTATCCCAGACACTGACCATACAAGATATAGAATGATAGAAATAAGGTTTTTAAACCTCCTACACTTTGAGCTCCATAAACTCGGGTGGGATTACCCTTCTAACTGAGAAAAATCAAATCACTAAATTATTCCAGTAGAATATGAATGGAATTACATGATTTGATCACTGTAACATTTATTGGAATAGACCAAACCATGATTAAAGATCAATTTCAATAGTGATAGTCACCTAATTCAATGGAGGATAGACCAGTGCTTAACCCTAGGGCATGAAGTCACTGCTGCATAGCTTTAACCTTCTTACTCATGAACAAAAATTTAAGACAACTATAGGATCTGACATAAGCATAGACATACCTTATATGTCTATCCTCACACATATAACAAATTGATTCATCAAATTGATTATAAAAACTGAATCCCACTGAAAATACTCCTAAGGCAATTTTAATCTTTCCTTGAAAGAACCCTAAAATTATTTCAAAATATGCCTAAGAGATGCATAAATTGAATATTCCTTAAACATTCAATTTACATAAAATTCAGAAAACCATAATGAAGACAAAATGCCCATCATATGTTTCAGAAACTATTGATGGATCTTATTTCTATTCATGATCAAAATTGCTATTACAGTCAACAATATTTTAAAACCCAAAAACACCTATAAGTCTTGAACCAGAGTTTGTATATTAAACTTATACATCCCAATAAAAAATGGCTATCCCTTTCCCAGTAGTCTTGGAATCCTTTTATAACTAAGGATGCAACAATCTACGGACTCACTGGGAAAGATTTACAAAATGTTTTTTAACAACAAATTTTTAGTTAACAAAAACTACAACCGAACACAGGTGGCAAAAGTTGGTGAAGTCTGAATAAGGTTTGTTGATGCAGTTTGATAGTATCCTCTTAATCCTTTCATATTTTCTTCCCACTTGTTTACCTCTTTGGCGGTGGGACAATCAAAAGTCTTTACCTATTCCAATTTGGCAACAGTCTCTGTCCACCTAGCGTCAATGATTGATATGGCCTCTAAATTTTTTTTTGCCATATCTCTCTCAACCTTGAAGAGATTGTCAATCACTTCATTGTAGAATTAAGCATTTGCATCATTTTCTAAGTGCTGCTTCATCTCCTCATCTGTGAATATCCCATCAAATCCATTTGTCCAATCAGATTGTGGCTTCAGAACACGAGCTTCATCATATGTTTTTGGGATAAAGGGAGGGCACTGGTCACCAAATAGTTTCAATTTACCACTTATCAATTCAGCTTTTCCATTAAAGAAACCATATGTATTATTTACCTCATTGATCATTTCAATGGTATCTGTGATTTTTTCAAGAAAATCATCACTGTATAACATGGCTATTTTTAGTTTATCCATCAGCCTATCCCTTCCTGACCAAGTCTTGAATGTGGGCTCTAAGAATGTCATGGCTTTAATAGCTACCTGTGATGCTTCTTGCAATGAGCCATATATTGTATACACTATGTCAGTCTTCTACTTCAAAACATCAATTTGATGTTGAAGTATGGGAAATATGATGGACATGACATTTATGCTCTATCCCTGTGACAATTCTTTAGACTGGCCTTCTGCCATTGATGAATCTTATTTTGCCTCTGTGGCAACATCTATTTCAATTTTTGACACTTCTTGAGGAATTGGAGTCTTTTCTCTTTTACTCTCCACTAATTCCTCTTTCAACTTAGCAATCTCTTCTTCCAATGTGTGGTTAAGAACCAGAACCTCTTCATGCTTTTTTCTAAGGCCACCATCTGACCAAAAGTTGTTTCATATCTCTTTGATAAATCATCAACCTTTTCCATGTTCATGAATGATACCCGAGTCATTAGTTGAGCTATTTCAATATCTGTAGTGTTCTACAGAGTCCAAATCATTTTTTCTGCCTTCTTTTTCTCTCTTATAGTCATGACTAGAGGCTTTTGTGTACCAGGGGCCAATGACCATATAGAAAGAGTCTTGGATTTAAGATCAAATCCTGATTCTTTCAGAACTTCATCCATTTCAAACTCTGTTTTCAACAAGGGGATCTTCTTGCCTTCCTAATTTGATCGATGATAAATTTGGAGTGTAAGTCCCAACTAGGCATCAACATTACTCCACTATTTTTTACCAACAATCTGGCCTACTCCATAGTGATTAGTTCACTCTCAGGATCATAATACTGGCGTGTCTTTACAATCTCTTCATTTTTATCTGCATTTTCTTCACCTATGGTTAATCCTTGCCTCAAGTCCTTTTGTTTCAGCTTGATCAGAAAAGTCTTGAACTCTTCAAGCTTTATGAATTCATCATCTTTCATGAATTCATTGGCTATCATGACTCTCTCGTCATAATTTTCAAACAAAACCATTTGGTTATCCCTTTGGCCTTCAGCTTGAGGATCTTTTTGAAATTGTCTTTTTATCCTTCTAAAATATTTTCCATGTTCAATAATCATAGCCTTGGCCATACTTTTCCTATCCTACATCATTTTGTGTTCTTTCTTTTTCTTTTTCCTGGGTGGTTCTCTAGTATAGGTAGCTTCCTCACCAACCTATTCTTCTTCTTCTTGATGCTCTTCCTCTTGTTGTTCTTGATGTTATAGGTCATGCAATGCAACAAGAATTGGGGACCCTTGAGATTGTGCATCCTCAACACTAAACTGTGGTACCTGTGCCATTAAAGTGTCATAGGATTTAAGCATTTCATCTATTCTTTGTAAGTATGGAAGATCTGGGAAAAAACTAGAGAAAGTATTATCTGACTCTTTCCATTCAACTTCTACCCTGAGGACATCATTCCATTTCCTTCTCCTCTCCTGGACTTCATGCTTATTTAACTTGTTCCTCACGGCATCTTCATCATCCAGTGGCTCATGATCTCTGATCTTTTTCCAAGGAGTCATTCTTTTTAGGGTTGTTTGTATAAACTATTATGGATCACAGAACCTAGAAATTGTTGTAGACATTCTATATTGTTTCAAGAAGTCATTAATTAGGTCAAAAAATATTTTCCCGATGGAGAAGTCAGAAACTAACCATAATATAGGGATGAAAGTACCCTTCCTATGTCCCTCTAAAAATTCTTTATCAACCCAAGTGATTTTCCAAATAAATTCCAACAATGCAATCCTAGGAGGAACAAACTTGGGGAGGATGTGAGGTGGTTGTGTACAGGCATACACTCTGATGATAGTAATGTAATCAAAGAATAAAAAGTCACCCCAATTGTGAGTGATAGGCCAATTTGGAACAAATTCCCAAGGTCTCAAAACTTTTCTAACCTCAAATGGAAGTCTATGCGTATTTGTTCCCAAGAAATCAAAAATTGGATCCACAATCCAATTACAAAAGCATACAAAAGATGAGTTGATGGATGAACTATCCCATACCTAGGTCCATCTTTTGATTGGTGCATCAATACCATACTTTGAAATAAATAATTCATTCTCCTTATCCATAGATGCCCTGTTATAATATAGAATCATATACATCAGATGAGAATAATTCTTAAAGGTAGGTATTGGGGCATTTGACTGTATGTCCACTAATGTAGCATGAATAGCATCAACTATGTATCCCACATAGTCATAATCAGTGTTGACCTCTGGGTGCTGAATGTTCATGGCCATCATGAGTACATCTTGAATCACTATAGAATCTCCATCAAAACATAATACTTTGGTCAAGCCATATACTATGCATTTTATATAATGGTGAAATAAGGATAGGTCAAAAGGTAGTTTGAGATTGTTTGGGATTTTCACTAGGTGCCTATCTACCCTAGGAATGAATTTGGGCATTTCATATTTCTTAATCAAATGTTCTCTCCTGATATAATCTACCTTAATCTTCTTTAAATAAATATTTGTGGATAATGCACCAATGATCCCAAAAACTTCTGCCACTAACCTCCTATCTATGGAAACTAGGGTCTCTTTATTTTTCATCCTGATTACCCTAGATACTGGGCAATAGTTCTTAGCAAGTTCCCTAATAATACCTATGTCAACATAAACATCAGGCATAATTAATTTTTCCATATTCAAATCCCAAGGATTGCAAATGGGGACTGCTTTAATCCTATTATTCCAAAAATAATGGAACAAGGTATTACCAAAGTAATTTGGGGTGACCGGGTTTCTGCATTGGCACCATCTGTCTTTCCACTCATCTCAATTTACACTATTTGTAGTCAAATTCCCCATAAACAAATCAACAAATTCCTCCACATACTTTTTTGGTGTAACCTCCTTCTTTTTAGACCCATGTGAAGCCACACTGACAATAGCTTGACTCATCCTTCCTCTTCAAATTGCTATCTCAGACAAACTATTTCAGACAAACAAGTTCTATTGCTCTTTACAAAAAATATTAGGATGCAGAAATGAGAGCTGTACAAAATCAAGCTCAATCATTCAGACTTATAGTCATCAAATCAGCGTCTTGTCCAATTGAATGCCAAATTCTTGCACTTGCAGTATCATGCAATCATCTTTCTATAACTAATGCTACCATTAATTCACAATATATGATCCCTACTAGAAAAGAGTACACACCCTTTTTATTTTTTGCCTTCATAAGCCTAAAATGAGCCACATGTCAATCTATCACCAACTCACTGTACCTTACTTACATTCAAATTTTTCCTCACGAGTGAGCGACAAGACCTTTCCTTCTATCAGTCGCACACTCACACTCTATATTTTCTTTGGCTAGTATGCTCCATGATTGGGTGATGACCTAACTTGCATCTTCATCATTTTACAATCGCGCACTCGTTATCCCCTCATGCTTTATATTTATACTTGAGTGAGTAAGTGATATCAGTTTTCTTTTCATCAATCATGAACTCGCTCTCAGAACTTTACTTTCATTGAAACTCTGCGAGTGAGCGACATGATCTTTATTACTCAGTCACGCACTTACACTCTATTTATCATGCTTTACACTTGAGCGAGTGAGCGGGTTTTCAAAATAATCATACATAACTTTCTGGTCGCGTAGTCACCATGGCTTTTTGACTAACTTCAACCTCTAGTTATTTACCCACTTCCATCACTTTAGATGAACTTTAAATAAATCAATAATATAAGTAGTACCTTGTTGAGGGACTAGGTTGATCCAGTCGTGATAGACATTCACTATCATCTTATTTCTTTGGAATTTCTCAAGGAGCTTCTGGCTTGATGGTGAATTTGAATCAAAAGCCTGTGAAGCCTGAGTAAGTGGTACAGGACTTGGATTTTGTATTGCATGGATGTATTTGGCCATATGCCTTAAGGCTATTTTGAGTTCTTTCTTGTCTCTTTCATCCTTCCTGGTTTTGGAAATCATTCATTTGGTTGATGAGTCCAGATGCTTGACATCAGCTGCCCTAGAGGTAGTTCCCATATTTACCTTTTCTATCATGAAATATATGGGTGAAGCATTCTCCACATCCTTGTCTATGACTTGTCTATCTATCTCAGCTATATAATGACCTATATCTTTGTTCACATGCGTCATGGTCTCAATTTTAAGATTTTTGGGCTTACTTTGTTTGCCTAGGCACTTACCATATCCTTGATACGTACTAAAATAGGCACAACACTCCATTTATTGTTGATTGAGGCCTCCAACCATTTGGGTGTGGGTGTTGTGGATTTTGGAAAGGGTTTCTAAAAATTACTCTATTCTAAAAGAATCAGAGCACTAGATGAATCTATATTTCCCTGTGCTTCCTTTTCCTTCATATCATGTTATGTAGCTTGAACCTTTGGCATCTGACTGTCCATATCCTTAGCTACCCCTTCAAAAGGGTCTAGGTCTAGCACCTCCAGGTTCTTGGAATTCTTCCCATTTTTCCTCTTGGCCCTAAATCAAGTAACTCAAGTATAGGGTGGACCCTTCTCACCTTTTCTGGGATTCTTTTTTGGAGGGCTTCCAATTTTAACAAAACATTATGTACCTGCAATATCAAAAAATTTATTAGAAATAGGAAGAGTGGGCTATGGAATAGTATTTTTGAGAGAGGCCAAGCTATCTTGGGGCTTGGGTTCAAGGGCTATTTTATCTCAATGACTTTAAAGCCACCTCTCTATTCTTATAATGATGTTGAAATATATATGTTTAATATAACCATTTTCTTTCTTGCCCCAATTTATTTTTGGAAGAGATTTTCCTTGAACCCTTTCAACAAATGTGGGATCCTGAATATCTTTATTGACCCATGTGGTGTTAATTTTCAGGTTCATTGAGACAATTTGGCCTAAAGTGAGTTTGGACCATAATCATTTTCTTACTTCATATTCATCCACACAATTCTCTTAGTATTCCTTGAGTAGAGGTTTATGATGGAATCCATATTCCATGTTCAAGTGTTCACCGGAAAAACCTGTGCTACCAAAGTTTGGCCTGGCGGTATATAGATGGAAGTTTAGTTTCTTGAAATCTAGTTTCATATTCAGGGCGTCTAACGTTATTTTGCAACTATAGTGGCCTAGTTCAATAGGGAGTTCAACCCCAATATATGAGTCAACTATCTTCTCACTTCTATCAATATATGGCTATCAACGGTGTACTTGGGTAACTTGCATGGATTTTCTATAAATCCTCCAACTCTAAGGTAAGTGAATCTTGTGAACTGTATGAAGTAGCTTCCATAAATACTAACTATCTGCATAGATTCATTGGACATTCTTTGGCTCACATTGACCTGAAGTTCATAGACCAATTTCCCTAGGAAAACATCATTTACTCTTACGAAGTTCTCTACATACCTTTTCTTTTGAAGGTGAGGGTAAAACACATATATCCTCATGCCTTCCTACCATGGTTTTTTATGTAATGCATACTCATATATCCTCACGCCTTCTTTCCATGGTTTGTTATGTAATCCATTCCAATCCTTTGAACATGCTAGCATATAGAAGAGATAGGAGGACATATAGAAACATTTACATCCCAAAAAATTTGAGAAGCCTTCATGCAATCTATCTGCTATGACTTGTCACCAATCTAGGTATCTTTGTCCACCCAATAAGAATTGGACTTAAAAATACATCCAGTCTTCCCAATAGAATGCATGGGAATTGCCTTTAACCTTGTTCAGGAGGGTTAAAATGTCTCTCACATCAGCTTTAAAATGCTCCCTAGTTAGAGCCCTAGGTAATCTTGAACCTACTTTTTTCTCTTTCAACAACCAACTACAAGAAATGACACTCTTGTAAATAGCCTTTTTTTCTAGAGAAAATAGAGTATGCCAGGCTAATTTCCAATCTTCATATGGATCCATCTCTGGTATACCCATGGTTGTCATAAAATTTTCCCTAGTGATACTAACCAATGGGCTCCCATATATTTTAAAAGTGCACCTCTTCTCGACATCATACCTATTCATGCACTCCACGACTAGCTCAGGGCAAGGCACAACTATAGGGAATTTTTTTGCTTCAATCAACCTACTTTGTACGATCTTCTCCATCATTGAATTTGGAGTCAAGTTCTTAGATTTCTCTAGGAAATCCCCTAATTCATCTTGGACTAGGGCAGTGTCATCAAATTCAGGGAGAATAGTGAGAGGACATGAAGTCCAACCCAGGTGTAGGAGAACATGCCTCATAATGAATATAGAACAGAACCTTGAAATAATTTCTCGATAAATAGAAGAATCACACACAAGAAGCTAATATAATTATGTTTTCAAATTCATAAATAATTACAAGCAACAATGCAGGAAGATTATTTACAGACTCGTCTACTGTTCTTATCAAATTCCTTCAACTCCCTTGAAAGAAAGCCCCAATTTACCTTAGTCTTTGCAGCTTCACTTTAGCTTTAATGAATTTATAATTTAAGAAAACAATCATTGCCTTTACTTATAATGCAGGAAAGATCTTGACCAAGATTTGCGCGCCATGAAAACTTAACAATCATGATGTGAATTAATTACCAATTTGAGATCACCTGGCAACTTATTAATTTCTACTCATTTCAGCACAAAGGCTTACTTACTTATCATTGTCTTCTATTTATAATAAATCAAATTTGAACACCTATCAAATCATCTCATGTTCCAAATACCCTTTGAATTCTCCTTCAATAAAATGTCACCACCTTTTGATGAGATGAACCTTGAACCTTGAAACATTGAACCATTAAGGTTCAATGATTCAAGTTTAACGAATAAAAAACTTGACACATCAAACATGCCATAGCCCTAGACACCTTATGACTCAAAAATATGAAAAACATAAGAATTATTGAACAATGAACCTTGAACCATGAAGGGTTCAATAGCTCAAGTTCAACCGATCAAAAGGGAATACCAATTTTCTAACTATGTTGCAAAATCGAGGGGCGTGCTCGGGGGATTTGAACTTGAACTTTGAACTTTAAAATGTTCAACTCGAGAGATTCAATGAGGTGAAGATAATGAAGTAAGGAAAAGAAAAAGGAGAAAGGTTAAGACTGAGAACTTTACACTAACAAATCAAACATTTTGGCTAAAAATGAGAATATAAACACAAGCAAAAATGTAGGGGTAACAAACACCACTAATGAATAAATGATATCTCTGTGAAAGTGCCATGACATCCTTCACTGTGTGATGTCAATGTTGAGGGTCCAACAATAAACTAATGCACATGCACAATAAGTTATAAGACAAAATTCATATTATAACATATTACTCACATGTAATAATTGTAATGCTTTATAATATATATACCTATGGACTTGACGATGTCATGAAAAAGGTACGTGAAGGATATTACCACTCTAATGAAGACTTTGAATCTTAATTTTGATCATAATTATTCTACTCATTTAGTTATTCATTCATTGATTAATTAAATATAACCAAGTAAATCAACTTAACATGCAAATAAAGATACCTATGTGAAAGTTCCACAATGTCCTTCGATGTGTATTGTGAACGTCAAGGGTGCAAAAATAAAATAATGCAAATGCACAATGAGTTATGAGACAACCATTCATATAATTACATACTCCTCACATGTAATATTTATAATGATTTATTATATACATACCCATGGACTCGATGATGTTGTGAAAAAGGGAGTCGGGGGAACACTGCTACTTCCACTGATACTTTGACCCTAAACTTTGATCATAATCATTAGATACTAATTTAGTTATTCATTCATTCAAAATTAAATATAATCAAATAAATTTAATGAACTTACAAATATTTACCTCTGTATCAATACCAAATTTTGTATTGAGAAATTTATCATTCATCAATCTATTACCATCTTTCTATCCATCAACATCATCATATGTGCATAGGGATCACATGACCAAAAAAATGGGCCCTCAAAGACTTACCACATTCAATCTAGACTAAAGGAGTGACACACTATATGAGAGTCTATATGAGCTCACTAATTATTCCTAGTGTGTCCACCTCAACATGTTCCTTCACAACACAAGGAACACTAATGTGCTTGACATGTGGTTTTCCAATGGGCCTCCTAGCTATGTTAGGGTCACACTATGCCCCCGGTCTATCATGTGATGACCCCTATCTCTACCTTTACATTATAGAAAATCAAAACAATTTGGGACTCCATTAAGGACAAAATCACAATAGACATGAAATTTTAGCTAAATCCATTACTCATGCAGACCATGTTTTGATTTTGAGACAGATCTTTAAACAAATTCGTATGTATAACATGCATTTGAACCCTCAAAAATGTGCTTTTGGTGTGGATAGTGGAAAAATTATTGGATTCATAATTTCAAATAGGGGTACTGAAGTGGATACTAAAAATAGTAATGTCATTGTCAATATGCCACCTCCTCTAAATATATCATAACTTCAAAGTCTATAAGGACAAATTTAAGCTATCAATTAGTTTGTATCACACCTTGCGGATCAAACAATTCCTTTTACTTACTTACTAAAAAGGATTACACATTTTCATGGAAAGATTATTGTCATAAAACTTTTGAGGAATTTATACAATATATTTATAATCCTTCAATTTTACAACCTGCTTAACCTAATCAACCTTTATTTCTATATACTTATGCTTCTTCTCATGCTCTTATGGTTGTACTAGCTCAACATGATCAAAATGGAAAAGAGAAACCTATGTATTATATTATCCGTATCTTACTTGATTATGAAACCTGATATACTACAATAGAAAAACAATGCCTTACTTTTGCTACCCAAAAATTGAGACATTATCTTCTTAATGTTGAAACAAATGCTATCATAAAGTTTGATCCTTTAAAACTAAAATTTATTTCCCAAAAAGTGATCAAAGGAAAAGCTATGCATAATCATCTAACCAAAGCTCCTTCACCTAGTACCATTACTTATTCTACCACTTTTCTTGATGAGTTTTATTTATTTATTTATTAATGTTGAAAATACATGGGAATTATACTTTGATGGATCTAGATGTCAAACCAGCTTCGATGCTAGTGTCATTTTGGTATCTCCTACAAGAAATACAATTCCTTTGTCTTACTGTCTTAATTTCTCTTATACTAGTAATATAGCAGAATATGAAGCCCTTATCACTTGACTAAAATAAGCTTTATCCCTTAATGTGAAACCTATACGTATCTTTGGAGATTCCTAGTTGATAATAAACCAAATTGGTGGGACCTATCAGGCTAAACATTATAAATTATCTCAACATCGTGACCTTGCTCTGAAAATGATTAAAAAAATTCTTCCTATTCTATTTACTCTTTACCATGCAAAGACAATATACATGTTGATGTAATGGCCAGTGTTGCATCTCTCTTTCAATTGATGATCATGGTGATAGTTATCACTTCACCACACATAACTTGGTGAATCATACTATCTCTAAAATTTCTAACTATGAGAATTTTTGTTTTAATCTTGGTTCAAACAAATAGTATTCACATATTTTCCATTACTTACAAGATGATACTTTTCTTGAATCTGCTACAAGAAACACTAGAGCTTGAATTTGAAAACTTTCAATGCAATACATCCTTCTTTCTAATGTTCTTTATGCATGATCTTGCAATGGCCTTCTCTTATGATGTCTTAAAAAAATAAGATTCTAGTAGCCCTTGAAGAATCTCTCTTAGGTTCTTGTGGGGGAAATTTGGTGGGAAGTCTCTAGTTAAGAAGTTAATTCATCTGGGTTATTATTGGAAATTTTTTTTCTCCTATCCATGTTTCTTTTGATGCCAAAAGCACTAACAAGTTCAAGGTATAGTGATCAGTGAGTGCATAATGTTATGGCACACTTCATCACTCATGGGATTTCCATTTGCATGCATTCAACTATAAGGTTACACATGTTAGAATGAATTTAGAATAAATGAGAGGGGGGGGGGGGGGGAANGAATTTAGAATAAATGAGAGGGGGGGGGGGGGTGAATCAGCTATCCTCAGGTCCATATGTGCCCATAAAACTTTATACCACTTCAACGACTCATATCTGCTTGGCAGAAATAAACAAAAAAAGTGTGCAGTTTACTGTACTAACAAAATAAGCTTACAAAAAATTAACAGTAAAAGACAACATAAAAATTCACACATTTTGACACCATGATTTAACGTGGAAACCCAATATGGGAAAAACCAAAAGTAACATGCTACCGAAATTTCACTCTTCTAAAGTGATGCCCTGTTAGGAGCCAACCTTGTTAAAGGTTACAAAACACACTGTCAAATGAAACCTGGTTAAAGGATTTAATCACCCTGTCAGGAGTGGCCTTGTTAGAGGACTTAGACCATTCCAATCTGAATGTCACCTTATTCAAAGGATTTATACAATGATTGTTAGCTCAACCTGGTTAAAGGATTTGAACTAATACAATGGTTAGAAATTAATCAACTTGTGTGATCTGATACATACAACTTACTTTGTAAATCCATATCTAATTTCAGCTCTAATGCTAATTCACTGAGTGGCCTCCATTTTCATCTCAAACTTTAGATCTTCTTAGAAATCCATCAAGCAATCTCCCCACTTCTCTGCTCAGCCTTCTCTGCTAGGTTTTGCCAATCAGTCAATTAACCATGCAATACTTTTTCATTCAACTTCTTCTTACACTCAGATGCAATAACAATAACCATAGTAGGTTATATTATGCCTCTTCATCTAGGTCAGATAAATATTTTTTCTCTTAATCAAGATCGTACATCTTAGGTTAGGTCAGATCCAACAGATCTTTCCATCATTACATTTATTTTACTTCTCCAATACAGTCATTAATTAAACATTGAATCCATGCATTAATAACGGTTTCCTATGCATTAAATGAGTGTGGACCAATCTTAATTAACAATGCATATCCCAATAAAATCAACTATATTGGCCAAAGATCTCAAATCTCATTAATTAAAAAAATTATGCTACTCAGCTTCCTCTGTCTCCCTCGGCATTTCACTAGCGCTCGACATCATCTTTTCTTTGATTGGCATCACCTTCTGCTTTGCTCAACATCAACTTTTCTTTTCTCAACATCGACCTTCTAGTGAACTGTTAGTGAAAGATAAACAACATATCACTTTGCCAAAGTGCCAAATGATCAAGCCCCTGGTGTATACTCATAACTCAACCATTTCCTTGGTCTTCTTGTTATCCTATTCTTCAAATCTTCATCAATCAATAGATATGGTACTCAAACATACACTAATAGTCTCACCAATTAAGGTTTGACATCAATGAAAAAATAACAATTGTCTACATTGTAGCAATCTTTCCAAAAATCTCCCTCTTTGGCATTGATGGCAACACTAAACTATAAAACAATAATTTCCAACCAAAGTTACCAAACAATCCAAAAAGTGTATGTGTTCCTGATATGAATAAATCTTAATTAATTTCTTTAGCTTCATTCTAATTTGCATCTGTAAAATATTACTCCCTCTATGTCTGTAATCACACTGATATCTTTCTGTGTCTGTTCAGCTCTCTCTTTTAGTAATATCTCCCTCATATTTGTTGTTTTTATCAATCATTTGTTTTAGCAATCTTCTCCCTCTTTGAAAACAATGCCAAAGATGTTGACATCTTCATTATGTAGATTCATCTTTTTCTAATATTTGTATCATGTTGTTCCTGTCATCTTTGTTTATGACTGATCTTCTTTTTTGTTCTTGTCTTCTACTTCACAGTTTTTTGGCAGCATCCTAAAAATGTGATTCACTGTGCATCAATGTGTCAAGTGTTCTGATTAAAACATTTGATGCAATAGTGCCATTCAGAACTAGTTAGCCTTTGCTAGGGGAATCACCCCCAATTTACCTCTAAGATACTCATGAGCATCCTTAGGCAATGCTTTTATAAATATGTCTGCCAACTGTTCCTTATTGTTCACATATTTCAGTCTCTCTTCCTTCTTCTGAACTAGCTCCCTCAAGTAATGATACTTGATAGCTATATGTTTTGTCTTAGAGTGCATTACAGGATTTTTAGAAATATTTGTTGGAAACAATTGTTTAATTGTGTGTTGTCCTTGATGTTACACAAATGTCATATCAGTCATCAGACAGAGTCTACCGAGTTCAGAATGTCATATCAGTCATCAGACAGAGTCTACTGAGCTAAGAATGTTTAGCAAAGCAGTTTACCGAGTCTACCAAGTTCAGACGGTAAGAGAAGCAATTTACAGAGTCTACCGAGCACTCAAAGTATACTATATCGAGAAGTTAGTTACTACCGGGCTCACTCGGTCAACAAAGAGATTCAGT
>MU224290.1:992181-1066622 GCA_018584345.1 Thuja plicata | reverse complement strand
TTACATACATATTTACTAAACATTCTTTCAATTACTCAAAGTATTTCAGTTTACAGTTTATGATATATTGCTTGCAATTTGATTTATTCAAGCCTACTTGCCATCTTGAGAGATCGGTTGAATTCTAAACACAAGTTATCTACTATAAAATGCCTTAAACCAATAGATAGTGGTTAAGGTAAAGGTTCACCCACCTTGGTCTTGCAGAGCTAGAAGTGTAGGGGAAGAGGTTCATAATCGATCATTCCCGTTAGTTGGCCAAAAACAATTGGTTTTCCAAACATTGGATTGGCAAGTCCACAGGAAATCCAATTCAACATTTTTGGGCACCAACAGGTTGTATGTACATTTCATAACACCTTTGAAGTGATAAGTTTTCTTTTAAAACTGTCTCTGAGGTTGAACATAAGATTGGAATGATATTGACTCTATTGCCCATAGTTGATTAAGGCACTGGTCTTTCTTGCTTATTGGATTATAGTTATTCAGTTTATTGGTTATAGTTTTGTGTTCTCTTATGTATATGCTCATTTCAATTTACATACATATTTACTAAACATTATTTCAATTACTTAAAGTATTTTAGTTTATAGTTTATGATATATTGCTTTCAGTTAGATTATTTCAAGTGCCTTTCCATACGTTAGAGAGAAGGTTGAAGTGTTTCTTATCTGCTATAAAAAGCCTTGTAACTTCAAGGATAAGTCAAGGTATAGGCCTACCAGCCTTGGTTTTGCAGAGCTAGAATTGCAGAAGTTCCAACCTTACCTTGGTTGTGACTTGTTAGTTGGCCAAATCACTTAGGTTTCCTAGCATTGGATTGGAAAGTCCATAGGAAATCTAATCTGTTGATTTGAGCACCAATACAAATTTTCTAAAATATTTTTGTGCCGCATTTTTCTCCATCATTAATGTTTTGGCGTAATCCATGATAGATCAATTTTTTCTTTCAGCTATACCATTCTGTGGTGGTGTCCTAGGTGTGGACATATGTCTTTTTATCCCTTAGTCATTGTAGAACCTGTTAAACTCATTAGAAATGAACTCACCTCCTCTATCATATCTCAGACATTTTAGACTCTTACCTATTTCCTTTTCAACTTTTTCCAAGTACCACTTAAAAAATTGGAATGCATCAGATTTTTCTTTAAGAAACATAACAGTCATCATCCTAGAGTAGTCATCTACAAATAGAATAAAATATTTTTCTCGACAGTAACTTTTCTCACCAATAGGTCCACAAAGGTCAGTATGAACCAATTCCAAAATATTCTCAGAAGTATGAGTTTTTCTCTTAAAGCTAGATTTAGTCATTTTTCACAATTGACATTGCTTACACATTGCATTCTCAGGTTTCTTTAACTTAGGTATCCCTCTAACCTTTTTCAATTTACTTATGCTTACCAAGTTATCAAAGTTAAAATGACATAGCCTCTTGTGCCATAACCAAACATCAATATATTGTGAATGCAAGCATGTCTCTTTAGCTAAATCCAGATAGAACAAGTTACCTTTTGTTTTCTCCCCACCTCCAACTAATTCTCCATTGGCATCATAGATCTTTTCTTTCCTATGATTGAATTCAACTCTGTAACCAAAAGTGTTCAGCTGTGAAACACTCAACAAGTTATACTTAAGATCATCAACCCAATACACATCATCATATCTAATCTTGTTAGTCAATTGAATTGTTACTTTTCCTTTAACTCTACAAGGTGTATCATTACCAAACTTAACATATCCACCCTTACATTGATCTAAGGTTTCAAATTTGTCCTTATCACCAGTCATGTGATGTGAACAACCACTATAAATAATACAACAATCACCTTTACTCATATAAGAAATTAGTGTAGTTTTCTCATCATCATCAGAATAATCTTTCATTGCAACATACACAACTTCTATATCATTTTTATCAAATTTATCAGATTCACTGTCAGAAACTTCTTCAGCTATATAACAAGATTTCTTACCTTTGCCTTTGTAATCCTTGTACTTTCTATAGTCTCGGTCATCCTTTCTATCTTTGTACTTTTTGTCTCTTCTTTCATCTTTCTCATTCTTGTTAGGACATCTAGCAGCAATATGACCAACTTTGTTACAAGAAAAACAAATAATACGAAGTTTACCTCTGAATTTTCCTTTCCCTCTAGCTAGTCTCCTTGCCATAAGTGCCTCAAGCTCTTCTAGATCATTATTTGAAGTGTCACTATCACTACTCACACATTTATATCCTTTCCTTGATTTTCTGATGACCATCTGGAAATTGAATGCAGATTCAACAACTTGTGGAGTATAGTTATCAAAATTTGACATCTCAAATGCTGTAAGTCTGCCTACCAAACTTTCCAGAGTCAAATTTTTGTTAGGAGTACATCTCAATTCTTGAATTGTAGATACTCTAATAGCATAAATAGGAAGAAGTTTTCTCAGTACCTTTCCCATGATAGTGTCATCATCAATGGTTCCCTTATCTCCTCTAATAGCATTTACAACTTCCTTTATCCTATCATAATATTGCACTATATTTTCTCCTTCTTGCATTTTTAAATCATCAAACTTACCTTTCAAACTTTCAGATTTGGCTCTTAGTGCATTCATATCACCTCCATAGATGGTTTGAAGAGCATCCCAAATTTTCTTTGCACTTTTACAATCCTTTATGTCCTCAAATTCATGATAGTTCAGAGATGATGCAAGTTTCAACATTGCTTGATTATGTTCATGCTTTTCTCTTAATTGTGCAACATTCAAAAATCCAGTAGGGGCTACATATTCTATTTCAATATGTTTTTTAGAAAAATCACCAATGCCAACCAAGTGAAGTTTCATCAAACTTTGCCATGCAGGAAAGTTTTCCTTGTTAATCTTTGGTCCATCCCTTTTATACATCTTGATCTTTATCTCCAAGTACCTTCAAAAATTTTCAAGAGAACAAGTGCTCTGATACTAATTGTTAGAATGAGTTTAGAATAATTGAGAGGGGGGGGGGGGGGTTGAATCAGTTATCCTCAGGTCTAGATGTTCCCATAAAACTTTATACCACTTCAATGACTCAGATCTACTTGGCAGTAATAAACAACAAAAGTGTGTTGTTTTTTGTACTAATGAAATAAACTTACATAAACTTAACAGTAAAACACAACATAAAAATTCACACATTTTGACACCATGATTTAACATGGAAACCCAATATGGGAAAAACCACTAGTAACATGCTACCAAAATTTCACTCTTCTGAAGTGATGCCTTGATAGTAGCCAACCTTGTTAAAGGTTACAAAATACACTGTCAAATGTGACCTGGTTAAAGGATTTAATCACCCTATCAGGAGTGACCTTGTTAGAGGACTTAGAACATTCCAATCTAAATGTCACCTTATTCAAAGGATTTATACAATGAATATTAGGTCAACCTGGTTAAATGATTTGAACTGATACAATGGTTAGAAAGTAATCAGCATGTGTGATCTGATACATACAACTTACTTTGCAAATCCAGATCCAATTCATCTCTAATGCTAATTCACTGAGTGGCCTCCATTCTCATCTCAAAATTCAAATCTTCTTTGAAATCCATCAAGCAATCTCTCTGCTTCTCTGCTCAACCTTCTCTGCTAGGTTTTTCCAATCATTCAATTAACCATGCAATACTTTTGCATTCAACTTCTCCTTACACTTGGATGCAATAACAATAACCACAATATGTTATATTATACCTCTTCATCTAGGTCAAATAAATATTTTTTTTCTTAATCAAGATCATAGATCTTAGGTTAGGTCAGATCCAATAGATCTTTCCATTATTATATTTAATTTAATTCTCTAATACAATCATTAATTAAACATTGAATCCATGTGTTAATAACAATTTCCTATGCATTAAATGAGTGTGGACCAATCCTAATTAACAATGCATATCCCACTAAAATCACCTATGTCAGCCATAGATCTCAAATCTCATTAATTAACAAAATACTGCTGCTCGGCTTACTCTATCTCCCTCGGCATTTCACTGGCACTTGAAATCATCTTTGCTTTGCTTGACATCACCTTCTGCTTTGCTCGGCATTGACTTTGCTTTTCTTGGCATCGACCTTCCAGTGAACTATCAGTGAAAGATAAACAACATATCGCTTTGCCAAAGTGCCAAATGATCAAGTACCCTGGTGTATACTCATAACTCAATCATTTCCTTGGTCTTCTTGTTATCCTATTCTTCAAATCTTCATCAATCAATAGATATGGTACTCAAACATACAACAATAGTCTCACCAGTTAAGGTTTGACATCAATAAAAAAATAGCAATTGTCTACATTGTAGCAATCTTTCCAACAACATACACTTTCATGATAAGGTTCTCAGATTATATAATATTGGTTTGATTACATGACACACTTTAATTATATGATATTGATCAATTTTTTATCTGAGACAACTTTTACATAATAATTAGTTTTTGTAGTATGATATTATTGTCTTGATGATAGCGTTGATGATTGCAAATAATATTGGTATATTGTTGTCTTCTATGAATGAATTATGATTAGATATATAGATTTATGAACATCATTTTAATACCGGCATCCATACTTTGGAATTCATGAAGTTGATTGATTTATGAACATGGCCGATAAAGATTAATAGGATGATCAATGGAAAGTTGGTGATATTATTTTCATATGCTATGTTGGAAAGGTACATAGGTATATTTGAAATGAAATTTGTGTCATCATTATCAGGGTTGACACAAATTCATGATAGTTTGCATTAAAACTAGCACAAATGACTATATTGTGGGCACTTATTTGTGTTTCTACAAACATTTAAACATCTAAGAGGATATAAGGACCATTTGTTTTCTCATCACATACATTGCATTCGAGCCCATGAGATTTTGGAAGAGATATTATTTATGAGCCTTCTACAAATATTTGTGTCTATATTACAAACAATTCATTTGGAAGGTTTATTATTTTATAAATATTATATCTGGGTATTTAATATGGTATTAAAAATAAAAGGAAAGGGATTACCAAGTCTTAATACCATATGAAATAAAGTTTAAACCTTGAAGTTAGTTTTTTTTAAAGTTATTTTTCCATGATCACTTTATGGCTTAAGTTTTTTGGTCCTTGAGATAGGGAACGATACAAATTAGGGATTTCTTTAGAGAGCAATGATTTTAGTTGCAATGATGGTTTTCATTGAAACAAACTTTTGAACAATGATGGTTACATCAATGATTAAAAGGAGTATGAGAAGTGAGATATCTTCAATTCTTGAACAAGTGTCTTTTGTTCCTTTAATCTCTTCTATTTATTTTTAAGAACCCCAAAATGATCAATATGATTTGTTAGCTTTGAATTTTTTTTGTTACCCAAAAAAGTTATGGGTGAGGGCTTGTATTTGTTAAGATTTTAGTTATGTTTTCTTTTTAATCTGTGACTCATTAAGTATTTCTTGTAAAGTTTGATTTAAGTCAAAAACCCTAAGCTGTAGTGTTCTAAGAAGACTTCCTTTATCCTTGTTAAGTGTTTTTTCATCTTTTTTTTTAAAAATAGTTACATTGTTTAGGTTTATGATTGCCTCATGAAAGGAAGTAGGTTTGTTTTTATTGGGTTTCTGATAATACATTGTCATCCTTGTTTTTGGGGCTTTAATTAAGCATTTTGTCTAACCCAAGTTAGTTCATACTTTAAACCTTCAAGAGTTAATCTTTCAGTGATCATTGTTATTTTTCTTAAAAAGAATTTCATTGTTAATTGGGGTTTGTATTCACATATATCTAAACAACTTTGACTTATCTATCTACTCAAAATGTTTTAACATTTTTTTTAACCTTTTGGAGTTTATGATGTAGAAACACTAAGATCTTTGTGTATTAAACCCAAGTCAAGGATTTCATCTCTCAGGTGTGTGTATGTTTTCTTGTGATTAAACCCTGTGTCATTAGTTGTTAAGTATTGAGATTTTTGGGTTCTTAGTATTCAGTGACTAAGAATTTTGTCACATGAGATAAGTTTCTTTGAATGATAGTTATCCAAGACAGTTTCTTTTGGAGAATTAAAAAAAGGGTGGATTAATATTTTGAGACTGTAACACATAAAATGGTGATCAATGGTAGACTACTAAATTACACATACATTAGGATATTAAAATCCAATCCTATGGTTAGATATGATTTATATAACCCAAAATGATGGAGGGATACAAATGCAAGACCTAGCTAGAAGGTGGATTTAGGGTATTCCTTATGTGGATAGAAAAATAAGATTGCAAGGGATATATGCTAATGATTAAGGAAATGATTACTAATAAGATACAATAGAAGATATGATCTAATATATCAATGTATATATTTTATATAAAAGTAGGAATGTATGCACCCCAAAAATAAAAGAAGAAGAAGGTACTAAGATTCTAATTTTTTGTCTGACAAAGTCCCAAAAGAGTCTGATTCATGAACCAGGCAATCTACAATCTGCAAACCTGAGATCTGCAACTTTTTGTTCTACTCTCCAAACATGTCAAAAGTGGTTTGACCTATACCCAATATGGTAAAAATAAAAAAAAAGAAAATTTGATTTGGGCTAGTCTTCTAATTGTCCTTCCAACTTTGTAACTAGATTCTGCACCCTGAATGTTAGGGTATATGTTGAAGGTTGACCTATACCTAATACTGTCTGGATTCAGAACAAAAAATGTTTCTAAAGAGTTATTCCAAATGAGTTCCTAGATTTGTAACCAAATTTGCACTTGAGACTTGTGCCTACACACAAGAGAGAAGGGGAAATTGTTGGGGGAAAGGTCCATTTTAAATTTCCCAAAGATGGAGCTCATTTGAAATATTAATTTAAAGTTTTAATTTTTCCCCCGGACGTAAAACATGTCACAAAAAAGTTTCAATTTTGCACAATAAGAGGAAAATCCACCTAATATTTTGATGTCAAATGCTTCCATTTTAAATTTCATGAAGATCCGAGCTGGTTTAAAATATTAATTTAAAGTTACAATTTTTCTCCTGGATGTAAAACGTGTCACAAAAAAGTTTCAATTTTGCACAATCAGAGGAAAACGCACCTAATATTTTGAAGTCAAATGCTTCCATTTTAAATTTCACGAAGATGGAGCTCATTTGAAATATTAATTTAAAGTTTCAATTTTTCTCCCGGATATAAAATGTGTCACAAAAAAGTTTCAATTTTGCACAATCAGAGGAAAACCCACCTAATATTTTGATGTCAAATGCTTCTATTTTAAATTTTATGAAGATCCGAGCTTGTTTGAAATATTAATTTAAAGTTTCAATTTTGCTCCCGGATGTAAAATGTGTCATAAAAAAGTTTCAATTTTGCACATTCAGAGGAAAAACCACCTAATATTTTGATGTCAAATGCTTCCATTTTAAATTTCACTTAGATCTGAGGTCGTTTGAAATATTATTTTAAAGTTTCAATTTTGCTCCCGGATGTAAAACGTCTCTCAAAAAAGTTTCAATTTTGCTCAATCAGAGGAAAACCCACCTAATATTTTTATGTGAAATGCTTCCATTTTAAATTTCACGAAGGTGGAGCTCGTTTGAAATATTAATTTAAAGTTTCAATTTTTCTCGTGGACGTAAAACATGTCACAAAAAAGTTTTAATTTTTCACAATCAGAGGAAAACCCACCTAATATTTTGATGTCAAATGCTTCCATTTTAAATTGCATGAAGATTGGAGCTCATTTGAAAGATTAATTTAAAATTTTAATTTTTCTCTTAGACATAAATCGTGTCACAAAAAAGTTTCAATTTTGCACAATAAGAGGAAAACCTGTCAGGAATAAGGTGTCTCAACCTTGTATATTTCCTTACATTTGATATTTTCCAATTGTCGGCATTTTGGACAATGTGTAAGGTAATCGTGACTAAAATAGTTATGATGGATTCCTATGATGATCATTAATATTTGTAAGAGGTAATTAAGGAAGTTTCGATGATGGGTGAAGACATGCAAGACATGTGGCAACTAATCAGTTGAGTACTGTACACTCTTATGCAATCCTATTTTCTTGGAGAATGGTAAAACCCTAATACGACTACCTTTGGAAGTTTCCCTAAAAAGTGAAGCCCATGATATAAGCATTTTTTAGGGTTGCAAATCTGAGAGAACTTAGTGTATTGTTGGAACATTTTTATGCTGCCGAATTTGTCTTCAAGTGTCGATTATCTCCTGAAATAACTTGCATTGCAAGTGTATTGTAAATATTATTAGTTTTGATTAATACATTATGTAGGTTTTGGAGTGCTGGGGTTTTTTACCGAAAGGTTTTCCCCAAGGTAAATCATTGTGTCATTCTCATTTTTCTATGTATGCATGTTATTGTATTATCATTCTGTAATTGCCAAGGATTAAATCTAAATTTGCGTGATCCTCTTCTTGGGAGTTTAGCGTAGGGAATTGTTTTCTACACACTTAGTTTCCTTTCAAAACCCACCTAATATTTTGATGTCAAATGCTTCCATTTTAAATTTCACATAGATGGAGCTCGTTTGAAATATTAATTTAAAGTTTTAATTTTTCTCCCGGATGTAAAATGTATCACAAAAAAGTTTCAATTTTGCACAATCAGAGGAATACCCACCTAATATTTTTATGTCAAATACTTCCGTTTTAAATTTCATGAAGATCCGAGCTCGTTTGAAATATTAATTTAAATTTTTAATTTTTATCCCAGATGTAAAATGTGTCACAAAAAAGTTTTAATTTTGCACAATAAGAGGAAAACCCACCTAATATTTTGATGTCTAATGTTTCCATTTTAAATTTCATGAAGATGGATCTCGTTTGAAATATTAATTTAAAGTTTCAATTTTGCTCCCGGATGTAAAATGTGTCACAAAAAAGTTTCAATTTTGCACAATCAGAGGAAAACCCACCTAATATTTTGTTGTGAAATGCTTCCTTTTTAAATTTCATGAAGATCAAAGCTCATTTGAAATATTAATTTAAAGTTTCAATTTTCCTCCCGAATGTAAAATGTGTCACATAAAAAGTTTCAATTTTGCACAATCAGAGGAAAACCCACCTAATATTTTGATGTCAAATTCTTACATTTTAAATTTCACAAAGATCTGAGTTCATTTCAAATATTAATTTAAATTTTCAATTTTGCTCCCGGATGTAACACGTGTCACAAAAAAGTTTCAATTTGGCACAATCAGAGGAAAACCCACCTAATATTTTGATGTCAAATGCTTCCATTTTAAATTTCATGAAGATGGAGCTCATTTGAAATATTTTTTTAAAGTTTCAATTTTTCTCCCGGACATAAAATGTAATACCCACCTCTTAGTTTTCTTTTTAGTTTTTAGTTGCCAAACTCTTTTAGACCTTTTTATGTATGTGTGGTTTATTTTAGATGATCTTGAGGATATTTATGTATTTCATATCATTGAGTTATTGATCTATTGCTTAGTATGTTATATCTTTTGTGTACATGTGATTTATGATGGTTTTATGATGCTTATGTATATGTTGGGATTTCATTTAGATTATGTTTTCTAACAATACTAACCCAATTTATGTACGCTCATGGATCATTTGTATATTTTGCATGACAATTTGATGTGCTTGGTATGGTATGGGACAGAGTCATAGTTACTTGCTTTGGCAAGATCCACACGATAAACTAGTCTCAACCATTATTTTCTATATTATATATGCATGTATGTTCATCTTTGTGATGACAAGTTTGCAGGTACCGGGCTACATCTTCCCTGAATTGGCAGGAGTGAGCGTGCACTATTGCAATATTTCAATGGTAAGAGAGGGGAGATAGTATTCAGGTCCAAATCCTATCCTAAACCTAATTGTCCTAAGTATTGGACGAGTACTGGTTTGTCTACCCTACTTGGATTCATCTAGTTGATGTGAATTCATGGATCCCATCCTCTTATGTGTTTGAGATGTTTTTGTTGATTTATGTTGAGTGCATTGATATTATGCGATTTATCATGTTATTTATAGAATTGAATATTTTTGGGATTAATTATTAAATATAGGGTATTTAATTAATTGAAAATTAAATAAATACCTATGTTTAATTGGAAAATTAATTAAAGTGCAATTATTAAATATTTGGATTTAATTAAATATTTAATTAGAAATTAGAGTAAATATGATTTTATGCTTTATTAAATAGTTAAATATTTTAGTGCATGGATAAGATTTTTCTTTGAATATTTAATCTATTTAAATATATATTTAATTAATTACATGTGCAAATTCATTATTGAAAATTGGAGTTTGAATTCAAAAGGCAAGTTGTATTTGAGAGTCAAAGTTGAGTTGCACAAGTAAAGGGATATTTTAATTAATAATTAGTATTTTCTTTCAATTTTGAGTTGAGTCCTTTCAGGGGTAAACTGGTGTGTTGTCATTAGGGTTTTTATGTTTGGGGGAAGTGGATTCTCTTTAGGATATTTCTCTTCTCATTTGGGTAATAACAGGTTTTGGAGGAATTTTGGAGAGCTTTGTGTGTTCTTGGCATTTTGGAGAATTTGGGGATTTTGTGGTTGCATGTTGTTTTGAAGCTTTGTGAAAATTCTTGGTTTTCTTGTGCTTGGAGGATTCAAGGTTTAATCTTCTTCAAAGACATAAGTTTCTCCGTTTCTTACATTGGATCTAAGGTAGGGTTTTGATCCTTTTGTTGATTTCAATTCTTGCAAAATTTTGTCTTCTTCATGCTTGTTTGATGTTGTTCCTTGATTAGGAGTTATTTTGAAATTATTGTTGAATTGGGTGTTCTTGAAACCCTAGACCCTTTATTCTTAAGGAAAAGTATAATTTAGCATAGTAATGTTATGTTGTTTGAATTTCATAGAAATATTCTTTATAAAACTCCTAGAAAATGAAAAATCAATTGCCCTATAGTTAGAACTATAGAGGAAAGAAAAATAATTTCCCTTAAAAATTAATCTCTTAGGGAAAGATCAATTTGTTTTAAAAAAGAAATTAATTATTGTGCAAATAACAGCTCACTAGAAAAAAAAATACAGTGAATAAAATATCCACCAGTCAAACAAAATAAACCGAAAAAGACAAAAAGGAAGATAAAACAAAAAAGAAAATATGTTTGTAAATTTCCGTTTTCAAAAATTAAATTAAATAAAAAAGCATGTTTAAAAAAAAAAAAAAGGAAAAAAATCTTAAAGGAAAAATTTGTTTGGAATTTTAAAAAAAAATTTATTAAAATTTTTTTTTATATGAGGGCAGGCTGGGGCCACCACCCACACCCCCCCAACCCCCCATGGGGCGCGACAGCCAAGGCTACCGGCATGGTAGCCTGTGCTGCTAGCATGACAGCCCTGTTGCTGACCTCAGCCAGGGGTCACCACGACCCCTTCCTTAAAGGAAGGAGGCCCACTGGTGTAGAGTGGTGGGGTCCACGGACCCCCCAAATATAATTTGTTTTTATTTTTTATTTTTTATTTTTTTTTCTATATTATTTAAAATTTTAAAACTTAGATAATTTAATTTATTATTATTTAACTTAGTTATTAAATATATTTATTTAATTTAGTTATTAAGTATGTTTAATTTTTAAATGTTTATTAAATGTGTTTAATAAGAATGTATGGGTTAAATTGTTTATTTAATAAGCACAAATAATATGTTTTATTTAAAAACAATTGTTGATTTGAGTTAGTCTTAATCATTTGATTAATGCATTTTATTGTGTTATTTAATAAACATTTGGTGGTTAACTGAGTTAAATAAGGATTATTGTATATGTTGTTATTATCATATCCAATTTGTTAGATCACTAAAATGATACTAAATATGGGCAGATTAATATTGTTTTATTTTTTTAAACATTAAATTTGTATCTTTAATACATATTGTAATTATAGTTGAAGATTGGTAATTATTCAATAGATTCATTTATATGTAGATTTTATAAATAAATCTATAGGGACTGTTAATGTTCGTCTTCATTGAAAATTTAATTATATTTGGATAGTAATTTTAATGGATGAACGAATTTGCATGATTAGAAATTATAAATTTGTTTATCCTAATGTTATCATTATGATTGATTAGTGTATTCTAAAAATGCATTTATTACACCATCTTCTATTCTGAGTGTTTGATGAAATGAATCATGTATGCTTTTATGTTATGAGATATTATCATGTTTTCAGGCATCTATTGGGATAGATGACCTTTAGGATGTAAAGCCAAATGTTTTGAAGTTTTTATTTCTTCATGGTATCTTATATGATGTCAGTGGGTTTTTTTGTTATGTTGTCATGGTCTTGATATCTTATACCCAACCTGATTCAGTTATGTTGTATTTGATGATCTTATGAGGGTACTATTATTTGTATGGTTATTTGAGTACCTATGTGCTCCTATATGAGCAAGATGCGATTTGAGAATTATGTATTACCTTCATGTTTTGGGTTTGAGAATAGGTAGGTTAACTAAGTGTATAGAGGGGAAGTGGCTTGCAATGGGTCCAAGGCTCTAAGTGGCTACCAGGGTATCTCATTGGAAAGTTAATTAATAAGTGATAATATGAAACATTAAGGAGTTTTAAAATGAACTAATAATATGTATGAGTCTCTACCCATGCCTTGAGTTTATTACATGCTAGGATGGGAGAGCTAAGACCCTTGTCTTCACGAAGGGATTACTGAGCCACATTGAGTCACTTGGGGGCCAGGGTCCAAGAGGGACTACTAGGGTAACTCAAGGGTAGACTTATGTGATGACACTTCCCTATATACAACTTAGGTTATCCTACATGTGTCACTTACCTCTGGTATTGTTTAGAGTTCCTTATTGTGGTTTAGAGAACTTCTAGGATCTTCCTATGTATTTATGTGTGATGTCATGTATATCTTGATGTTGTCTTCATGTTGTATACCTGTGTGAGTGGGCCTGTTACTATCTCCTCGGCATGGTGGGAGTGGACCTTTGGTTCCACACAGTCAGGTGGTAGTGATTCTTATTACCATTGATATTCTGACAGTTCTTCTTCATGCTTGGATGATCCTTCTTGCAGTTCTATCTTCTTAGTCTTATGGATACTTATTTAGTTTCATGAGTTGTATACTTGTCCAATATGTTGATATTGGTTGACATCTTTTGAAGGATGTATCGTATTGTATTATCATGTATTATTACATACCCTACGACTTGTGCAGTGGATGTTGATTATGTTGTATATACTTTGGGTATCAAATGTATATGTGATCTTATTTATCTGAGATGTCTACTAATGGATTAAGTTGATGTATCATTTATGTTAGTTCTTATAGTTGTTATTCAAAGATTATTTTTCTTAAGTAATTCTACATCAAAGAACCCTCAAGGATTGTTATCTATGTTTGAGTTGTACTTATGTGTAGGTCATGTACTTCATTGTGTTGCTTCCACATTGTTATCATTATTGTTTGAAAACATTTAAAAAAAATATATCATGTTAACTTAGTGTCATGTTTAGGTTAGTTCTCCTGGGTTCTCTAGCGGGGCATTATATAAAATGTGTCACAAAAAAGTTTCAATTTTGCACAATCTGAGGAAAACCCACCTAATATTTTGATGTCAAATGCTTCCATTTTAAATTTCACGACGATCACAGCTCATTTGAAATATTAATCTAAAGTTTCAATTTCGCTCCCAGATGTAAAACATGTCACAAAAAAGTTTCAATTTTTCATAATCAGAGGAAAACCCACCTAATATTTTGATGTCAAATGCTTCCATTTTAAATTTTACAAAGATGGAGCTCATTTGAAATATTAATTTAAATTTTCAATTTTGCTCCCGAATGTAAAATATTCATAAAAAAGTTTTAATTTTGAACAATTAGAGGAAAACCCACCTAATATTTTGATGTCAAATGTTTCCATTTTAAATTTCACGAAGATCTGAGCTCATTTGAAATATTAAGTTAAAGTTTCAATTTTGCTCCGAGATGTAAAATATGTCACAAAAAAGTTTCAATTTTACACAATCAGAGGAAAACCCACCTAATATTTTGATGTCAAATACTTCCATTTTAAATTTTACAAAGATGGAACTTGTTTGAAATATTAATTTAAAGTTTCAATTTTGCACAATCAAAGGAAAACCCACCTAATATTTTGCTGTCAAATGCTTCCATTTTAAATTTCTAGAAGATCAAGCTCGTTTGAAATATTAATTTAAAGTTTCAATTTTGCTCCCAGATGTAAAACGTGTTACAAAAAAGTTTCAATTTTGCACAATCAAAGGAAAACCCACCTAATATTTTTCTGTCAAATGCTTCCATTTTAAATTTAACCAAGATTGAAGCTCGTTTGAAATATTAATTTAAAGTTTAAATTTGCTCTCGGATGTAAAACGTGTCACAAAAAAGTTTCAATTTTGCACAATCAGAGGAAAACCCACCTAATATTTTGATGTCAAATGCTTCTATTTTAAATTTCATGAAGATGGAGTTCGTTTGAAATATTAATTTAAAGTTTCAATTTTGCTCCCGGATGTAAAATGTGTAAAAAAAAGGTTTCAATTTTGCACAATCAGAGGAAAACCCACCTAATATTTTGATGTTAAATGCTTCCATTTTAAATTTCATGAAGATCAAAGTTCGTTTGAAATATTATTTTAAAGTTCTAATTTTGCTCCCAGATGTAAAACGTCTCACAAAAAAGTTTTGATTTTGCACAATCAAAGGAAAACTCACCTAATATTCTGATCTCAAATGCTTCCATTTTAAATTTCACGAAGATAGAGCTCATTTGAAATATTAATTTAAAGTTTCAATTTTTCTCCCAGACGTAAAATGTGTTACAAAAAAGTTTCAATTTTGCACAATCAAAGGAAAACGCACCTAATATTTTGATGTCAAATTCTTCTGTCTTAAATTTCATGAAGATCAGAGCTCATTTGAAATATTAATTTAAAGTTTCAATTTTTCTCCCCGATGTAAAATTGTGTCACAAAAAAGTTTCAATTTTGAACAATCAAAGGAAAACCCACCTAATATTTTGATGTCAAATGCTTCCATTTTAAATTTCATGAATATGGAGCTCATTTGAAATATTAATTTAAAGTTTAAATTTTTCTCCCGGATGTAAAATGTGTCACAAAAAGTTTCAATTTTGCACAATCAGAGCAAAACCCACCTAATATTTTGATGTCAAATACTTCCATTTTAAATTTCACAAAGATTAGAGCTTGTTTGAAATATTAATTTAAAGTTTCAATTTTGCTCCCAGATGTAAAACATGTCACAAAAAAGTTTCAATTTAGCACAATCAGAGGAAAACCCACCTAATATTTTGATGTCAAATGATTCCATTTTAAATTTCATGAAGATCCGAGCTCGTTTGAAATATTAATTTAAAGATTTAATTTTGCTCCCGGATGTAAAACATGTCACAAAAAAGTTTCAATTTTGCACAATTAGAGGAAAACCTACCTAATATTTTGATGTCAAATGCTTCCATTTTAAATTTCACGAAGATGGAGCTCGTTTGAAATATTAATTTAAAGTTTCAATTTTGCTCCCGGACGTAAAACGTGTCACAAAAAAGTTTCAATTTTACACAATCAAAGGAAAAACCACCTAATATTTTGATGTCAAATGCTTCCATTTAAAATTTTATGAAGATGGAGCTCGTTTGAAATATTAATTTAAAGTTTCAAATTTGCTCCCGGTCGTTTAATGTGTCACACAAAAATTTCAATTTTGCACATTCAGAGGAAAAACCACCTAATATTTTGATGTCAAATGTTTCCATTTTAAGTTTCATGAAGATCGGAGCTCATTTGAAATATTAATTAAAAATTTCAATTTTGCTCCTAGATGTAAAACGTGTCACAAAAAGGTTTCAATTTTGCAAAATCAGAGGAAAACCCAACTAATATTTTGATGTCAAATGCTTCCATTTTAAATTTCATGAAAATGGAGCTCGTTTGAAATATTAATTTAAAGTTTCAATTTTGCTCCCAGACGTAAAATGTGTCACAAAAAAGTTTTATTTTTGCACAATCAGAGGATAACCCACCTAATAGTTTGATGTCAAATGCTTCCATTTTAAATTTCATGAAGATTTGAGCTCGTTTGAAATATTAATTTAAAGTTTCAATTTTGCTCCCGGATGTAAAATGTCTCAGAAAAAAGTTTCAATTTTGCACTATCAGAAGAAAATCCACCAAATATTTTGATGCCAAATGCTTCCAATTTAAATTTTACAAAGATGGAGCTCATTTGAAATATTAATTTAAAGTTTCAATTTTGCTCATGGACGTAAAAGGTGTCACAAAAAAGTTTCAATTTTGCACAATCAGAAGAAAACCCATATAATATTTTTTGATGTTAAATGTTTCCACTTTAAATTTAATGAAGAATGGAGCTTGGTTGAAATATTAATTTAAAGTTTTAATTTTTCTCCCGCACGTAAAACGTGTCACAAAAAGTATCAATTTTGCACAATCAGAGGAAAACCCACCTAATATTTTGATGTCAAATGCTTCCATTTTAAATTTCACAAAGATCAGAGCTCTTTTGAAATATTAATTTAAAGTTTAAATATTGCTCTTGGATGTAAAATGTGTCACAAAAAAGTTTCAATTTTGCACAATCAAAGGAAAACCCACCTAATATTTTGATGTCAAATGCTTCCATTTTAAATTTCATGAAGATCTGAGCTTTTTTGAAATATTAATTTAAAGTTTCAATTTTTCTCCCAGATGTAAAAATGCCTCACAAAAAAGTTTCTATTTTGCACAATCAAATGAAAACCCACCTAATATTTTGATGTCAAATGCTTCCATTTTAAATTTCACGAAGATCAGAGCTCGTTTGAAATATTAGTTTAAAGTTTCATTTTTGCCTCTGGACGTAAAACATGTCAAAAAAAGTTTAAATTTTGCACAATCAGAGAAAAACCCACCTAATATTTTGACGTCAAATGCTTCCATTTTAAATTTCATGAAGATCCAAGTTCATTTTAAATATAAATTTAAAGTTTCAATTTTGTTCCCGAACGTAAAACGTGTCAAAAAAAAGTTTTAATTTTGTAGAATCAGAGGAAAACCTACCTAATATTTTGATGTCAAATACTTCTATTTCGAATTTCATGAAGATCCTAGCTCATTTGAAGTATTAATTTAAAGTTTCAATTTTACACAATCAAAGGAAAACCCACCTAATATTTTGATGTCAAGCTTCCATTTTAAATGTCACGAAGATTGGAGCTTGTTTGAAATATTAATTTAAAGTTTCAATTTTGCATAATCAGATGAAAACCCACCTAATATTTTGATGTCAAATGCTTCCATTTTAAATTTCACGAAGATTGGAGCATGTTTGAAATATTAATTTAAAGTTTCAATTTTGCCTCCGGACGTAAAACGTCACAAAAAAGTTTTAATTTTGCACAAGCAGAGGAAAACCCACCTAATACTTTGATTTCAAATGCTTCCATTTTAAATTTCATAAAGATCTAAGCTCGTTTGAAATATTAATTTAAAATTTCAATTTTGCTCCTGGACGTAAAAAGTGTCACAAAAAAGTTTCAATTTTGCACAATGAGAGGAAAACCCACCTAATATTTTGATGTCAAATGCTTCCATTTTAAAATTCATGAAGATCAGAGCTCATTTTAAATATTAATTTAAAGTTTCAATTTTACCTCCGGACGTAAAACATGTCACAAAAAAGTTTCAATTTTGCACAATCAAAGGAAAACCTACGTAATATTTTGATGTCAAATGCTTCCATTTTAAATTTCACAAAGTTCTAAGCTCGTTTGAAATATTAATTTAATGTTTCAATTTTAGTCCCCGACGTAAAACGTGTCACAAAAAAATTTCAATTTTGCACAATCAGAGGAAAACCCACCTAATATTTTGATGTCAAATGCTTCTATTTTAAATTTCAAGAAGATCGAAGCTCGTTTGAAATATTAATTTAAAATTTCAATTTTGCTCAATTAGAGGAAAATGCACCTAATATCTTGATGTCAAATGCTCCCCTTTTGAATTTCATGAAGATCCGAGCTCGTTTGAAATTTTACACAATCAAAGGAAAACCCACCTAATATTTTGATGTCAAATGCTTTCATTTTAAATTTCATGAAGATCCGAGCTTGTTTGAAATATTAATTTAAAGTTTCAATTTTACACAATCAGAGGAAAACCAACCTAATATTTTAATGTCAAATGCTTCCATTTTAAATTTCAAGAAGATCGAAGCTCGTTTGAAATATTAATTTAAAGTTTCAATTTTTCTCAATTAGAAGAAAACCCACCTAATATTTTGATGTCAAATGCTCCCCTTTTTAAATTTTACGAAGATCCGAGCTCGTTTGAAATTTTACAGAATCAAAGGAAAACCCACCTAATATTTTGATGTCAAATGCTTCCATTTTAAATTTCATGAAGATCCGAGCTTGTTTGAAATATTAATTTAAAGTTTCAATTTTACACAATCAAAGGAAAACCAACCTAATATTTTAATGTCAAATGCTTCCATTTTAAATTTCACGAAGATCCAAGCTCGTTTGAAATTTTACACAATCAGAGAAAAACCCACCTAATATTTTGTTGTCAAATGCTTCCATTTTAAATTTTACGGAGATAGGAGCTTGTTCGATATTAATTTAAAGTTTCAATTTTGCTAAGTCAGAGGAAAACTCACCTAATAATTTGATGTCAAATGCTTCCATTTTAAATTTCATGAAGATCTGAGCTCATTTGAAATATTACTTTAAAGTTTCAATTTTTCTGAGTCAACGGAAAACCCACCTAATATTTTGATGTCAAATGCTTCCATTTTAAACTTCACAAAGCTTTGAGCTCGTTTGAAATATTAATTTAAAGCTTCAATTTTGTTCCCAGACATAAAAATGTGTTACAAAAGTTTCAATCTTGCACAATCAGATGAAAACCCACCTAATATTTTGATGTCAAATGCTTCCATTTTAAATTTCATGAAGATCGAAGCTGGTTTGAAATATTAATTTAAAGTTTCAATTTTGCCTCCAGACGTAAAATGTGTCACAAATTTTTTTTAATTTTTCACAATCAGAGGATAACCCACCTAATATTTTGATGTAAAATGGTTCTATTTTAAATTTCAGGAAGATTTGAGCTCGTTTGAAATATTAATTTAAAGTTTCAATTTTTCTTCTGGACGCAAAACATGTCACAATAAAGTTTCAATTTTGCACAATCAGAGGAAAACCCACCTAATATTTTGATGTCAAATGCTTCCATTTTAAATTTCATGAAGATTGGAGCTCGTTTGAAATATTAATTTAAATTTTCAATTTTGCTCAGTCAAAGGGAAACCCACCTAATGTTTTGATGTCAAATGCTTCCATTTTAAATTTCATGAAGATCCGAGATCGTTTGAAATATTAATTTAAAGTTTCAATTTTACACAATCAGAGGAAAACCCACCTAATATTTTGATGTCAAATGCTTCCATTTTAAATTTCATGAAGACCCAAGCTCATTTGAAATTTTACACAATCAGAACAAAACCCACCTAATATTTTGATGTCAAATGCTTCCTTTTTAAATTTCACGGAGGTAGGAGCTTGTTTGAAATAATAATTTAACGTTTCAATTTTGCTAAGTATGAGGAAAAATAACCTAATAATTTGATGTCGAATGCTTCCATTTTAAATTTCACAAAGATCCGAGCTCATTTGAAATATTACTTTAAAGTTTCAATTTTGCTCCCAGACGTAAAAATGTGTCACAAAAATGTTTCAATTTTGCACAATCAGATGAAAACCCATCTAATATTTTGATGTCAAATGCTTTCATTTTAAATTTCACAAAGATCGGAGATTGTTTGAAATATTAATTTAAAGTTTTAATTTGTCCTCCGGAGGGAAAATGTGTCAAAAAAAAGTTTCAATTTTTTACAATCAGAGGAAAACCCACCTAATATTTTGATGTCAATTGCTTCCATTTTAAATTTCACGAAGATCCGAGCTTGTTTGAAATATTGATTTAAAGTTTCAAATTTTCTCCCGGACGTTAAATGTTGATGACATGTAACCAGTTGAATGTTTGAATATGTTAAGTTGATGATCATGCAAGGCATTAAATCAGTCAATGTATTGTATTTTCATTGATGTCAACTTGATATAATTTGTATGGTCATGGAGATACATCCAAAGACTTCACATAACTCATGAATCAAAGCTATGCTATCAGTAATGCATACAACTCAAGTATTCACTAAAGTGACAGTATACACCGATGAATTGCACTCGATGGTCAAAGTAAAAGAACAAGTCACAATGTTTCCTAACGAGGAAATGCACAACATTACCGATGAGTAGAGTTACAGTGTTTCTCGACGAGAAAAAAATAGAGTGACCCGACAGAAAGAATTTCAGTGTTGCCCAACGGAGAAGAAAAGGACGGAGACCTTGATGACAACTGAAGTCACACCGATGGAACAGTCAGTTGTCACCGATGACTAATTAAAGTGTTGACCGATAGAATAGAGAGTTCAGAAAATGACAAAATGCTTAGCTTTCAAGAAGCTAAAGATAGAGTTAACAGATACTTATCATTGTTTTTATCATCCAGACAAAGGCGGAGATAAGTAATTGATTTAAAACTACTTTTTCCAGCAGGCAAGAAGATATCTACGAGACAAATTAGGAGTTATGCTTTAAATTTAATTGGCTGGATTGTTTATCACGCCAAGAATCAAGAACCAAGAAACAATGAATATTATGCCTATATAAGAGACAAGCTTAATTCATTTTTGGATGGGATTAAGGGGAGTGAAAAGAAAGAGGATGTTGAAGAGAAACTGATGAAGAACAACTTCCTAAAGTACTGATAAAATAGGCTTAAGGGAGAGCTAAGGAATTTTGCAGACACCAATGAACAGTGAGCACAACATCATAGAGCAGAAAGTGTGGAGCATAAGGATTGAATTGATACATTGGTCAGAGAGGTAATGTACTTAAATAGATTTGAAAATCTGTAAAACAAGTTGCAATATGAACAAGTCATAGTGTTTCAGTTTAATCATTGAAGCATCAAGTCTCTTAACCAAGTAGGAATTAATAGTCTTGGATATGCCCAATGCCTATTGACAGCCTAAGAAGGAGGCTGATTCAAGGATGGCAACATTAGATGCCCGATACTAAGTGACAACCTCTATGTACAAAATCCTCTAACAAGGTCACACCTAACAGTGTGTTTGTAACCTTTAAAGGGGTTGGCTCCTAACAGGGCTCACTTCAGAAGAGTGAAAATTTGGGGTACCGGTCCCAGTGGTTTTTCCCTAATAGGTTTTCCATGTTAAAATCAATGTGTTATGTGTTTACGGTTTATCACTTTACTTTTTTACATTTCACATATGCATTTATGGATTTATCAATATACTCTGCATATTTACTGTATTTTGGTAAATAGAAAACTTCTTATTGGTAATCATACAGAAGAGAGATTAACAAAGCAATCTGACAAGTAGTAAATTGATATAAATATTTCGTGGCATTCATCTTGTAGGATAGAAGATAACTTGAGATATAATTTGTGGTCATACGTTTAAAGGATTGATTTAAGGATTAATTATTGAGGCCACTGATTCACCCCCCCTCTCAGTTATTACTAACAATTGGTATCAGAGCTTGTGTGCTTAGAAGGAAGGTTTCAAGACCTAAGTCAAAGATCACAATATGAACAACCAAGATGTGCCCAAGTTGAACAAAGATAATTTTTCTTCATGGCAGAGTAGAATAAGACTCCACCTATTAGGTATTGGTAATGATGTTACTCAATATTTAGAAATTGAATATGTGTTTCCCATTAGAGCACCAATAGTTGAACAAATGAGAGAGAAGCATGAACACAATGACATGATGATAGAACTTGCTTCCTCACTCTCCAATGCTGAATTTGAAGATGTCAAAGACTGCAAAATTGCAAAGTAGATGTGGGACAAATTGAATCTTGTACATGGTGATGAAAAAAATGTTTTGAGAGACAAAGTAGAAAGCTTTAGAGGAAAATTTGATGATCTCAAAATGAAAGAAGGTGAAAACATCACTCAGTACAACACAAGAATCAAAGAGGTAGTCAATGCTATCCGAGGAGTTGGAGGTGTACTAGAAGAAGATACAGTGGTAAGTAAAATTCTAAGAACCTTACTGCCTACTTATGCTATTAGAGTATCTTCCATTCAAGAAATGAGAGCAGTAGCAAATAGAAATGTTACTCTAGATAGTTTGATTGGAAGACTGATTTCATTTGAGATGAATAAATTTGATAATAGTGTCTTACCAAATATAGAGTTTGCATTCAAAACTTCTATGAGAATAAGTAAATCAAGTCATAAAACACTATGAGAAAAGATAGTGATAATGAAAGTGAAGAAGATGATCTTGATGAAATTGAGACACTTATGGCTAGAAGAATGCAAAGAGGCAAAGGTAAATACAAAGGTAAATTACCACTTGTTTGTTTTAATTACAAAGAAATTGGACACTTTGCTGCAAGATGTACTAATAGAAGAAAAGATGACAGATCATTTGAAAAGAAGTCTGACAGAGGTGATTAAAGAAGATACCGACAATCAGAAAGAAGAGATACTCGAGACTATAAGGACAAAGGAAAGAAGGTCACTTACCTAGAAAAATGCAAGGATGATGATATTGACACCGAATCTAATGAAGACATCGAGATGGTGTTTGTGGCTGTAAAGGATGATTCAAATGATGATGAAGAAAGGTATGTAGAAATAGATCTCATATCTAAAGTTAGAAAAATGATGTTTAGATCATAAATAGTGGCTGCACTCACCACATGACCAGTGATAAGAAAAAGTTTGAGACTTTTGAATACAATAAAGGTGGTTCAGTAAGAATGGGTAATGGCACACCTTGTCCAGTTGAAGGTAGAGGAACAATAATGTCAAATAACCAGATAAAATGTGAAAATACTTCTTGGGTAAATGGATTGAATTATAATCTATTGAGTTTTTCTCAGTGAATAATTTAGGTCACAAAGTAGCATTTGAAAATAAGAAGGCAAATATCTTCAATAAATCAGGAAATCTGATTGGTACCAGTGAGCAGACAAAAGGTAACTTATTCTATCTGAATGATACTGACTCCACTTGTTTGATTGCAACAATCAAAGACATATGGTTGTGGCACAAAAGATTGTGTCATGTAAATTTTGACAACATGATAAAGATTATAAAAAAGAGAAATGTCAGAGGCTTACCAATGATGACCAAGCCTGACAACATCATGTGTAAGAATTGTCAAAAAGGTAAAATGACAAAGTCTAAGTTTAAAAGAAAAATCCATACATCTGATGCAATTCTAGAATTAGTCCATTTTGACTTATGTGGACCTATGAGGACAAAGAGTTATTATGGAGATAGGTATTTTATTCTCTTTGTTGATGATTACTCTAGAATGATGACATTCATGTTTCTAAAAAGATAAATCAGAAGCATTTAAGATGTTTAAATGGTATAAAGCAATGGTTGAGAAACAAAGTGGTAAGGAGTTAAAATGCTTAAGGTCAGATAAAGGATAATTTACATCAGATGAATTCACTAAATTTTGTAATGAGCATGGAATCAAAAGATACGTCTCTGCACTGAGAAAACCACAACAAAATGGAATTGCTGAAAGAAGAAATAGATCCATAGTTGATTGTGCAAGGACACTGATGATAGAGAAAGGCATCACCCAAATCTTCTGGAGGGAAGCTGTCAGTATTGTTGTTTACACATTGAATAGAGTACAACTGAAGAAAGACACCAAAAACACACCTTATGAGCTATGGTATGGATACACACCCAATGTAAGTTATTTCAAAAATTTTGGCAGTCAATGTTATATCTTAAAAGATGATAGAAATGGAAAACTTGACTCCAAGAGTGATGAAGGAATATTTATAGGGTATTCTACCAAGAGAAAGGATTACAAATGTGTAAATAAAGCCTCTAACAAAATTATTGAAAGTGCAAATGTAAAGATAGATGAATTTGCAGAGAAGAATGAACATGAAAGCACTAAAGAACTGGAGGAATACAATAGATTCACTTACAATGAGGAACCTGACACTCTACCCAACCAACAATGTAGAGCTCCTGAGCAACAGATCTTTGTACCCGAGCATCAGGCTGCAAATATCGACGATCAAAATATTGCTCAAGATGATGCAAAAATTGATGGAGAACAGAATGAATAAAAAAATGATGATCAAGCTGATAGACAAAGAGCTGAACCTATACTTGCAAGATATGTTAGAAGGAACCATCCATAGGACCAAATCATTGGAGATAAAAAGGATGGTATGAGAACCAGAAGTAAGTCTCTAAATACAAGATGTCTTATTTGTGATTATGAGCCAAAATCTATCAATGCTGCACTAGATAATGATGAATGGATTAGTGCTATGAATGAGGAGATGGAACAGATAGAGAAAAAAAGACATGGACACTTGTACCAAGACGAAATGATAAGAATGTCATTGGTACAAAATGGATATTCAGGAATAAGCTGAATTAAATGGAGAAGTCACAAGAAATAAAGCAAGACTAGTATGCAAGGGGTATGCACAAGAAGAAGGAATTGACTATGGAAAAACCTTTGCACCCGTTTCTAGGCTAGAAGGAGTAAGAATACTACTTGCTTATGCTTCTTATAAAGGATTCAAGGTATATCAAATGGATGTCAAGACTACATTCCTAAATGGAATATTTGAAGAAGAGGTATACATTGAACAACCAGAAGGGTTTGTTGATCCAAACAAGAGGGACATGGTATGTAGACTTCACAAAGCCCTGTATGGATTGAAACAAGCACCCCGAGCCTAGTATGAAAGACTTCATTCCTATCTTATAAGTATTAGATTTGTAAGGACTAGTGAAAATATTAATCTTTATTTAAAGGAAGATATTGATGCTAACATTTTGATTGTTGAGATATTTGTTGATGACATCATATTTGGAGGCAATGATATGCTATGAAAATCATTTGCAAACAAGATGAGCAAAGAGTTTGAGATGTCTATGTTTGGAGAGATCAAGTTCTTTCTTGGTCTACAGATCATGCAACAAGATGAAGGTATTTTCATTAAAAAATCCAAGTACATCAAAGAAGTACTAAAAATATTGAAGATGGAAGAATCAAAACTAGTAGGAACATCGATGACAATTGAATGCAAACTGACAAAGGAGGACAAGTCATCAGAGGTAAATTAGACTTTGTATAGATCAATGATTGGAAAACTCATGTATGTTGTACATACCAGACCAGACATTGTACATGTAGTAGGGATTGTTGCTAGATTCTCTGCTAATCCCAGAGAGTCACATATGACTGCTGCAAAAAGAATTCTAAGATATCTAAAAAATACTGAGGAATATGGATTATGGTATAGAAGAGAAGGCAAATTTGAACTTAAGGTCTTTACCGATTCTGATTGGGCTGGAAATATTGATGATCGAAAGAGCACAACTGGAGGAGCATTCTTCATGGGTGACAAACTTGTAACATGGATCAACAAGAAACATGGATGCATCTCACAATCTACTGCAGAGACAGAATATGTTGTTGTTGCTACAAATTGCTCAAATATTGCATGGATCAAATAGTTACTGGAAGGTATGCATATGAAAATTTTAGAACCAGTAATTATCTATTATGATAATACCAGTGCAATAAACATTTCCAAGAATCCAGTCATGCATGCTAAAACAAAGCATATTTCCATCAAGTATCATTATTTGAGAGAACAAGTTCAGGCAAAGGAGGTGATACTTGAGTATGTGCAATCAAAGGAAAAATTGGTTGACATCTTCACCAAGCCACTGCCAAGGATGCATTTGAGTACTTGAGAAAAAGACTAGGGGTCAGACCCTTGTCTACTGGTCAGTAAACTGACTAGAAGGCTACATCAACCTACATATTATCAGAATATCATTCAAGTTGATGCAGTAGAGAGATGGAATTCAAAGATAAATATATACATAGCAAGGTATTTATCTACTCTAAGCAACATGATTATTACCGATAGATTGGGAAATTCAAGGAATATATTATGGATAGAAAGGATCCACTTGACATAACTGTCAAAAGCTTGTTTGAAAAGATAAGATGCTTGGAATTAATGTCAAAGGGAGAGAAATATATCATTATCATACTGGTAAAGGGAGAGAGTTTATCCATTATCTCCATTATCACCATCGAAATATCTAAAGGAAGAAAAGCAATCAGAAAGGGAGAGAAAATAGAAAGGGAGAGAAAACATCAAAAGAGAGAATAGTCAAAGGGAGAGAGTTTGACAGAGAAGGAGAACACATCACATCATTAAAAAAATAAAATTCTACATCTATTGAGTGAAGGGATTGAAGATAGAAATAAAATCTGCAAGAATCAAATCAAATCTATTTGAGCTTACCGATAGCCAGACATTTGTAATATTTACATTAGGAAAGCTTGATGAAACTGTATATTTCATACTGTATTAGCAATAGTATAGTATGATAATGTAGTATGTTGCCATCAATGCCAAATGGAGAGATTGATGACATGTAACTAATTGAATGTTTGAAGATGTTAAGTTGATGATCATGAAAGGCATTAAATCAGTTAATGTATTGCATTGTCATTGATGTGAACTTGATATAATCTGTATCTCAAATAACTCATGAATCAAAGCTATGCTATCAGTAATGCATACAAGTCAAGTATTCACTAAAGTGACTGTAAACACTGACGAAGTGCACCCAACTGTTAAAGTAAAAGAACAAGTCACAGTGTTGCTCGACAAGGAAATGCACAACATTATCAACAAGCAGAGTTATACTAGTGTTGTCCGATGAGAAAAACATAGAGTAATCCGACGAAAAAAAATTTAGTGTTGCGCGATGGAGAAGAAAAGGATGGAGATCCTGATGACAACTGAAGTCACACCAACAAAATAGTCAGTTGTCACCGATGACTAATTGAAGTGTTGACTGATAGAATAGAGAGTTTAGAAAATGACAAAATGCTTAGCTGTCAAGAAGCTAAAGATAGAGCTACCAGATACTTATCAGTGTTTTTATCATCTAGACAAAGTCAGAGATAAGTAATTGATTTAAAATTGCTTTTTCCAGTAGGCAAGAAGATATCTACGAGACAAATCAGGAGTTATGCTTTAAATTTAATTAGCTAGATTGTTTATCACGCCAAGAATCAAGAACCAAGAAACAATGAATATTATGTCTATATAAGAGATAAGCTTAATTCATTTTTAGATGGGATTAAGGGGAGTGAATAGAAAGAGGATGCTAAAGAGAAACTAATGAAGAACAACTTCATGTAGTATTGATCAAACAAGCTGAAGGGAGAGCTAAGGAATTCTACAGACACTAATAAACATTGAGAACAACATCACAAAGAAGAAAGTGTGGAGCACAAGGATTGAATTGATACATTGGTCAGAGAGGTAATGTACTTAAATAGATCTGAAGATCTACAATTCAAGTTGCAATATGAACAAGTCATAGTGTTTCAGTTTAACCAGTGAAGCATCAAGTCTCTTAACCAAGTAGGACTTAATAGTCTTCTATATATTGAGATACATCTCAAGGAGTGCCAAAAAGGTTGATTCATGAAAGTAGCATTGGATATGCCCAATGCCTATTGACAGTCTAAGAAGGAGGCTGATTTAAGGATGGCAGCATTAGATGCCCGATACTAACTGGCAACCTCTATGTACAAAATCCTCTAACAAGGTCACACCTAATAGTGTGTTTGTAACCTTTAACAGGGTTGGCTCCCAACAGGGCTCACTTCAAAAGAGTGAAAATTTGGGGTGCCGGTCCCAGTGGTTTTTCCCTAACAGGTTTTCCACATTAAAATCTATGTGTTATGTGTTTATTGTTTATCACTTTACTATTTTACATTTCACATATGCATTTCTGGATTTATAGGTATACTCTGCATATTTACTATGTTTTGGTAAATAGATGACTGCTTATCAATAATCATACAGAAGAGAGATTAACAAAGTAATCCAACAAGTAGTAAATTGATATAAGTCTTTCATGGCATTCAACTTGTAGGATAGAAGATAACTTTAGATATAATTTGTGGTCATAAGTTTAAAGGGTTAATTTAAGGATTAATTATTGAGGCCACTGATTCACCCCCCCTCTCAGTTATTACTAATAAATGTGTCACAAAAAAGTTTCAATTTTGCACAATCAGAGGAAAACCCACCTAATTTTTGATGTCAAATGCTTCCATTTTAAATATCATGAAGATCAAAGCTTGTTTGAAATATTAATTGAAAGTTTCAATATTGCTCAATCGGAGGAAAACCCACCTAATATTTTGATGTCAAATATTTCCATTTTAAATTTCACGAAGATCTGAGCTTGTTTGAAATATTAATCTAAAGTTTCAATTTTACACAATCAAAGGAAAACCCATCCAATATTTTGATGTCAAATGCTTCCATTTTAAATTTCACGAAGATCGGAGCTCGTTTGAAATATTAATTTAAGCTTTCAATTTTGCTTATTCAGAGGAAATCCCACCTAATATTTTTATGTGAAATGCTTCCATTTTGAATTTCATGAAGATCTGAGCTCTTTTGAAATATTAATTAAAAGTTTCAATTTTGCTCCCAGATGAAAAAATGTGTCACAAAAAGTTTTAAATTTTAAACAATCAGATGAAAACCCACCTAATATTTTCATGTCAAATACTTCCATTTTAAATTTCACGTAGATCGGAGCTCATTTGAAATATTAATTTAAAGTTTTAATTTTGCCTTCGGACGTAAAAAGTGTCACCAAAATGTTTCAATTTTGCACAATCAGAGGAAAACCCACCTAATATTTTGATTTTAAATGCTTCCATTTTAAATTTCACGAAGATCTGAGCTTGTTTAAAATATTAATTTAAAGTTTAAATTTTGGTCCCAGATGTAAAACGTGTCAGTAAAAAGTTTCAATTTTGCACAATCAAAGGAAAACCTACCTAATATTTTGATGTCAAATGCTTTTAAATTTCACAAAAATTGGAGCTCGTTTGAAATATTAATTTAAAGTTTCAATTTTGCTCAATTACAGGAAAACTCACCTAATATTTTGATGTCAAATGCTTCCATTTTAAATTTCACGAAGATCCGAGCTCGTTTGAAATATTAATTTAAAGTTTCAATTTTACACAATCAGAGGAAAACCAACCTAATATTTTGATGTCAAATGCTTCCAATTTAAATTTCACAAAGATCAGAGCTCGTTTGAAATATTAATTTAAAGTTTCAATTTTGCTTAGTTAGAGGAAAACCCACCTAATATTTTGATGTCAAATGCTTATATTTTAAATTTCATGAGGATCCAAGCTCATTTGAAATATTAATTTAAAGCTTCAATTTTGCTCCCAGATGTAAAAACATGTCAAAAAAAAGTTTCAATTTTGCACAATCAAATGAAAACCGACCTTACATTTTGATGTCAAATGCTTCCATTTTAAATTTCACAAAGATGGAGCTTGTTTGAAATATTAATTTAAAGTTTCAATTTTTCTCCCAGATGTAAAACGTGTCACAAAAAATTTTTTATTTTGCACAATCAGAGGAAAACCCACCTAATATTTTGATGTCAAATGCTTCCATTTTAAATTTCACGAAGATCAGAGCTCGTTTGAAATATTAATTTAAATTTTCAATTTTGCCTTCAGACATAAAATGTCACAAAAACATTTCAATTTTACACAATGAACGGAAAACCCACCAAATATTTTGATGTCAAATGCTTCCATTTTAAATTTCATGAAGATCTAAGCTAGTTTGAAATATTAATTTAAAGTTTCAATTTTTCTCCCGGACGTAAAATGTGTCACAAAAAAGTTTCGGTTTTGCACAATCAGAGGAAAACCCACCTAATATTTTGATGTCAAATGCTTCCATATTAAATCTTATGAAGATAAGAGCTCATCTAAAATATTAATTTAAATTTTCAATTTTGCTCAATCAGAGGAAAACCTACCTAATATATTGATGTCAAATGTTTACATTTTAAATTTCAGAAAGTTCCGAGCTCGTTTGAAATATTAATTTAAAGTTTAAATTTTGCTCAATCAGAGGAAAACCCACCCAAAATTTTGATGTCAAATGCTTCCATTTTAAATTTCACGAAGATCGAAGCTTGTTTGAAATATTAATTCAAAGTTTCAATTTTACACAATTAGAGGAAAACCCACCTAATATTTTGATGTCAAATGCTTCCATTTTAAATTTCACGAAGATTAGAGCTTGTTTGAAATATTAATTTAAAGTTTTAATTTTTCTCAATCAAAGGAAAACTCACCTAATATTTTGATCTCAAATGCTTCCATTTTAAATTTCATGAAAATCTGAGCTCGTTTGAAATATTAATTCAAAGTTTCAATTTTGCTCCGAGACGTAAAAATGTGTTACACAAAAGTTTCAATTTTGCACAATCAGATGAAAACCCACCTAATATTTTAATGTCAAATGCTTCTATTTTAAATTTCACAAAGATCGGATCTCATTTGAAATATTAATTTAAAGTTTCAATTTTGCCTCCAGACGTAAAACGTGTCACAAAAAATTTTCAATTTTGCACAATCGGAGGAAAACCCACCTAAAATTTCGATGTCAAATGCTTCCATTTTAAATTTCTTGAAGATCTGAGCTTGTTTGAAATATTAATTTAAAGTTTCAATTTTTCTCCCGGACATAAAACATGTCACAAAAAAGTTTTAATTTTGCACAATCAGAGGAAAACCCACTTAATATTTTTTATGTCAAATGCTTCCATTTTAATTTTCATGAAGATCGGAGCTCATTTGAAATATTAATTTAAATATCAATTTTTCTCAATCAGAGGAAAACCCACCTAATATTTTGATATCAAATGCTTCCATTTTAAATTTCACGAAGATCCAAGCTCATTTGAAATATTAATTTAAAGTTTGAATTTTACACAATCAGAGGAAAACCCACCTAATATTTTATTGTCAAATGCTTCCATTTTAAATTTTACGAAGATCATAGCTCATTTGAAATATTAATTTAAAGTTTCAATTTTCCTCCGAACGTAAAATATGTCACAAAAAAGTTTTAATTTTGCACAATCAAAGGAAAACCCACCTAATATTTTGATGTCAAACGCTTCCATTTTAAATTGCATGAAGATCCGAGCTCATTTGTAATATTAATTTAAGGTTTCAGTTTTCCTCTCGGACAAAAAACTTGTCACAAAAAAGTTTCAATTTTGCATAATCAAAGGAAAACCACCAAATATTTTGATGTCAAATGCTTCCATTTTAAATTTCACGAAGATCCGACCTCATTTGAAATACTAATTTAAAGTTTCAATTTTACACAATCAGAGGAAAACCCACCTAATATTTTGATGTCAAATGCTTCCATTTTAAATTTCACGAAGATCGGAGCTTGTTTGAAATATTCATTTAAAGTTTCAATTTTTCTTAGTTAGAGGAAAACCCACCTAATATTTTGATGTCAAATTCTTCCATTTTAAATTTCATGAAGATTTGAGCTCGTTTGAAATATTAATTTTAAAGCTTCAATTTTGCTCCCAGACATAAAAATGTGTCACAAAAAAGTTTCAATTTTCCACAATCAGATGAAAACCCATCTAATATTTTTATGTCAAATGCTTCCATTTTAAATTTCACGAAGATCAGAGCTCGTCTGAAATATTTATTTAAAGTTTTAATTTTGCCTCTTGACGTAAAACGTGTCACAAAAAAGTTTCAATTTTGCACAATCAGAGGAAAACCCACCTAATATTTTGATGTCAAATTTTTCCATTTTAGATTTCATGAAGATCGGAGCTCGTTTGTAATATTAATTTAAAGTTTCAATTTTGCTCAATCAGAGGAAAACCCACCTAATATTTTGATGTCAAATGCTTCCATTTTAAATTTCATGAAGATTCAATCTCATTATAAATATTAATTTAAAATTTCAATTTTACACAATCAGAGGAAAACCCACCTAATATTTTGATGTCAAATGCTTCCTTTTTAAATTTCACAAAGATCAGAGCTCGTTTGAAATATTAATTTAAAATTACAATTTTGCTCAATCAAAGGAAAACCCACCTAATATTTTGATGTCAAATACTTCCATTTTAAATTTCATGAAGATCCGAGCATGTTTGAAATATTAATTTAAAGTTTCAATTTTGCTCCTAGATGTAAAAACGTGTCACAAAAAATTTTACATTTTTCACAATCAAATGAAAACCCACATTTTATTTTGATGTCAAATGCTTCCATTTTAAATTTCACGAAGATCAGAGCTCATTTGAAATAGTAATTTAAAGTTTACATTTTGCCTCCGGACGTAAAACGTGTCACAAAAAAGTTTCAATTTTGCACAATTAGAGGAAAACCCACCTAATATTTTGATGTCAAATGCTTCCATTTTAAATTTCACAAAGATCTGAGCTCATTTGAAATATTAATTTAAAGTTTCAATTTTGCTCAATCAGAGGAAAACCCACCTAATATTTTGATGTTAAATGCTTCCATTTTAAATTTCTTGAAGATTTGAGCTCGTTTGGAATATTAATTTAAGGTTTCAATTTTACATAATCAGAGGAAAATCCACCTAATATTTTGATGTCAAATGCTTCCATTTTAAATTTCACAAAGATTGGATCTCATTCGAAATATTATTTTAAAGTTTCAAATTTGCTTAGTCAGAGGAAAACCCAATTAATCTTTTGATGTTAAATGCTTCGATTTTAAATTTCACGAAGATTCGAGCTTGTTTGATATATTAATTTAAAGTTTCAATTTTGCTCCCAAACGTAAAATCGTGTAACAAAAAAATTTGAATTTTGCACAATCAAATAAAAACCCACCCAATATTTTGATGTCAAATGCTTCTATTTTAAATTTCACGAAGATCGAAGGTCGTTTGAAATATGAATTTAAAGTTACAATTTTTCCTCCGGATGTAAAAACGTGTCAAAAAAAAGTTTCAATTTTGCAGAATCAGAGGAAAACTCACGTAATATTTTTATGTCAATTGCTTCCATTTTAAATTTCATGAAGATCCGAGGTCGTTTGAAATATTAATTTAAAGTTTAAATTTTGATCCCGGATGTAAAACATGTCACAAAAAAGTTTCAATTTTGCAAAATCAAAGGAAAACCCACCTAATATTTTGATGTCAAATGTTTCCATTTTAAATTTCATGAAGATTAGAGCTCGTTTGAAATATTAATTTAAAGTTTCAATTCTGCTCAATCAGAGGAAAACCCAACCTAATATTTTGATGTCAAATGCTTCCATTTTAAATTTCATGGAGATTCATGCTCATTTGAAATATTAATTTAAAGTCTCAATTTTACACAATCAGACAAAAACCCACCTAATATTTTAATGTCAAATACTTCCATTTTAAATTTCACGAAGATCAGAGCTTATTTTAAAAATTAATTTCAAGTTTCATTTTTCCTTAGTCAAAGAAAAACCCACGTAATATTTTCATGTCAAATTCTTCCATTTTAAATTTCATGAAGATTAGAGCTCGTGTGAAATATTAATTTAAAGTATCAATATTGCTCAGTTAAACTAAAACCCACATAATATTTTGATGTAGAATGCATCCATTTTAAATTTTACGAAGATCCAAGCTCGTTTAAAATATTAATTTAAACTTTCAATTTTGCTCCCAGACATGAAAATATGTCACAAAAAAGTTTCAATTTTGCACAATTAGATGAAAACCCACCTAATATCTTGATGTTAATTACTTCCATTTTAAATTTCATGAAAATCAGAGCTGGTTTGAAATATTAATTTAAAGTTTCAATTTTGCTCAATCGGAGGAAAACCCACCAAATATTTTGATGTCAAATGCTTCCATTTTAAATTTCACAAAGATTCAAGCTCTTTTGAAATATTAATTTAAAGTTGCAATTTTACACAATCAGAAGACAACCCACCTAATATTTTGATGAACAATGCTTCTATTTTAAATTTCACGAAGATCGGAGCTCATTTGAAATATTAATTTAAATTTTCTATTTTTCTAAGTCAGAGGAAAACCCACCTAATATTTTGATGTTAGATGCTTCCATTTTAAATTTCACGAAGATCCGAGCTCATTTGAAATAATAATTTAAAGTTTCAATTTTGCTCCCAGACGTAAAAATGTGTCACAAAAAAGTTTCAATTTTGCACAATCAGATGAAAACCCACCTAATATTTTGATGTCAAATACTTCCATTTTAATTTTCACAAAGATCGGAGCTCGTTTGAAATATTAATTTAAAGTTTCAATTTTGCCTCCGGACGTAAAATGTGTCTCAAAAAAGTTTCAATTTTTCACAATCAGAGGAAAACCCACCTAATATTTCTATGTCAAATGCTTCCTTTTTAAATTTTATGAAGATTCGACCTCATTTGAAATATTAATTTAGAGTTTCAATTTTTCTCCCGGACATAAAACGTGTCATAAAAAAGGTTCAATTTTGCACAATAAGAGGAAAACCAACCTAATATTTTGATGTCAAATGCTTCCATTTTAAATTTCATGAAGATCAAAGCTCGTTTGAAATATTAATTTAAATTTTGAATTTTGCTCAATCAGAGGAAAGCCCACCTACTATTTTGATGTCAAATGTTTCCATTTTAAATTTCACTAAGATCTGAGCTCGTTTCAAATATTTATTTAAAGTTTCAATTTTACACAATTAGAGGAAAACCCACCTATTATTTTGATGTCAAATGCTTCCATTTTAAATTTCATGAAGATCGGAGCTCGTTTGAAATATTAATTTAAAGTTTCAATTTTTCTTAATTAGAGGAAAACCCACCTAATATTTTATATGTCAAATGCTTCCCTTTTAAATTTTACAAAAATCTGAACTTGTTTTAAATATTAATTTAAAGTTTCAATTTTGCTCCCAGACGTAAAAATGTGTCACAAAAAAGTTTCAATTTTGCACAATCAGATGAAAACCCACCTAATATTTTGATGTCAAATACTTCCATTTTAAATTTAACAAAGATCAGAGCTCGTTTGAAATATTAAATTAAAGTTTCAGTTTTTCCTTCAGACTTAAAACGTGTCACAAAAAAGTTTCAATTTTGCACAATCAGAGGAAAACCAACCTAATATTTTGATGTCAAATGCTTCCTTTTTAAATTTCATGAAGATCCGATCTCATTTGAAATATTAATTTAAAGTTTCAATTTTGCTCTCAGACATAAAACGTGTTACAAAAAAGTTTTAATTTTGCACAAACAGAGGAAAACCCACCTAATATTTTGATGTCAAATGCTTCCATTTTAAATTTCATGAATATCAGAGCTTGTTTGAACTATTAATTTAAAGTTTCAATTTTTCTCAATCAGAGGAAAATCCATGTAATATTTTGATGTCAAATACTTCTATTTTAAATTTCATGAAGATCCAAGCTCGCTTGAAATATTAATTTAAATTTTCAATTTTACATAATCAGAGGAAAACCCACCTAATATTTTAATGTCAAATGCTTCCATTTTAAATGTCACAAAGATTGGAGCTCGTTTGAAATATTAATTTAAAGTTTCAATTTTTCTCAGTCAGAGGAAAACCCACCTAATATTTTGATGTCAAATGCTTCCATTTTAAATGTCACGAAAATCAAAGCTCTTTTGAAATTTTAATTTAGAGTTTCAATTTTGCTCCCACACGTAAAAATATGTCACAAAAAAGTTTCAATTTTGCACAATCAGAGAAAAACCACCTAATATTTTGATGTCAAATTCTTCCATTTTAAATTTCACGAAGATCGGAGCTAGTTTCAAATATTAATTTAAAGTTTCAATTTTGCCTCCAAACGTAAAACATGTCATAAAAAAGGTTCAATTTTTCATAGTCAGAGGAAAAATCACCAAATATTCTGATGTCAAATGCTTCCATTATAAATTTCATGAAGATCCGAGCTTCGTTTGAAGTATTAATTCAAACTTTCAATTTTTCTCCAGGGCATAAAATGTGCTACAAATTTTTTTTAATTTTGCACAATCAGAGGAAAACCCACCTAATATTTTGATGTCAAATGCTTCTATTTAAATTTCACAAAGATCGGAGCTTGTTTGAAATATTAAATTAAAGTTTCAATTTTGCTCAATCAGAGGAAAACCCACATAATATTTTGATGTCAAATGCTTCCATTTTAAATTTCACGAAGACCGCAGCTCGTTTAAAATATTATTTTAAAGTTTCAATTTTACACAATCAGAGGGAAACCCTCCTAATATCTTGATGTCAATTGCTTCCCTTTTAAATTTTACGATGATCAGAGCTCATTTAAAATATCAATTTAAAGTTTCAATTTTGCTTAGTTAGAGGAAAACCCACCTAACATTTGGATGTCAAATACTTCCAATTTAAATTTCACAAAGATCTGAGCTCGTTTGAAATATTAATTTAAAATTTCAATTTTTCTCAGTCAGAGGAAAACCCACCTAATATTTTGATGTCAAATGGTTCCATTTTTAATTTCACGAAGATTCGAGCTTGTTTGAAATATTAATTTAAAGTTTAAATTTTGCTCCCAAACGTAAAAATGTGTCACAAGAAAGTTTCAATTTTGCACAATCAGAGGAATACCCACCTAATATTTTGATGTCAAATGCTTCCTTTTTAAATTTCACAAAGATCAGAGCTCGTTTGAAATATTAATTTAAAGTTTCAATTTTGCTCAATCAGAGGAAAACCCACCTAAAATTTTGATGTCAAATGCTTCCATTTTAAATTTCACGAAGATCAGAGCTCGTTTGAAATATTAATTTAAAGTTTCAATTTTGCTCCCAAACCTAAAAATTTGTCACACAATTTTTTTAATTTTGCACAATAAGATGAAAACCCACCAAATATTTTGATGTCAAATGCTTCCATTTTAATTTTCACAAAGATCGGAGCTCGCTTGAAATATTAATTTAAAGTTTCAATTTTGCCTCCAGACGTAAAATGTGTCACAAAAAAGTTTCAATTTTTGCACAATCAGAGGAAAACTAACCTAATATTTTGATTTCAAATGCTTCCATTTTAAATTACAGGAAGATCTGAGCTCATTTGAAATATTAATTTAAACTTTCAATTTTGCTCCTCGACGTAAAATGTGTGACAAAAAAGTTTCAATTTTGCACAATCAGAGGAAAACCCACCTAATATTTTGATGTAAAATGCTTGCATTTTAAATTTCACAAAGATCGGAGCTCGTTTGAAATATTAATTTAAAGTTTCAATTTTTCTCAATCAGAAGAAAACCCACCTAATATTTTGATGTTAAATCATTTTAAATTTCACGAAGATCAGAGCTCGTTTGAAATATTAATTTAAAGTTTCAATTTTAAACAGTTAGAGGAAACCCCACCTAATATTTTGATGTCAAATGCTTCCATATTAAATTTCATGAAGATAGGAGCTCATTTGAAATATTAATTTAAAGTTTCAATTTCGCTCAATCAAAGGAAAACCCACCTAATATTTTTATGTCAAATGCTTCCATTTTAAATTTCAGATTTGAGCTCATTTGAAATATTAATTTAAAGTTTCAATTTTACACAATCAGAGGAAAACCCACCTAATATTTTGATGTCAAATGCTTCCATTTTATATTTCACGAAGATCAGAGCTCATTTGAAATATTAATTTTAGGTTTCAATTTTGCTCAGTCAGAGGAAAAGCCACCTAATAGTTTGATGTCAAATGCTTCCATTTTAAATTTCACGAAGATTCGAGCTCGTTTGAAATATTAATTTAAAGTTTCAATTTTGCTCCCAGACGTAAAAAAATTTCACAAAAAAGAATGTCAATTTTCCTCAGTCAGAGGAAAAACCACCTAATATTTTGATGTCAAATGCTTCCATTTTAAATTTCACGAAGATCTGAGCTCGTTTGAAATATTAATTTAAAGTTTCAATTTTGCTCCCAGACGTAAAAACGTGTCACAAAAAAGTTTCAATTTTGCATAATCAGATGAAAACCCACCTAATATTTTGATGTCAAATTCTTCCATTTTAAATTTCACAAAGATCGGAGCTCATTTAAAATACTAATTTAAAGTTCTAATTTTGCCTCCAGACGTAAAACGTGTCACAAAAAGTTTCAATTTTTCACAACCAAAGGAAAAATCACCTAATATTTTGATGTCAAATTCTTCCATTTTAATTTTCACGAAGATCTGAGTGTTAGAATGAATTTATAATAATTGAGAGGGGGGGGGGGGGGGGGGTGAATCAGTTATCCTTAGGTCCAGATGTGCTCATATAAAACTTTATACGATTTCAACAACTCAGATCTACTCGACAACAATAAACAACAAAAGTGTACAGTTTACTGTACTAATGAAATAAGTTTACAAAAACTTAACAGTAAAACACAACATAAACACTCACACATTTTGACACCATGATTTAATGTGGAAACCCAATATGGGAAAAACCACCAGTAACATGGTAGCAAAATTTCACTCTTCTGAAGTGATGCCCTGTTAGGAGCCAACCCTGTTAAAGGTTACAAAACACATTGTCAAATGTGACCTGGTTAAGGGATTTGATCACCGTGTTAGGAGTGGCCTTGTTAGAGGACCTAGGACATTCGAATCTGAATGTCACCTTGCTCAAAGGATTTATACAATGACTGTTAGGTCAACCTGGTTAATGGATTTGAACTGATACAGTGGTTAAAAAGTAATTAGTAGGTGTGATCTGATACATACAAATTACTTTGCAAATCCAGATTCAATTTCAGCTCTAATGCTAATTCAATGAGTGGCCTCCATTTTCATCTCAAACATCAGATCTGCTTGGAAATCAATCAAGCAATCTCGCTCTGCTTCTCTACCTAGTCATCTCTGCTAGATCTTTCTTATCAGTCAATTAACCATGCAATACTCTTGCATACAACTTCTCCTTACTTGGATACATAATAATAACCTTAGTAGGTTACATTATACCTCTTCATCTAGGTCAGATAGATCTTTTTCCGCTTAATCAAGATCGCAGATCTTAGGTTAGGTCAGATCCAATGGATCTTTCCATCTTTACATTTAATTTACTTCTCCAATACAGTCATTAATTAAACATTGAATCCATGTGAAAATAATGGTTTCCCTTGTATTAAATGAGTGTGGACCAATCTTAATTAACAATGCATATCCCAATAAAACCAATTATGTCGGCCAAAGATCTCAAATCTTATCAAGTACTAAAATATTACTACTTGGCTTTCTCTCTCCCTTGACATTTCACTGGTGCTCGACATCATATTTTCTTTTCTCAGCATCACCTTTCACTTTTCTTGGCATCGACTTTTCTTTGCTCAGCATCGACCTTCTAGTGAACTATCAGTGAAAGACAAACAACATATCACTTTTCCAAAGTGCCAAATGATCAAGTACCCTAGTGTATACTCATAACTCAACCATTTCCTTGGTCTTCTTGTTATCCTATTCTTCAAATATTCATCAATCAATAGATATGGTACTCAAAGATACAACAATAGTCTCACCAGTTACGGTTTGACATCAATGAAGAAATAACAATTGTTTACATAATAGAAATCTTTCCAACAATCTCCCTCTTTGGCATTGATGGCAACACTAAACTATAAAACAATAATTTTCAACCAAAGTTACCATACAATCCAAAAAGTGTGTGTGTTCCTGATATGAACAGATATTCATTAATGTCTTTAGCTTCATTTTGATTCTCATCTATAAAATATTACTCACTCTGTGTCTGTAATCACACTAATATCTTTCTGTGTCTGTTCAGCTCCCTCTTTTAGTGATATCTCCCTTGTATCTATTTTTATCAGTAATTTGTTTTAGCAATAATCTCCCTCTTTGACAACAATGCCAAAGATGTTGACATCTTCATTATGCAAATTCATCTTATTCTAATATTTGTATCATGTTGTTCCTGTCATATTTTTTTATGACTGATCTTATTTTCTATTCTTGTCTTATACTTCATAGTTTTTAGGTGGCATCCTAAAAATTTGGCTCACTGTTCATCAATGTGTCAAGTGTTCTGATTAAAAAATTTGATGCAATAGTGCTATTACGAACTAGTTAGCCTCTACTAGGGGAATCACCCCCAATTTACCTCTTAGATACTCATAAGCATCCTTGGGCAATTATTTTGTAAATATGTTTGCCCACTGTTCCTTAGTGTTCACATATTCCAGTCTCACTTCCTTCTTATGAACTAGTTCCCTCAAGTAATGATACTTGATATCTATATGTTTTGTCTTAGAGTGAATTACAAGATTTTTAGAAATATTAATGGCACTTGTGTTATCACAATATATGACAATTGGTTTTGTGATCTCCTTCTTCATACCTTTTAGTAGTTTCTTCAACCATACAATATTTGACCAATTAACTCTTGTTGCCACATACTCGGCTTCAGCTATAAATTGTGAGGTGCAATTCTATTTCTTTCTTCTCTAGGAAATTAATTTTTTGCCGAAAATAAAGTCTCCTCCTATGGTGCTTTTTCTATCATCCACATTACTAGCCCAGTCATAATCAGTATAGACTCTAAGTTCAAACTTGTCATTCCTTTTGTAATATAGGCCATAATCTTCTGTACCTTTCAAATATCTCAGATTTCTTTTCACTACCATTATATTGTGTCTTTTGGATTTGTAGAAAATCTAGCACCAATTCCAACTGCTAATGCAGTATCAAGTCTACTGTATACAACATATTGCAGCTTACCAATCATTGATCTGTACAGTGTTTTATTTACCTCTTCTATATCATCATTCTTTGTTAGCTTTTGTCTAGTATCCATGGGTGTACTCACTGGTTTTGAATCTTCCATACCAAAATTTTTTAGTATCTCCTTGACATATTTTGATTGAGTAATATAGATACCATTCTTCATTTGATGTATTTGTAAACCAACAAAGAATTTTATCTCACCAAACATAGACATTTCAAATTTAGTTTGCATCTCTTTTGAAAATGCTTTGCATATCACATCTTGTCCACTGAATATGATATCATCAACAAACATTTTGGCCAAAAAAATTCGTTTACCTTGCTCTGTCTTCAAATACAGATTGTTGTTGTCATTTTTTCTTGCAAATCCAATCTTTATCAGATAATTGTGCAATCTTTCATACCATGCTCTGGGTGCTTGTTTCAGTCCATATAATGCCTTGTGTAGTCTGCAAACCATGTTCCTCTTGCTTGGGTAAACAAATCCATCAACTTGTTCAATATATACTTCCTCTTCTAATATCCCATTTAGAAATGTTGTCTTCACATCCATTTGATAAAGTTTAAATCCTTTGGAGGCTGCATATGCAAGTAGAGTTCTTATACCTTTCAATCTTGCAACTCAGGTGAATTTCTCTCCATAGTCAATTCCTTCCTCTTGTGCATAACCTTTGCATATCAGTCTTGCTTTATTCCTTGTTACCTCTCCATGTTTATTCATCTTGTTTCCTAATACCCACTTAGTACCAATTACATTTTTGTTTTCAGGCCTTGGTACTAGTGTCCATGTCTTGTTCTTTTCAATCTGGTTTATCTCTTCATTCATGGCTTGAATCTAGTCTTCATTATCTAAAGCATCTTTTACTGTCTTAGGCTCAAAATCACATAGAAAACATGTATCTTCTCTTAATTTGCTTCTTGTCATAACTGTGGAATCCTTTGCTCCTATGATTTGATCAGGTTTATGGTGCCTTCTCACATATTTTTCCAAAGTAGGCTCCTTCTCAGCTATAGTTTGATCATTCATGTTCAGTTTAGGTTGAAACTATGACTCAACATCTCCATCAGATAGCTCAACAGTCACCTCCTGTTGCCAACCAATTTCATTCTATGTCTCGGTAGGTGAAGACTGTTGCTCGACACCTTCATTCTTAGTATCCTTCAAATCCTCCTCTTCAGGATAAGTGAATGATATGTAATTCTCAGGTTCAATCATAGTTTCAGCTTCATTTCTCTCTGCATATTCATCAATTCTAACATTTTCACTTTCCACAATTTTTTTAGTGTTAGAATTTAAGAATTTGTATGTCTTACTCTTAGTAGAATATCCAAGAAATATGCCTTCTTCTTCTTTAGCATCAAGTTTACCATTTCTATTTTCTTTCAGTATAAAACATCTACTCACAAAGACTTTAAAATAACTTACAGTAGGTGCATATCCATACCATAGCTCATAAGGTGTAGTATTTGTACCTTTTTTGACTTGTACTCTGTTCAAGGTATAAACTGTTATACTTACAACTTCTCTCCAATATTTCTATGCAACATTTTTCTCCATCATTAATGTTCTGGCACAATCCATAATAGATCAATTTATTCTTTTAGCTATACCATTCTGTGGTGGTGTCCTAGGTGCAGACATATGTATTTTTATCCCTTGGTCATTGTAGAACCTGTTAAACTCATTAGAAATGAACTCAACTCCTCTATCAGATCTTAGACATTTCAGACTCTTACCTGTTTCCTTTTCAACTTTTGCCAAGTACCACTTAAATAACTGGAATGCATCAAATTTTTCTTTAAGAAACATAACAGTCATCATCCTAGAGTAGTCATCTACAAATTGAATAAATTATTTGTCTCCACAGTAAATTTTCTCACTAATATGTCCACAAAGGTCTGTATGAACCAATTCCAAAATATTCTAAGAAGTATGAGTTTTTCTATTAAAGCTAGATTTAGTCATTTTGCCCAATTGACATTGCTTACACATTGCATTCTCAGGTTTCTTTAACTTAGGCAGCCCTCTGACCATTTTCAATTTACTTATGCTTACCAAGTTATCAAAGTTAACATGACATAACCTCTTATGCCATAACCAAACATCATTATATTGTTTAAACAAGCATGTCTCTTCAGCTAAGTCTAGATAAAATAAGTTACCTCTAGTCTTCTCACCACTTCCAACTAATTCTCCATTGGCATCATAGATCTTTGCTTTCCTGTGATGGAATTTTAGCTCTAATGATAATTCACAGAATGGCCTCCATTTTCATCTCTAAATTCAGATCTACTTGGAAATCCATCAACCAATCACGCTTTGCTTCTCTGCTCAACCTTCTATGCTAGATCTTGCCAATCAATCAATTAAAAATGCAATACTCTTTCATACAAATTCTCCTTACTTGGATACATAACAATAACCTTAGTAGGTTATATTATACCTCTTGATGTAGGTCAAATAGATCTTTTGCCTCTTAATCAAGATCGTAGATCTTAGGTTAGGTCAGATCCAACACATCTTTCTATCTTAACATTTAATTTACTTCTTCAATACAGTCATTAATTAAACATTGAATCCATGCACTAATAATAGTTTCCCATGTATGAAATGAGTGTGGAACAATCTTAGTTAACAATGTATATCCCAATTAAATCAACTATCCAACCAGAGATCTCAAATCCTATCAATTACTAAAATACTGCTACTCAGCTTTCTCTGTCTCCCTCGGCATTTGACTAGCGCTCAACATCATCTTTGCTTTGCTCGGCATCAAATTTTTCTTTACTCGTCATCAACTTTGCTTTTCTCAGCATCAACCTTCCAGCAAACTGTCAGTGAAAGATAAACAACATATCACTTTGCCAAAGTGCCAAATTATCAAGTACCCTAGTGTATACTCATGACTCAACCATTTCCCTGGTCTTCTTGTTATCCTATTCTTCAAATCTTCATCAATCAATACATATGGTACTCAAACATACAACAATAGTCTCACCAATTACAGTTTGATATCAATGACAAAATAATAATTTTCTACATTATAGCAATCTTTCCAACACTAAGCTTGTTTGAAATATTAATTTAAAGTTTCAATTTTTCTCCCAGACGTAAAATATGTCACAAAAAAGTTTTAATTTTACACAATCAGAGGAAAACCCACCTAATATTTTGATGTCAAATGCTTCCATTTTGAATTTCACGAAGATCCAAGCTCATTTGAGTATTAATTTAAAGTTTCAATTTTGCTCCCAGACGTAAAAATGTGTCAGAAGAAAGTTTCAATTTTGCACAATCAGATGAAAACCCACCTAATATTTTTATGTCAAATGCTTCCATTTTAAATTTCACTATGATTGGAGCTCGCTTGAAATATTAATTTAAATTTTCAATTTTTCTCAGTTAGAGGAAAACCCACCTAATATTTTGATGTCAAATGGTTCCATTTTTAATTTCACGAAGATTCAAGCTCGTATGAAATACTAATTTAAAGTTTAAATTTTGCTCCTAGATGTAAAAATATGTCACAAAAAATTTTCAATTTTGCAAAATCAGAGGAATACCCACCTAATATTTTGATGTCAAATGCTTCCATTTTAAATTTCACAAAGATCGGAGCTCACTTGAAATATTAATTTAAAGTTTCAATTTTGCTCAATCAGAGGAAAACCCACCTAAAATTTTGATGTCAAATGCTTCCATTTTGAATTTCATGAAGATCTGAGCTCGTTTGAAATATTAATTTAAAGTTTCAATTTTGCTCCCAAACCTAAAAATGTGTCACACAATTTTTTTTAATTTTGCACAATAAGATGAAAACTCACCAAATATTTTGATGTCAAATGCTTCCATTTTAAATTTCACGAAGATCGGAGCTCCTTTGAAATATTAATTTAAAGTTTCAATTTTGCCTCCAGACGTAAAATGTGTCACAAAAAAGTTTCAATTTTTGCACAATCAGAGGAAAACTAACCTAATATTTTGATTTCAAATGTTTCCATTTTAAATTACACGAAGATCCGAGCTCGTTTGAAATATTAATTTAAACTTTCAATTTTGCTCCCGGACGTAAAACGAGTCAGAAAAAAGTTTCAATTTTGCACAATCAGAGGAAAACCCACCTAATATTTTGATGTAAAATGCTTCCATTTTAAATTTCATGAAGATTAGAGCTCGTTTGAAATATTAATTTAAAGTTTCAATTTTGCCTAATCAGAAGAAAACCCACCTAATATTTTGATGTCAAATCATTTTAAATTTCATGAAGATCGGAGCTGGTTTGAAATATTAATTTAAAGTTTCAATTTTAAACAATCAGAGGAAAACCCACCTAATATTTTGATGTCAAATGCTTCCATATTTAATTTCACGAAGATCGGAGCTCATTTGAAATATTAATTTAAAGTTTCAATTTCACCCAATCAAAGGAAAACCCACCTAATATTTTTATGTCAAATGCTTCCATTTTAAATTTCATGAAGATTCAAGCTCATTTGAAATATTAATTTAAAGTTTCAATTTTACACAATCAGAGGAAAACCCACCTAATATTTTGATGTCAAATGCTTCCATTTTAAATTTCGTGAAGATAGGAGCTCATTTGAAATATTAATTTTAAGTTTCAATTTTGCTCAGTCAAAGGAAAAGCCACCTAATGTTTTGATGTCAAATGCTTCCATTTTAAATTTCACGAAGATCTGATCTCATTTGAAATATTAGTTTAAAGTTTCAATTTTGCTCCCAGACGTAAAGAAATTTCACAAAAAAGTTTCAGTTTTGCTCAGTCAGAGGAAAACCCACCTAATATTTTGATGTCAAATGCTTCCATTTTAAATTTCAAGAAGATTTGAGCTCATTTGAAATATTAATTTAAAGTTTCAATTTTGCTCCCAGACGTAAAAACGTGTCACAAAAATTTTTCAATTTTGCAAAATTAGATGAAAACCCACCTAATATTTTGATGTCAAATTCTTCCATTTTAAACTTCACGAAGATCAGAGCTCATTTCAAAAATTAATTTAAAGTTCCAATTTAGCCTTTGGACGTAAAATGTGTCACAAAAAAGTTTCAATTTTTCACAATCAGAGGAAAAATTGCCTAATATTTTGATGTCAAATGCTTCCATTTTAAATTGAACAAAGATCCAAGTGTTAGAATGAATTTAGAATAACTTAGAGGTGGGGTGAATCAGTTATCCTAAGGTCCAGATGTGCCCATTTAAAATTTATACCATTTCAACAACTCAGATCTGCTCGACAGCAATAAACAACAAAAGTGTACAGTTTACTGTAATAATGAAATAAGCTTACAGAAACTTAACAGTAAAACACAACATAAACACTCAAACATTTTGACACCATGATTTAATGTGGAAAACCAATATGGGAAAAACCACCAGTAACATGCTACCAAAATTTCACTCTTCTGAAGTGATGCCCTGTTAGGAGCCAACCCTGTTAAAGGTTACAAAACACATTGTCAAATGTGACCTGGTTAAGGGATTTAATCACCCTGTTAGGAGTGGCCTTGTTAGAGGACTTCAAACATTCCAATCTAAATGTCACCTTGCTCAAAGGATTTATATAATGACTGTTAGGTCAACCTGGTTAAAGGATTTGAACTGATAAAATGGTTAAAAAGTAATCAACAAGTGTGATCTGATACATACAACTTACTTTGCAAATCCAGATCCAATTTCAGTTCTAATGCTAATTCACTGAGTGGCCTCCATTTTCATCTCAAACTTCAGATCTGCTTAGAAATCCATCAAGAAATATCGCTCTGCTTCTCTACTCATCCTTCTCTGCTAGATCTTGCTAATCAGTCAATTAACCATGCAATACTCATTCATACAACTTATCCTTACTTGGATACATAATAATAACCTCAGTAGGTTATAATATACCTCTTCATCTAGGTTAGATAGATCTTTTGCCGCTTAATCAAGATCGTAGATCTTAGGTTAGGTCAGATCCAATGGATCTTTCCATCTTTACATTTAATTTACTTCTCCAATACAGTCATTAATTAAACATTGAATCCATGCACTAATAATGATTTCCATTGTATTAAATGAGTGTGGACCAATCTTAATTAATAATGCATATCCCAATAAAATCAATTATGTCAGCTAGAGATCTCAAATCTTATCAATTACTAAAATACTACTGCTCAGCTTTCTCTCTCCCTCAGCATTTCACTGGCGATTGACATCATATTTGCTTTGCTCAACATAACCTTTCACTTTTCTTGGCATTGAGTTTGCTTTGCTCGGCATCGACCTTCCAGTGAATAGTCAGTGAAAGATAAACAACATATCACTTTGCCAAAGTGTCGAATGATCAAGTACCCTGGTGTATACTCATAACTCAACCATTTCCTTGGTCTTCTTGTTATCCTATTCTTCAAATATTCATCAATCAATAGATATGGTACTCAAACATACAACAATAGTCTCACTAGTTACGGTTTGACATCAATAAAAAAATAACAATTGTTTACATTATAGAAATCTTTCCAACAATCTCCCTATTTGGAATTGATGGCAACACTAAACTGTAAAACAATAATTTTCAACCAAAGTTACTATACAATCAAAAAAGTGTGTGTGTTCCTGATATGAACAGATATTCATTAATGTCTTTAGCTTCATTTTGATTCTCATCTGTAAAATATTACTCCCTCTGTGTCTGTAATCACACTGATATCTTTCTGTGTCTGTTCAGCTCCCTCTTTTAGTGATATCTCCCTTGTATCTATTTTTATCAGTAATTTTTTTTAACAATAATCTCCCTCTTTGAAAATAATGCCAAAGATGTTGACATCTTCATTATGAAGATTCATCTTATTCTAATCTTTGTATCATGTTGTTCCTTTCATCTTTGTTTATGACTTATCTTTTCTATGTTTGTCTTCTACTTCATAGTTTTTCATAGTTTTTAGGCAGCATCCTAAAAATGTGACTCACTGTGCATCAATGTGTCAAGTGTTCTGATTAAAATATTTGATGCAATAGTGCTATTCAGAACTAGTTAGCCTCTACTAGGGGAATCACGCCCAATTTACCTCTTAGATACTCATGAGCATCCTTGGGCAATGCTTTTGTAAATATGTTTGCCCACTGTTCTTTAGTGTTCACATATTCCAGTCTCACTTCCTTCTTCTGAACTAGTTCCCTCAAGTAATGATACTTCATAGCTATATGTTATGGCTTAGAGTGCATTACAAGATTTTTAGAAATATTAATGACACTCGTGTTATCACAATATATGAAAACTGGTTATGTGATCTCCTTCTTCATACCTTTCAGTAGTTTCTTCAACCATACAATGTTTGAACAATTAACTATTTTTGCCACATACTCGGCTTCAGCTATAGATTGTGAGGTGCAATTCTATTTCTTTCTTATCCAGGAAACTAATCTTTTCCCAAAAATAAATTCTCCTCTTGTGGTGCTTTTTCTATCATCCACATTACCAACCCAGTCAGAATCAGTATAGACTCTGAGTTCAAACTTGTCATTCTTTTTGTAATATAGGCCATAATCTTCTTTACCATTCAAATATCTCAGAATCCTTTTTACTTCCATTATATTGTCTCTTTTGGATTAGTGGGAAATCTAGCAATAATTCCAACAACTAATGCAATATCAGGTCTACTATGTACAACATATTGCAGCTTACCAACCATTGATCTGTACAGTGTTTGATTTACCTCTTTTGTATCATCATTCTTTGTCAGCTTCTGTCCAGTATCCATGGGTGTACTCACTGGTTTTGAATCTTCCATACCAAAAGTTTTTAGTATCTCCTTGACATATTTTGATTGAGTAATATAGATACAATTCTTCATTTGATGTATTTGTAAACCAACAAAGAATTTTATCTCACCAAAGATAGACATTTCTTTTGAAAATGCTTTGCATATCATATCTTGTCCACTAAATATGATATCATCAACAAAAATTTTGGCCAACAAAATTCCCTTACCTTGCTTTGTCTTCAAATACAGATTGTTGTCATTTGTTCTTGCGAATCCAATCTTTATCAGATAATTGTGCAAGCTCTGGGTGCTTGTTTAAGTCCATATAATGCCTTGTGCAGTCTACAAACCATGTTCCTCTTGCTTGGGTCAACAAATCCATCAGCTTGTTCAATATATACTTCCTCTTCTAATATCCCATTTAGAAATGCTGACTTCACATCCATTTGATAAACTTTAAATCCTTTGGAGGCTGCATATGCAAGTAGAGTTCTTATACCTTCCAATATTACAACTCATGTGAATGTCTCTCCATAGTCAATTCCTTCGTCTTGTGCATAACCTTTGCATACCAGTCTTGCATTATTCCTTTTTACCTCTCCATGTTCATTCAACTTGTTTCTAAATACCCACCTAGTACCAATTACATTTTTGTTGTCAGGCCTCAGTACCAGTGTCCATGTCTTGTTCTTTTCAATCTGGTCTATCTCTTCATTCATGGCTTGAATCCAGTCTTCATTGTTTAAAGCATCTGTTATTTCCTTAGGCTCAAAATCACATAGCAAACATGTATCTTCTATTAATTTTCTTCTTGCCATAACTATGGAATCCTTTGCTCCCATGATTTGATTAGGTTTATGGTGCCTTCTCACATATCTTTCCAAAGTAGGCTCTTTCTCAGCTTCATTTTGATCATTCATCCTCAGTTCAGGTTGAAACTGACTCAGCATCTCCATCAGATAGCTCAACAATCACCTCCCATTGCCCAACAATTTTGTTTTGTGCCTCGGGAGGTGTAGACTGTTGCTCGGCACCTTCATTCTCAGTTTCCTTAGAATCCTTCTCTTCAGGATAAGTGAATGATCTGTAACTCTTAGGCTCAATCATGCTTTCAGCTTCATTTCTCTCTGCATATTCATCAATTCTAACATTTGCACTTTCCACAATTTTGTTGGTGTTAGAATTTAAGCACTTGTATGCCTTACTCTTGGTAGAATATCTAAGAAATATGCCGCCTTCTCCTTTAGCATCAAGTTTACCATTTCTATTATCTTTCAGTATAAAAAATCTACTCGCAAAGACTTTAAAATAACTTACAGTAGGTGCATATCCACACCATAGCTCATAAGGTGTAGTATTTGTACCTTTCTTGACTTGTACTTTGTTCAAGGTATAAACTGCTATACTTACAACTTCTCTCCAATATTTCTATACTTACAACATTTTTCTCCATCATTAATATTCTAGCACAATCCATGATAGATCAATTTCTTCTTTCAGCTATACCATTCTGTGGTGGTGTCCTAGGTGCAGACATATGTCTTTTTATCCCTTGGTCATTGCAGAACCTATTAAACTCATTAGAAATGAACTCAACTCCTCTGTCAGATCTCAGACATTTTAGACTCTTACCTGTTTCCTTTTCAACTTTTTCCAAGTACCACTTATATAACTGGAATGCATCAAATTTTTCTTTAAGAAACATAACAGTCATCATCCTAGAGTAGTCATCTACAAATAGAATAAATTATTTGTCTCCACAGTAAATTTTCTCATGAATAGGTCCACAAAGGTCTATATGAACCAATTCTAAAATATTCTCAGAAGTATGAGTTTTGCTATTAAAGCTAGATTTAGTCATTTTTCCCAATTGATATTGCTTACACATTGCATTCTCAGGTTTCTTTAACTTAGGCAACCGTCTAACCTTTTTCAATTTACTTATGCTTACCAATTTATCAAAGTTAACATGACATAGCCTCTTATGCCATAACCAAACATCATTATATTGTTCAAACAATCATGTCTCTTTAGCTAAGTCTAGATAAAATAAGTTACCTCTAGTCTGCTCACCACTTCCAACTAATTCTCCATTGGCATCATAGATCTTTGCTTTCCTATGATGGAATTTTATCTCTAATGATAATTCACAGAGTGGCCTCCATTTTCATCTCAAAATTTAGATCTACTTGGAAATCCATCAACCAATCTTGCTCTACTTCTCTGCTTAGCCTTCTTTGCTAGATCTTGCCAATCAGTCAATTAACCATGCAATACTCTTGCATAAAACTTCTCCTTACTTGGATACATAACAATAACCTCAATAGGTTATATTATACCTCTTGATGTAGGTCAGATAGATCTTTTTCCGCTTAATCAAGATCGTAGATCTTAGGTTAGGTCAGATCCAACAAATCTTTCCATCTTTACATTTAATTTACTGCTTCAATACAGTCATTAATTAAACATTGAATCCATGCACTAATATCAGTTTGCCATGTATTAAATGAGTGTGGACCACTATTAATTAACAATGTATATCCCAATTAAATCAACTATGTCGGCCAGAGATCTCAAATCCTATCAATTACTAAAATACTGCTACTCAGCTTTCTCTATCTTCCTCGGCATTTCACTAGCGCTCGACATCATCTTTGCTTTGCTCGACATCACCTTTCACTTTTCTCGACATCAAATTTTATTTTCTCAGCATTGACCTTCCATTGAACTGTCAATGAAAGATAAACAATATATCACTTTGCCAAAGTGCCAAATTATCAAGTACCCTAGTGTATACTCATGACTCAACCATTTCCTTGGTCTTCTTATTATGCTATTCTTCAAATCTTCATCAATCAATAGATATGGTACTCAAACATACAATAATAGTCTCACCAGTTACGGTTTGACATCAATGACAAAATAATAATTGTCTACATTATTGCAATCTTTCCAACACCGAGCTTGTTTGAAATATTAATTTAAAGTTTCAATTTTGCTCCCAGACTTAAAACATGTCACAAAATTTTTTTAATTTTGCACAATCAGAGGAAAACCCACCTAATATTTTGATGTCAAATGCTTCTATTTTTAATTTCATGAAGATCGGAGCTCGTTTGAAATATTAATTTAAAGTTTCAATTTTTTTCAATCAGAGGAAAACCCACCTAATATTTTGATGTCAAATGCTTCCATTTTAAATTTCATGAAGATCAAAGCTCGTTTGAAATTTTAATTTAAAGTTTCAATTTTACACATTCAGAGGAAAACCCACCTAATATTTTGATGTCAAATACTTCCATTTTAAATTTTGTAGAGATTCGAGCTTGATTGAAATATTAATTTAAATTTTTAATTTTTAATTTTTCTCATTCAGAGGAAAACCCACCTAATATTTTGAAGTCAAATGCTTCGATTTTAAATTTCACGAAGATCCAAGCTCCTTTGAGTATTAATTTAAAGTTCCAATTTTGCTGCTAGACGTAAAAATGTGTGAGAAGGATGTTTCAATTTTGCACAATCAGAAGAAAACCCACCTAATATTTTGATGTCAAATGCTTCCATTTTAAATTTCATGAAGATCGGAGCTCGCTTGAAATATTAATTTAAAGTTTTAATTTTTCTCAGTCAGAGAAAAACCCACCTAATATTTTGATGTCAAATGCTTCCATTTTAAATTTCACGAAGATCTGAGCTCGTTTGAAATATTAATTTAAAGTTTCAATTTTTCTCCCAGACGTAAAAATATTTCATAGAAAAATTTCAATTTTTCTCAGTCAAAGGAAAACCCACCTAATATTTTGATGTTGAATGCTTCCATTTTAAATTTCATGAAGATCCGAGCTCATTTGGAATATTAATTTAAAGTTTCAATTTTGCTCCCCGACGTAAAAATGTGTCACAAATTTTTTTCAATTTTGCACAATCAGATGCAAACTCACCTAATATTTTGATGTCAAATTCTTCTATTTTAAATTTCATGAAGATCGAAGCTCGTTTCAAATATTAATTTAAAGTTTCAATTTTGCCTCCGGAAGTAAAATGTGTCATAAAAAGTTTCAATTTTTCACAATTAGAGGAAAAATCACCTAATATTTTGATGGCAAATGCTTCCATTTTAAATTTCATGAAGATCCAATTTTGTTTGAAATATTAATTTAAAGTTTCAATTTTGCTCCCGGACGTAAAACTTGTCACAAAAAATTTTTAATTTTGCACAATCAAAGGAAAAACCAGCTAAATTTTGATCTCAAATCCTTCCATTTTAAATTTCACGAAGATCAGAGCTCATTTGAAATATTAATTTAAAGTTTTTAATTTTTCTCAATTAGAGGAAAACCCACCTAAAATTTTGATGTCAAAGGCTTGCATATTAAATTTCACGAAGATCCGAGCTCGTTTGAAATATTAATTTAAAGTTTCAATTTTACACAATTAGAGGGAAACCCACCTAATATTTTGATGTCAAATGCTTCCATTTTTGAATTTCATGAAGATCGGATCTCATTTATAATATTAATTTAAAGTTTCAATTTTTCTCAGTTAGAGGAAAACCCACATAATATCTTGATGTCAAATACTTCCATTTTAAATTTTACGGAGATTCAAGATCGTTTGAAATATTAATTTAAAGTTTCAATTTTGCTAAGTCAGAGGAAAACCAACCTAATATTTTGATGTCAAATGCTTCCATTTTAAATTTCACGAAGATCTGAGCTTGTTTGAGTATTAATTTAAAGTTTCAATTTTGCTCCTAGACGTAAAAATGTGTTAGAAGAAAGTTTCAATTTTACACAATCAGATGAAAACCCACCTAATATTTTGATGTCAAATGCTTCCATTTTCAATTTCAGGAAGATCAGAGCTCGCTTGAAATATTAATTTAAAGTTTCAATTTTGCCTCCAGACGTAAAATGTGTCACAAAAAAGTTTGAATTTTGCATAATAAGAGGAAAACCACCTAATATTTTGATGTCAAATGCTTCCATTTTAAATTTCACAAAGATCGGAGCTCGTGTGAAATATTAATTTAAAGTTTCAATTTTACACAATTAGAGGAAAACCCACCTAATATTTTGATGTCAAATGTTTCCATTTTAAATTTCATGAAGATTGGATCTCGTTTGAAATATTCATTTAAAGTTTCAATTTTGCTTAGTCAGAGAAAAACCCACCTAATATTTTGATGACAAATACTTCCATTTTAAATTTGACTAAGATCCGAGCTCGTTTGAAATATTAATTTAAAGTTTTAATTTTGCTCCCAAATGAAAAAATGTGTCACAAAAAATTTTCAATTTTCCACAATCAGATGAAAACCCACCTAATATTTTGATGTCAAATTCTTCCATTTTAAATTTCATGAAGATCGGAGCTCGTTTGAAATATTAATTTAAAGTTTCAATTTTGCCTCTAGACATAAAATGTGTCACAAAAAAGTTTCAATTTTGCACAATCAAAGGAAAATTGACCTAATATTTTCATGTCAAATGCTTCCATTTTAAATTTCACGAAGATCTGAGCTCGTTTGAAATATTATTTTAAAGTTTCAATTTTACTCCTGGACGTAAAATGTGTCCCAAAAAATTTTAAATTTTGCACAATGAAAAGAAAACCCACCTAATACTTTGATGTCAAATGCTTCCATTTTAAATTTCACAAAAATCAGAGCTCGTTAGAAATATTAGTTTAAAGTTTCAATTTTGCTCAAATAGAAGAAAACCCACCTAATATTTTGATGTCGAATCATTTTAAATTTCATGAAGATCCGAGCTCGTTTGAAATATTAATTTAAATTTTCAATTTTACACAATCAGAGGAAAACCCACCTAATATTTTGATGTCAAATGTTTCCATTTTAAATTTCACGAAGATAGGACCTTGTTTGAAATATTAATTTAAATTTTCAATTTCCCTCAATCAGAGGAAAACCACCTAATATTTTGATGTCAAATGCTTCCATATTAAATTTCACTAAGATTTGAGCTCATTTGAAATATTATTTTAAATTTTCACATTTACACAATCGGAGGAAAACTAACCTAATATTTTGATGTCAAATGGTTCCATTTTAAATGTCATGAAGATCGGAGCATGTTTGAAATATTAATTTAAAGTTTCCATTTTGCTCAGTCAGAGGAAAACCCACCTAATATTTTGATGTCAAATACTTCCATTTTAAATTTCATGAAGATCCGAGCTCGTTTAAAATATTAATTTAAAGTTTCAATTTTGCTCCCAGACATAAAAAATTTCACAAAAAAGTTTCAATTTGGTACAATCAGATGAAAACCCACCTAATATTTTGATGACAAATGCTTCCATTTTAAATTTCACAAAGATCGGAGGTCATTTGAAATATTAAATTAAAGTTTCAATTTTGCTATGTCAAAGGAAAACCCACCTAATATTATAATGTAAAATGCTTCCATTTTAAATTTCACAAAGATCCAAGCTCGTTTGAAATATTAATTTAAAGTTTCAATTTTACTCCCAGACGTAAAAATGTGTGTCACAAAAAAGTTTCAATTTTACACAATTAGATGAAAACCCACCTAATATTTTGATGTCAAATACTTCCATTTTATATTTCAAGAAGATCGGAGTTCGTTTGAAATATCAATTTAAAGTTTCAATCTTGCCTCCGGACGTAAAATGTGTCACAAAAAAGTTTGAATTTTGCACAATCAGAAGAAAACCCACTTAATATTTTGATATCAAATGCTTCCATTTTAAATTTCATGAAGATCTGAGCTTGTTTGAAATACTAATTTAAAGTTTTAATTTTGCTCCTGGACGTAAAACCTGTCACAAAAAAGTTTCAATTTTGCACAATCAGAGGAAAACCCACCTAATATTTTGATGTCAAATGCTTCCATTTCAAATTTCACAAAGTTATGAGCTCATTTTAAATATTAATTTAAAGTTTCAATTTTTCTTAATCAGAGAAAAAACCCACCCAATATTTCGATATCAAATGCTTACATTTTAAATTTCACGAAGATCCGAGCTCGTTTGAAATTTTAATTTAAAGTTTCAATGTTACACATTCAGAGGAAAACCTACCTAATATTTTGATGTCAAATGCTTCCATTTTAAATTTCACGCAGATCGGAGCCGTTTGAAATATTAATTTAAAGTTTCAATTTTTCTCAATAAGAGGAAAACCCACCTAATATTTTGATGTCAAATTCTTCCATTTTAAATTTCATGAAGATCCTAGCTCGTTTGAAATTTTAATTTTACACAATCAGAGGAAAACCCAACTAATCTTTTAATGTCAAATGCTTCCATTTTAAATTTTATGAAGGTTGGAGCTCGTTTTAAATATTAATGTAAAGTTTCAATTTTTCTCAGTCAGAGGAAAACCTACCTAATATTTAGATTTCAAATGCTTCCATTTTAAATTTCACGAAGATTTGAGCTCGTTTGAAATATTAATTTAAAGTCTCAATTTTGCACCCAGAAGTAAAAACGTGGCACAAAAAATTTTCAATTTTGCACAGTCAGATGAAAGCCAACCTAATATTTTGATGTCAAATGCTTCCATTTTAAATTTCATGAATATCGGAGCTCGTTTGAAATATTAATTTAAAGTTTAAATTTTGCCTCCGGACGTAAAACGTGGCACAAAAAAGCTTCAATTTTGCATAATAAGAGGAAAACCCGCCTAATATTTTTATGTCAAATGCTTCCATTTTAAATTACTTGAAGATCCGAGCTGATTTGAAATATTAATTTAAAGTTTCAATTTTTATCCTGGATGTAAAATGTGTCACAAAAAAGTTTCAATTTTGCACAATAAGAGGAAAACCCACCTAATATTTTTATGTCAAATGCTTCCATTTTAAATTTCATGAAGATCGGAGCTCGTTTGAAATATTAAATTAAAGTTTCAATTTTTCTCAATAGGAGGAAAACCCACCTAATATTTTGATGTCAAATACTTCCATTTTAAATTTCATGAAGATCTGAGCTTGTTTGAAATATTATTTTAAAGTTTCAATTCTACACAATCAGAGGAAAGCCCACCTAATATTTTTATGTCAAATGCTTCCATTTTAAATTTCACAAAGATCGGAGCTCATTTGAAATATTAAATTAAAGTTTCAATTTTGCTAAGTCAGAGGAAAACCCACCTAATATTTTGATGTCAAATGCTTCCATTTTAAATTTCAGGAAGATTCGAGCTCATTTGAAATATTAATTTAAAGTTTCAATTTTGCTCCCAGATGTAAAAATGTGTCACAAAAAAGTTTCAATTTTGCACAATCAGATGAAAACCCACCTAATATTTGATGTCAAATGCTTCCATTTTAAATTTCATGAAGATCGGAGCTCTTTTGAAATATTAATTTAAAGTTTCAATTCTGCCTCTAGATGTAAAACGTGTCACAAAAAAGTTTCAATTTTGCACAATCAAAGGAAAACTGACATAATATTTTGATGTCAAATGCTTCAAGTTTAAATTTCATGAATATTCGAGCTTGTTTGAAATATAATTTAAGGTTTCATTTTTTCTCCCGGACGTAAAACGTGTCACAAAAAAGTTTTAATTTTGCACAATCACAAGAAAACCACCTAATATTTTCATGTCAAATGCTTCCATTTTAAATTTCACAAAGATCTAAGCTTGTTTGAAATACTAATTTAAAGTTTTAATTTTACTCCCGGACGTAAAACGTGTCACAAAAAAGTTTCAATTTTGCACAATCAGAGGAAAACCCACCTAATATTTTTATGTCAAATGCTTCCATTTTAAATTTCACAAAGATACAAGCTCGTTTTAAATATTAATTTAAATTTTCAATTTTGCTCAATCAGAGGAAAACCCACCCAATATTTTGATGTCAAATGCTTCCATTTTAAATTTTATGAATATCGAGCTCGTTTGAAATTTTAATTTTAATTTTTGATTTTATACAATCAGACGAAAACCCACCTAATATTTTGATGTCAAATGCTTCCATTTTAATTTTCATAAATATCGGAGCTCGTTTGAAATATTAATTTAAGGTTTCAATTTTTCTCAATCAGAGGAAAACCCAGCTAATATTTTGATGTCAAATGCTTCCATTTTAAATTTCACGAAGATCCAAGCTCGTTTGAAATTTTAATTTAAAGTTTTAATTTTACACAATCAGAGGAAAACCCTTCTAATATTTTAATTTCAAATGCTTTCATTTTAAATTTCACGAAGATTGGAGCTCATTTGAAATATTAATTTAAAGTTTCAATTTTTCTCAGTCAGAGGAAAACCCACCTAATATTTTGATATCAAATGCTTCCATTTTAAATTTCACGAAGATCCGAGCTCGTTTGAAATATTAATTTAAATTTCAAAATTTTGCTCCCAGAAGTAAAAACGTGGCACAAAAATGTTTCAATTTTGCACAATCAGATGAATACCAACCTAATATTTTGATGTCAAATGCTTCCATTTTAAATTTCATGAAGATCGGAGCTCATTTGAAATATTATTTTAAAGTTTCAATTTTGCCTGCGGACATAAAACGTGTCACAAAAAGTTTCAATTTTGCACAATCAAAGGAAAATCCACCTTATATTTTGATGTCAAATGCTTCCATTTTAAATTTCACGATGATCCGAGCTCGTTTGAAATATTAATTTAAAGTTTCAATTTTGCTGACGGACGTAAAATGTGTCACAAAAAAGTTTCAATTTTTTACAATAAGAGGTTAATCCACCTAATATTTTGATGACAAATGCTTCCATTTTAAATTTCATGAAGATCGGAGCTCGTTTGAAAAATTAATTTAAAGTTTCAATTTTGCTCAATCAAAGGAAAACCCACCCAATATTCTGATGTCAAATGCTCCCATTTCAAATTTCATGAAGATCCGAGCTTGTTTGAAATTTTAATTTAAGGTTTCAATTTTACACAAACAGAGGAAAACCCACCTAATATTTTGATGTCAAATGCTTCCATTTTAAATTTCACAAAGATCGGAGCTCGTTTGAAATATTAAATTAAAGTTTCATTTTTTCTCGGTCAGAGGAAAACCCACCTAATATTTTGATGTCAAATGCTTCCATTTTAAATTTCACGAAGATCCAAGCTCGTTTGAAATATTAATTTAAAGTTTCAATTTTGCACAGTCAGATGAAAACCCACCTAATATTTTGATGTCAAAAGCTTCCATTTAAATTTCACAAAGATCGAAGCTCGTTTGAAATATTATTTTAAAGTTTCAATTTTGCATCCACAAGTAAAATGTGTCACAAAAAAGTTTCAATTTTGCACAATCAGAGGAAAACACACCTAATATTTTGATGTCAAATGCTTCCATTTTAAATTTCACGAAGATCCATGCTCATTTGAAATATTAATTTAAAGCTTCAATTTTGCTCACGGACCTAAAATGTGTCACAAAAAGTTTCAATTTTGCATAATCAGAGGAAAACCCACCTAATATTTTGATGTCAAATGCTTCCTTTTTAAATTTCATGAAGATCGGAGCTCATTTGAAATATTAATCTAAAGTTTCAATTTTACTCAATCAGAGGAAAACCCACCTAATATTTTGATGTCGAATGCCTCCATTTTAAATTTCATGAAGATCTGAGCTTGTTTAAAATATTAATTTAAAGTTTCAATTTACACCATCAGAGGAAAACTTACCTAATATTTTGATGTCAAATGCTTCCATTTTAAATTTCACGAAGATTAGAGCTCGTTTGAAATATTAATTTAAAGTTTCAATTTTTCTCAATTAGACCTAAACCCACCTAATATTTTGATGTCAAATGCTTTCATTTTAAATTTCACGAATATCTGAGCTCGTTTGAAATATTAATTTAAAGTTTCAATTTTGCTCCTAGATGTAAAAATGTGTCACATTAAAGTTTCAATTTTGCGCAATGAGAGGAAAACCCACCTAATATTTTGATGTCAAATGCTTCCATTTTAAATTTCTCGAAGATCCAAGCTGGTTTGAAATATTAATTTAAAGTTTCAATTTTGCTCCTAGATGTAAAACGTGTCACAAAAAAGCTTCAATTTTGCACAATTAGAGGAAAACCTACCTAATATTTTGATGTCAAATGCTTCCATTTTAAATTTAATGAAGATCAGAGCTTGTTTGAAATATTAATTTGAAGTTTCAATTTTACACAATCAGAGGAAAACCCACCTAACATTTTGATGTCAAATGCTTCCATTTTAAATTTCATGAAGATCGGAGCTCGTTTGAAATATTAATTTAAAGTTTCAATTTATCTCAGTTAGAAGAAAACCCAGCTAATTTTTTTATGTCAAATTCTTCCATTTTAAATTTCATGAAGATCGAAGCTCAATTGAAATATTAATTTAAAGTTTCAATTTTGCTCAGTCAGAGGAAACCGCACCTAATATTTTGATGTCAAATGCTTCCATTTTAAATTTCACGAAGATCCAAGCTCGTTTGAAATATTAATTTAAAGTTTCAATTTTGCACAATCAGATGAAAACCACCTAATATTTTGATATCAAATGCTTCCATTTTAAATTTCATGAAGATCGGAGCTCGTTTGAAATATTAAATTAAAGTTTCAATTTTGCCTCCGGACGTAAAACGTGGCACAAAAAAGTTTCAATTTTTCATAATCAGAGGAAAAACCACCTAATATTTTGATGTCAAATGCTTCTGTTTTAAATTTCATGAAGATCCAACCTCATTTGAAATATTAATTTAAAGTTTCAATTTTGCTACTAGACAAAAAATGTGTCACAAAAAAGTTTCAATTTTGCACAATTAGAGGAAAACCCACCTAATATTTTGATGTCAAATGCTTCCATTTTAAGTTTCATGATTATCAGAGCTCATTTGAAATATTAATTTAAAGTTTCAATTTTTCTCAATCAGAGGAAAACCCACCTAATATTTTGATGTCAAATGCTTCCATTTTAAATTTCATGAAGATCTGAGCTCGTTTGAAATATTAATTTAAAGTTTCAATTCTACACAATCAGAGGAAACCCACCAAATATTTTGATGTCAAATGCTTCCATTTTGAATTTCATGAAGATCGGAGCTCGTTTTAAGTATTAATTTAAAGCTTCAATTTTTCTCAGTTAGAGGAAAACCCACCTAATATTTTGATGTCAAATACTTCCATTTTAAATTTCATGAAGATTAGAGCTCATTTGAAATATTAATTTAAAGTTTCAATTTTGCTCCCAGACGTAAAAAAATGTCACAAAAAAGTTTCAATTTCACACAATCAGATGAAAACCCACCTAATATTTTGATGTTAAATGCTTTCATTTTAAATTTCACAAAGATCGGAGCACATTTGAAATATTAATTTAAAGTTTTAATTTTGCCTCCAGACGTAAAATGTGTCACAAAAATGTTTCAATTTTGCAACATCAGAGGAAAACCCACCTAATAATTTTATGTCAAATGCTTTCATTTCAAATTCCATGAAGATCTGAGCTCATTTGAACTATTAATATAAAGTTTCAATTTTGCTCCTGGCTGTAAAACGTGTCACAAAAAAGTTTCAATTTTGCACAATCAGAGTAAAACCCACCTAATATTTTGATGTGAAATGCTTCCATTTTAAATTTCACAAAGACCAGAGTTCATTTAAAATATTAATTTAAAGTTTCAATTTTTCTCAATCAAAGGAAAGCGCACCTAATATTTTGATGTCAAATGCATCTATTTAAATTTCATGAAGATCTGAGCTTGTTTGAAATATTAATTTGAAGTTTCAAATTTACACAATCAAAGGAAAACCCAGCTAATATTTTGATGTCAAATGCTTCCATTTTAAATTTCATGAAGATCGGATCTCGTTTGAAATATTATTTTAAATTTTCAATTTTGCTCAGTCAGAGGAAAACCCACCTAATATTTTTATGTCAAGTGCTTCCATTTTAAATTTCACAAATATCTAAGCTCATTTGAAATATTAATTTAAAGTTTCAATTTTTCTCCCATACCTAAAAATGTGTCACAAAGAAGTTTCAATTTTGCACAATCAGATGAAAACCCCCATAATATTTTGATGTCAAATGCTTCCATTTTAAATTTCATGAAGATTGGAGCTCGTTTGAAATATTAATTTAAAGTTTCAATTTTGCCTCGGGACGTAAAACGTGTCACAAAAAAGTTTCAATTTTGCACAATAAGAGGAAAACCCACCTATTATTTTGATTTCAAATGCTTCCATTTTAAATTTCATGAAGATCCGAGCTTGTTTGAAATATTAATTTAACATTTCAATTTTGCTCCCGGACGTAAAACGTGTCAGAAAAAAGTTTCAATTTTGTACAATCAAAGGAAAACCCACCTAATATTTTGATGTCAATGTTGGAAATGAGATGAGTAATTGAGAGTGGAGGGGTGAATTAAAACAATATATCATTGTTTCTCGATCAATTAATATATTCTTCTGTAAGTCGGGTGACAAAGCAAACCATATATTATATTATCCAATGCAATTATACTTTAGGTTTTAAGTGCAGAAACATAAAACATGAATCAAATAACAAGTACACAGGTGACACTAAGATTTAACTTGGAAACCCAATATGGGAAAAACCACCAATGTAACTAGTTACTATTTTCACCCTTCTGAAGTGAGCCCTTTTAGGAGGCAACCCTGTTAAAGGTTACAAAAACACAGTGTAAGGTGTGACTCTGTTAGAGGATTTAATCACCCTGTGAGGAGTGGCCTTGTTAGAGGTATTTAACACTTCAACATAGAAATGTTACCTTGTGAGAGGATTTACAAAAATACTATTAAGTCTACTCTGTTAAGAGATTTTAGATCACTGCTACAATTGTTAGAAAGTAACAATGAATTGACTTGTATGTGTAAGCAACTGACTTTGCTGATTCAGATCTCTGTTCCAATTATAACTGGATCCTTGCTGATCAAATATTCTATTGTAGCTCCAAGTGCTCTGTACTCAATTAGAATCTCATCTAATTTTTCCTTCACACTTCTGCTTCTTTCTTTTCTTTTTCACACATCTCACACATTATCCAAACTTGACCTTTCATATATATGATAGACCCTGCCAAGTCGGCTTGAATATACTTATAAAAAAATAATAAAACACAATTCAGTCAGCCTCACATACCCAATTAAATATAAAATGTAAACCACTGTTAGTCGGCTGACACTGAATATTCAAATTGGTCGACACTACTTTCCATTAATTCCTGACCATGCCTGAATTTCCTGAATGACTCGGTCAACACTGAACAATTCCAAAACCCAACTGGTCTTTGTCAACACTAAAAACTCTTTCTATACACAAATTGTGCTTGGTCTGAGTGTAGAAATTTGTGTAACATCACTACATAAGTGTATCTACATGTGTAACATCAATGATAATACACAATTGAATAATTTTCTTCAACAATCTCCCTCTTTGGCACTGATGGCAACACAACATGTCATAATACAAAGAATTGTAGAGCAACAGAAAAATTTCTTTAATATCCTTCGCTTCATTCTGATTCTCATCCAAAAACTCCCTCTTTCATCAAGGTTCTCCCTCTATCAAACTCTCCCTCAAGTAATTTATTTTTCATTTGTATTATAGCAAACTCTCCCTCTTTGACAACATATGCCAAAGACTCCATCTCCACAAATATCAATATCAGTAGTCAATGTTGTTTCTCTTTGAAAAGTAATCTACCTGAATGTACTAATTCATCTACAATAAGCTCTGATGTACCTGCATCAACTGATAGATCTCCAATGTAGCTTAGGTTGATGCATCACTAAACTACATTTTAGTGAGATTCAATTAGGGGAAGCACCCCTAGCTTTCCTCTAAGATACAAAAATGCATTCTTATGTAGAGGTTTGGTAAATATGTCTACAACTTGTTCTTTAGTACTCACATATTCCAACCTTACTTCTTTGTCCTATACCAATTCCCTCAAAAAATGATACTTTATTGCTATATGCTTGGTTTTGGTGTACATCATAGGATTCTTTTAAATGTTAATGGCACTGGTGTTGTCACAGTAGATACCAACCCATTCTTTTACTTCTTCCTTCATTCTTGACAACAACTACTTGAACCATATGATGTTTGAACAGTTCACTATTGCAACCACATATTTTGCCTCTGCTGTAGACTGAGAGATACAATTATGCTTTTTGCTAGTCCAAGACACTAACCTCTTTCCAAAAAAGAAAGCTCCTCCACTAGTTCTTTTTTTGTCATCAACACTTCCATCCCAATCAACATCAGTGAATGTTTTCAAATCAAAATTTCCACCTTTCTTATACCACAAGCCATAGTCTTCAGTACCCTTCAGATATCTCAAAATTCTCTTGATTTCCATTAGGTGATTTTTCTCTAGGATTAGCTGAAAATATTTCCATAATACCAACAACCAATGCAATATCAAGTTTGGTGTGAACAACATATTGTAATTTTCCAATCATGGATATGTAGTTGGTATGATCTACCTCCTTAGAATCATCATCCTTAGAAATTTTTTGTCCAGTACACAATGGTGTTCCAACTGGTTTGGAATCTTCCATTCCAAATTTCTTGAGTATCTCCTTGATATATTTTGATTGAGTTATATAGATACCATCCTTCATTTGATGAACTTGTAATCCAACAAAGAATTTTATCTCACCAAACATGGACATTTCAAACTCTTTACTCATAGCTATAGATATAATGGATCATATCCAATAAATAATATGTCATCAACAAATATCTCTGCCAGAAAAAATTTGTTTTGTGGTCCTTCTTTGATGTACAAGCTGCTATTATCATTAGTTCTTTGAAAACCAATACTTACTAGGTAACCATGTAGTCTTTCATACTAGGCTCTGGGTGCTTGCTTCAGTCCATATAATGCTTTATGTAGTTTGCAAACCATGTTTCTTCTGCTAGGATCAACAAATCCTTCAGGTTGCTCAATGTAGACTTCTTCTTCTAGAATCCCATTTAAGAATGCAGATTTCACATCCATCTGATATACCTTGTATCCTTTGTGTGCAAAATATGCTAGAAGAGTTCTGACTCCTTCAAGTCTTGCAACAGGAGAAAAAGTTTCTCCATAATAAATACCCTCTTCTTGAGCATATCCTTTACAAACTAGTCTAGCCTTATTTATGGAAACCTCACAATTTTCATTCATCTTGTTTTTGAAGACCTACTTGGTTCCAATCACATTTTTTCCTTTGGTCTAGGCACCAGAGTCTAGGTTTTGTTCTTCTCAATCTGCTCAATTTCCTCATTCATTGCTTCTATCCAAATTTCATCATTCAGTGCATCTTTTATAGTTCTAGGTTCAAATTCACTAAGTAAGCATGTACCTTTGAGTTTGTTTCTTTTCATGATGCCTTCTAACATACTTGGAAAGTACTAGATCATTTGGTCTTGATTCAAGACTTGATCCACTAGGTTTGTCATTCTCAAACATTCTTTCCTGTTCTTCTATCTAGTGCTCGAGATCTACTGATTGTGACTCAGGTTCCTCTGTATGAGAGTCAGGTCCCTCATTATGAGACTTGGTTCCCTCGATCTGCGACTCAGTCTCTTCTACAAGCAGTTCGGGTTACACAGTCTGCAACTCGGGTTGTATAGTTTGTGCTAGTATATTTAGTGGTACATAGTTCTGCTTTCCAATCACCATTGCTCGAGTCATAAGTACAGTATCAGGTTCATGATACACAAAGTTTATGTAGTCTTCAGGTTCTTTACTGCTCTGCTCTTCACACTTTTATGTAAACTCATCAATCTTGACATGTACACTTTCTATAACCTTATGAGTAGTTAGATTCAGACATTTGTATGCTTTTCTTCTACATGAGTAGCCTAGGAATATACCTTCATCACTTTTTGCATCTATTTTTCCCTTTCTTGCTTCCTTCAAGATCTAACATCTACTTCCAAATATTTTGAAATAATAAACATTAGGTTTATAGAAATACCATAGTTCAAAAGGTTTTTGGTTACTACCTTTCTTCAGTTGAACTCAGTTCAAGGTGAACACTATAGTGTTGACGGCCTCCTTCTAGTATTTGGCAACAATATTCTTTTCAATCATTAGTGTTCTGGCACAATCCATAATGGATCTATTTCTTCTTTCTTCTATCCCATTTGTCTGTGGTGTACCAGGGGTAGATACCTATCTTTTGATTCCTCTTTCATTGTAGAATTCATTGAATTTATTAGAAATGAATTCTCCTCCTCTATCGGACCTTAGGCATTTTAGTTTCTTTCCTGTTTCCTTTTCACCTCTTGTAAGATACCACTTGAATTTTTGAAAATCTTCTAACTTGTCTCTAAGAAACATGACAACCATCATTTTGCTATGATCATCAACAAAAAGATTAAAATATGTCTCACCAGTATAGCTTATTGTCCCAATTGGTCCACATAGGTCAGTATGTACCAACTCCAAGATTTCATCTATATTGTAATTCTTTCTCTTGAAACTTTTCTTACTCATCTTTCCAATTTGACATTGTTTGCATGTTGCTAACTCGGGTTTCTTCAATATAGGAATACCTCTAACTCTTTTGTTCTTGCTTATGTTTACCAGATTATCAAAATTCACATGACACAACCTTTTATGCCATAGCCAAATCTCTTCTACTTGTGCAATAAAGCATGAACCTTCAGTGAGATAAAGATAGAATAGATTACCTTTTGTTTGCTTGCCAGTTCCAACTAGGTTCCCTTTACCATTCAGGAGCTTGGCCTTTCCATTCATGAATTCTACTTTGAAACCAATGTCGTTCAATTGTGCTACACTGAGTAGATTCCTTCTTAGTCCTTCAACCCAATAAGCATTATCACATTTGATTCCTTCTATCATAGTGATGCAACCCTTTCCTTTCACATAGCAAGGTTCATCATTCCCAAAACTAACACTACCACCATCATAGTGCTCAAGATGTTCAAACTTTGACTTACCACTAGTCATGTGATGAGAACAACCACTATCAATTATCCATGTGTCATTTTTATTGATATGTGAGAAACGTGCCATCTTTTCATCTGACTCATCTGACTCATTCTTAATAGCAATATAAACCATTTCATCTTCATCTTCATCACTATACGAATCTTTAGCAATGTAACAAGACTTCTTACCTTTGTCCTTGTAGCTTTTGTAGTTCTTGAAATATTTCTTGCCTTTATACTTGTTGAACTTTTTCTCATCTTTGTCTTCCTTCTTCAGACACTTGGCAACAATGTGACTGAATTAATTGCATGAGAAGCAAATCAATAGTATTTTTCCTTTGTATTTTTCTTTGGCAGCTCTTCTCGCAAGTAATGCTTCAATGATCTCTAGATATTCATCATCACTATCACTTTCAATCTTTTTTCTTTTTGAATATCTATCCTTCTTACCAAGGTTCAATTTAGCTTTGAATGCAGACTCAAAATTGCTAGGGTTAGGAGAATAATTGTCAAAATTATCTAGTTCAAAAGTTGTTAGCCTTCCAACCAATGTATCCAAAGTTATATCTTTATTGCACCTCATCTCTCAAATAGATAAAACTCTAATATCATAGATAGGAAGTAAAGTTCTTAATACCTTGCTAACCATTGTTGTATCTTCAATTATTCCTCCAGCATCTCTAATGGAGCTCACAACCTTTTTTATTTTTTCACTGTATTTTGCAATATTCTCTCCTTCTTTCATGTGCATATGATCAAATTGTCCTTTGAGACTTTCTTCTTTGGCTCTCTTTACATTTTCATCTCCTCCATGAATTTCCTGTAATTTCTTCCATATATCATAGGCTGTAGGGCATTCCTTGACTTCATCAAATTCCAAGTAGCTGAGTGAAGAAGCTATATCAATCATCATTACATTATGAAGCTTTCATTCCATCATTTGTTCCACAATCATGGCTGTTGTTGGTGCTACATATTTACTGTCAAAAAACTATAAACCAGCATCTCCAATAGTAGATAGATGTAACCTCATCAGCTCTTTCCATGCATCAAAGTTGTCTTTATTTAGCTTTGGAATCTCCCTTCTATAAGACATCTCTGATCTTTAGCTTAGGCCTTGAAACTTTCTCTGAAAGCACTTGATTCTATGGTACTGTTATCCAAAATCTAATCATACAACAAAGTAGGCACTAAAAGAGAAATTTGCACGTACATGTTACCTAGTTAACACTATCTTACAGGTTTTGATGATTTGCATTCACTTACTACATTTATTATCAGATTGTCATTTTATGTACTCATTTTTTAAGTATTCATCAAATTATTATACATTCAAAATTCATCATTGATCATTACATTGTGCATTCATAAGAATGTAATACAAATGTCCTTTGATTCATATTTTATGTTTCAATAAACATAGTACATTGCAAATGAAAGTAAAAAACTGAGGTATGGAATAAGGGTCCCATGAATTGCCTTGTGTTTATGTCTTGTGTCTGCTGGTAGTTCTGTCAGGTCTTCATCTGCATCTAGGTCACTCCTGAGTCTCCATCAGCATTCAGGTCCTTAGGGCAAATATCTACATAAAAGAGGAAAAAGGGAACAATGTTTAGATCCTGATGGATCTAAGCAATGCAAGGAAAAATTACATACATCAGCTATCTACTTATATCTGCATATCAATCTGGGATAATAAATGTAACAAGAAAACATAAATCAGCACTCACTATAAGGTAGCGTTAAAGGGACGTGTTTTGAAACATGAAACCTTTCACTTCTAAAGTCTATTGTAGTGTATGTTTTTGATTTTGAACAGGTCAGATATCCAATTGAAAGGAACTTGTTATTTTCGTTGAAGAAATCTTTCTCATGTTTAGTTCAACTTGTTAGTTCATCAAATCACACAAATCAACCAGTATTCATGACTGAATGTATTCTTGCATTCACTCACAAACACTAATTGGTGCATGTCATTTGATGACCCAATAAATTGAATGTTACTGTGTGTGCAAATGAACAGGCATGCATGACTGAATGCAGGAAACAAAAGAAAATAGTCTAGTGAATGTCACGAGCCCGTGCTCGAACTTCATTTTTCTTTTTATGCAGAGGAATGATTATTAGCTGAAAAGGGTTAATGTTCACACACTGGAAGTTCACATTTGAAGCCACATGAAGAAATCAGACACATGAAGAAATAAAAGAGACTGCAAAAGAAAGGACTTGAACAGAGGATTTGACAGAATTGAAAGATTCTAATCTGATTTCACTGTTATGCAAAGGTTCTAAACTTTGAAAGATGTTGTTACAGTAAGTATTCTTTACATTTAGTTGACTGTTATACACTGATTGAAGTTCACTCGGAAAGTCTAAGTTGAAATATCATATACAGAGATTATGCATAATGAAATAATGCTAACAGATTCTGAGCAAGTGATGCATGATGTATTCACACAAAAATGACAGAGAATTTCTTTATAAAGAGTGTACATCTCAGATTGAGGTTTTGAACAAAAGGCTATGCATTTATGTTAATGATACTGAGAAAGAATCCATGATAATCATTGTTTACAGATTAGGGTTTGAATTTAAAATACATGGGAGTCACGAGCCCGTGCTTGAACCCCATGGGTTTTTCTGATTACAATGTTCCAAGATGTAAACAACATGATCCAAATTGTTATGTATATGATGCCCTAAAAATGCTCCAGAATATTCACTAATGTAACATGTTTATGTTTTCTTTTTTAAGATAGCAAGGTATCATCTCACGGAAACATATTTATATTTTCCATATTTTATGGCATTTTCATACAACAGTAATGATGTTTTGTTTTAAAACATTAAGACAGGGTAAAGATTACAAATGGTACACCACAGTCGACATCAAATAGAGTAATGACCTCAACATCAAACAGTAGCCAGAGATAATGTTAAATGCAGAGAAGTTCATTAAATGAACAAACAAAATGACAGAGAGACCAACTTATCTGCAAATGCATGGTGTTCTCCCTCATGAACTTGAAGTGTTACTGCAGCAACTCGCGTGAACAGTGTAAAGCTTATGACTGAAAGATCTCATAGAGCTCAAAATTTTGCACACCCATTGCATCTTTCAGTCATAAACCTACATATTTAATACTGAAGAAAATCCACATGGCAGTTCTTGTCGAGAAGGAGGAATGCAATAATGGTGGCTTCATGTTACACAGTGAGCTGGGGATTAGTCTGAAGCTATTACTGAGATATCCCCAGTTCAGAGTTAAAGAAACTGCGGGTACTTGTCACAATCACAGCTCAAGACTATGCCAAAACTGTAGTGGTCATCATGCCAATGGAACACTGCAGTGTTGTTACAAGGCAAACAAGAGTCCTTCAGTTCTGTTACAATTAAACCGAAGTTCGAAGACCAGATTACAAATGCATGGTGGTGTCTTCATGTCACACAGACAGCTGGGGATGAGTCTGAAGTTGTGGGAGAGGATATCCCCAGTTTGTAGTCAAAGAGTTCATGGGTTTGACACCTCTGCCATAGCTTCAAATCATTCCAAGGTGGCCATGGTGTCACTTATTAATTCAGTGGTGGTACCAACAGACAGACAAGAACCCCGAACCTTCAGATAGACTGCAGATTCAAAACCCATGGTGGGGATGAGTTAAAATAAGTTACAAATCATTATTCAGTGCCATGTTTCATGGCACAACATTAGCAAAGTCCCAGTATCAAAGTACAAGGTAAATGCAAACTTACAGTTGGAGCTTGAGTTTGAGCAAGATTGAAAGCCGCGACCTTCAATGTAGAGTGAAGCTTCGGTTGTATTGACTGAGTTTTCGTGCATTCATTCAACAAACTCCAAGTTTTCTTGCAACATGGCAGATTTTACAACCAAATTCATAGTTTCCACTTGCAACATGGTAGAAACACAACAAAAACATAAAAACCCTAAGATGCAAATGAAGCCGACAGATGAAATGCATTGTACTTTACTATCTATTGAGTTCCGTTGTCAGTAGAGTAAATGCAATGTCAGTGACAGTGCATCGGTATTCTTTCAAAATTTCCACCTTGGTACTTTAAGTGCCTTGATAACTGCAGATCACCTCTTCAATGAAAATAGTCATGTCGACACAGCACATCATAAACTACAGTTACTTCCTAAGGATCGGCAATGGTGTTTACAACTATGGTCGAGTCAAATGTCGATAGTTAAAAATAAGCTTTGCAAAGTGGAAAATTGGGTTTTTAAAAAACCTTTTTCTTACATTCAAATCCCATGTGATTCGAACTAATGTAACCTCCATAAAGATGATTAGGGTCATTCAAGTGCGGGTTGATAAACAGGGTGATTTAAGATAGTTTAAAAACCTTATGTTTTGGAGGGAAAGATTTTTGAATCAGCCATGTTGGCTATTTAGAGGGTTCGGTTTTCATTATTGAGGAGAGTCAATTGGAGGAGAGGATTGGTATTAGTGAATTTTCGAGTTCCTACTACTGTAATCCATTTTTTCTTTGTATTCCATTGTAGTTACATATGTGTGATTCCATTGTTATGCAAGAGAATTTTATCATTCCTTGACATGATTCTCGGATCCATGAATGTAGTTTGCACACAGACTTTTGGAGGAGAATATAATTGCCTTACATCCACATATTTCTTGTTGTGATCATTGTCCAAATTTCCTGTTTTCAATTTTCTACATGTAAGAGTAATGTTTTTGCAAGTATTTACTAGTGAATTATAGCAATTCCTATTCTATATTGCAGAAATATAAGCCTTTTGTGGAAAGTGCATATTGTTAATGGGGGAGTATTGCTTGTGGTGAAAACCCTAATTATTCCTTTTCAATTAACCTATGTATTGATCAGTGAATAATAACTAAAGATCCATCAGAATATGATAAGTATAAGTCAATTGGAAGCTTCATAAAAGAGTCTGAATATCCTTGGTGTATCACCTTTCTATTATGCAATTTTAGTTACAAACCTCTTTTCTCTTTTCCCAGTTTAAGTTTCAAATCAGGAAGTGATATACCATATTTTATAGGAGCCGGCCTAGAATTCAGAGATTCCTCTTCACTCATAGCCTACCCACAGCTAAGAGAGGTTTCCATGGTTAGGATGGAATTGTCGTGTAACCCTAATGCCTGAGTTAGGGTGACAATTCTAAGCCTGAACATTTTTTGGCACGCCCGGTGGGACAGTGAACTGCTTCTCAGTTCTTATTTAGGTTCTATGATTTCTCAGTGTGGATTTTAATGAGTAGAACTCCAACAAGAGAAAACAAGCAAGGATTTGTGTACCAGGAGTTATAGACAAGCATAAAAGGAGGAAGAACATCACAAGATCCAAGAGGTGCATTGTTAAGTTCAAATTTTTCTTCATTTGATAATCCCATTTTTGAAGATCAAGTTGTGAATTTAGAAGAACTTGAAGTGATTATTGAAGAAATCAGTGTTCCTGAAGATCTGACTATTCCTACTCATTTTGGATTAGAAATTCCAGCTATCAAGGATTTGTCTATAAATAATTCTATCTTTGGAGCTTCTACAAGTGTTACTGCAGCAAATCCTCATAATTTGAAGACTTACCAAAGGAAGGCAATTCAGTATACTCAGACTCCTATCATACCTGCTATCCAGCAACAAATACCACCAACAATGGGAATGGCAAGGAATCTTCCTTTTGTTCCTTTTGATCAAGGTAGTCCTCTCCACATTGTAAATCACAATAATATACCATTGGCTGCCTTGAAAGGCTTGCCATCTTTTACTGGAGAAGGTCAAGTGACAGCTATTGAGCACATCAGAGATATTGCATCCTTGTGCAATGTCCATCATGTTACAGAAGAAGATGTGGCTATGAAGCTATTGGCTGCATCACTTAATGGTAAAGCTCTTGACTGGTTTAGAAATCTTCCAGTCAATTCTATTGCTACTTGGGAATTTTTTGGAGATAGGCTTTCTAAGTTTTTTGAAGATAAATCTGATAATCTGTCTTTAGTGGAACAATTAACTACTATTAAAAGGGCTCCTCAAGAAGAGTTAAGTGATTTCAATCTAAGATTCCAGAAAACTTGGAATAGAATCCCTGCCATGGTAAGACCCTCTGCCGAATATGCTTTTCTATACTTCCTCAAAAGCTTAAATAGTGATATTTCAGTAATGATCCAGTCCATGGGAGGAAATTCTTTACCCCAAGCTTATGATATTGCAATTAGAGCAGAGAATAGTCTCATTCATGCAGGAAAGATAGCTCCTAGGCCACCTATGCCTTACTTTCCAAATATCCAGCCCAATATTCTATTGATTACTCCACCATTAGCTCCATTGCCATCTTACAAAAGTGAGGAAATCATGCCTATAACCCCTCCTAGTGAATTGCAGAGTATAAAAGATAGTCAGCAAAAAATTGAAAGCTTGCTGCAAAGCTTTGGAAATGAATTAGTGAGCCTGAAAATGCAGCACAACCATCCTATATCTCATACTCAAAATCAATTTGCTAGCTCCTCATCTCAACAGCCTAATCAGCCCGGTTATCAAGGCAATAAGCAGCAAAACCAAGGGAATAGTAATGCAAATAGGCAAAACTAGAATCAAAGGCCTTATAGGCCATACAACCCAGTACCTCTCAATTTTGTAAAGGATATTGTTCCTACTCAGAATAACCTTGTAGCAGATTATGAATGGTGTTATCCATGTAACGAATGGCACAATCAGTCTAAATGCACTAATGGAGTGCTCAATCAAGCCCTAATGGTTCAGAGTGTCCTAGACTCATAGCCTGTTGAAGAGGATCAGCAACACTCTGATACATCTACCCCTGATACTACATTCCTCAATTGGCAAGAGGAAGAGTTCTATGGAGTAAATGGTGACTCATCTATATCAGCAAATACTAGAGCCAAGAAGAGAGCCCTAGAATAAGAGCAATCAACTGCTGGGAATGTTGCTACAAATCAATCATCACTAACTCAACTAGTCTCAATCCTAAAGGGAGCCTCTACTCATGCAAACAAAACAATGCAGTATCAGAGACAGCCGGATCAGAGTATTAGTAAGTCTCCTCAGAAGGTATAATTTTCTGTTCCTTATAATATTGTTGATAATATGAAAAAGATGAATGTTTCTATTTCACTGTGGGATTCATTAGCCATTCCAGGGCAAACTGATTTATTAAAGGAGGAATTACCAAAAGAATCAACAATTCTGCATAAAATTGTGAGTAATCCTCCTGGAGTGATCTTAGCAAATTTAGAATCTACAATGGTTGATGATGAAATAGTTAAAAAGGAAAATAAGATTGATAAGGTACAGTAGCAAGTGTCACCACAGAATAAGAAGGAGGCAGAATAGAAGCAGCCAGCAGTACCAGTTAAGATAGAATCAGAAAATTTGTAGAAGATGACAGAAAAGGGAGGTAAAAAATCTGCAAATGTTAAACCTCCTCCTTTCTATGTCTCTTTGATCATTGGAAACAAATTAGTGCATAACTGTATGGTTGATAGTGGTGCAACCAGCATTGTCATGCCAAAGAGCATAGCTGATGTGTTAGATTTGAAGTATGAACCTCTTGAGAAAGGAGTTGTTCAACTGGATGGTTCCTCAGTTAAAACTGTCGAGATTGTTAAAAATACGAGTTTAACCTTACACTCATGTCCAAACTTCTCTATTTCTTAAGATATTTTTGTCATAGACCTGCCAGCATACTTTGCTATATGTTTATCCAGAGATTTCATAGCTAAGATTGATGGTTATTTTTCATCTGACTGGTCACACCTATTTTTTAAAACAAGGTATGGTACTAGAGTCACCATAAGATCTGAATCATGGACCAAAGACCATATAGAGCCTTACAATCCCAGCCCTATAAATGCAAGTTGTGTGATCATGGATCCAGATGAAATTAGTGAAACTACATCTTATAACACACAGACTGAGGAGTATCCAGATATAATTCTTGATGAATGGGCAACTAGAAATGACCAAGAG